>CM076582.1:1552881133-1553264831 GCA_034641835.2 Pinus albicaulis
CAATGTGCCCAATAATGACAGTGCTGATAATGTGTCATCTGAAGTATCTTCCATGTTTTTTCTCTTCATGTTGACATTTCCCATGTCCAAGGTGTATGTTGGAAGGTTATGCCTCCTCTTTTTCTCCTCCTTGACATCTCCCATGCTAAAGGTATAAGGTGCAAGGTTTCCATCCCTTCCTTGTTGCCCTCCTTGCATATGCACATGCTCAAAAGAAAATGGAGGTTTTTGGAAGCTAACCTCCCATGGAAGGTTATAATCTATCCAAAACCTCTTTGTTTTTTCCAAAGTATGCATGTGTGACCACCATATCTCCTCATATATGGAAGAGTGTTCTCCAAACAAGTTTTCCATCTGATTCAAGGATTTCCTTCCTTGAAACATCTCTTCTCAGCGCAACATGATATGAGAGAATGGATAATGATGTTAAGTGAAAAATACTATCCCTTTCTTTGAACCTTCCCCGTGCTCTCAGTGCTATAGTATGGTCTTCTAGTTCTCCCTCCCTTCTTAGATCCATTAAAGGAGCATCAGTGCATGAAACATTCCTCACCAAATCTGAATCAGGCGGCCTCCCAGGTGGTATGCCACAAGATAACGATGTCTCATGGCTCATTCCTATGTGAACAATAGATGGGAACACCTTATGACTGTTTCCACTACACAAGTTCATCTCTGAATCTTGTGTGGAAGTCTCATGATAATGGGGCATCACTATCACAGATGTAAGAGTTCTTTTGAGTGGAGGAACTTCCCCATCATCTTCTTCATACAATAGAGGATCACATCTCATCATATCAGCATTTTGATCCTTCATCTTGTCTTCTTCACCCACTTTCTACAATATCTCACAGTCTAAGGTGCTCTCTCTAGATGTAGTCAACTCATGAACACCCATCATCTCCTTTGTGTCAAGAGTATTGATCACAAAGGATTGAACTTTCATAGTGTTTGTTCCCATAAATGAATGCAATGTTGGAACACATTCTCTCCATTGTTTTGTCTCATTGTCTATCATCATAGACATATGTTGCTCCTTCTCTTCATGTGTAAGATCCTTGGGACTTCTTTGCAAATATACAAGAGCCCTCCCAGTAGTAATGGATTCATCTCCATCTCTCAACAAAATTGGACCTCCTCCTACTGTCACAATGCTAGAGGAACCTTTTATTTTCTCTTCTTCCTCCTCATCATCAATGGATCATACCTTATCAATGGGAGATCCTTTATTTTGATCTCTTCTTTAAATAGGAACATTCATGTATTCTTTTTTAGAATAATGTGCTTGCTAAAGTGGTGTTTTTGCCCTTGGGAAATCATGTAGCAGATCTTGAACCCTTCCAACAAGGTTGTGAATGGAGCTATCTTCATGGATATTTCCACATTATGCAAATATTCTGAATCCTTGGGATTAGTTTTCTTACCCAAAGGAGTTTCAGATGGCTCTACATCAAATCTTTTCACTAACCTCCTAGTGAACTTTTCATACGTAGAGATGTTTACATTTCTTAAGGAAGAAGATTCAAATAACTAGCAGGCATAAGCCTTACCTTGTAGGTGTAGTGTTGCTACTCTTATGGCTTCTTCTTCAGAAACTTGATGGAATTGAAAATATGTGTCCAGCTTCTTCACCCAATACTTGGCTGAGCTCTCACATGATCCATAAAATGTAGGTAAGAAAGTTCTACCCAAGGTGTGTTGTATGCACCCTCTTCTCTTCATGTTTTTGCTAGATATTCTTTCTTCTTTGAGTTGAAAAAACTTTGGGAAGCCTATATGCTCTTTGAATCTTTTAGACTAAGATTCATATTCTTGGAGATAGTCACCAAGAGTCTCCTCCTTTGGTGTCTCTCCTTCTTCTTCTCCTCTTGCAAGGAATATAGGCTTGCTACAACATTGTGGCTCTGATTGTGTGGCTGAATGCTCACACACCTCATATGAAGAACTAGGGATTTATTCATGTGCAAATCTCTACAAAATATCTACATGTCTTTCATTCTTCATTCCCCTGATTTCACTCTTCAACTCATGCATGGATTGGAACAAAGTCCTTGAGAACTCTTTCCCTTTCATCCTTCCAGAAAAGGGGGTTTTAACTCTGTCTTCTTTTTCTTCATTCTAATCACTCTTATTATTCTATCTGTCCTTCCTTGGAAAAGAAATATTAGCTTTTCAATAAGCACAGGCTATGCCAAGATGATGCTTCGATACCACTGTAATATCCCCAAATAGGGACTTTTAGCAAGGCATGCTTGAAAAATGTATTTTTCAGGGATGTATGCTACAGGATTGCAAACCAACCCTTGGATCCCTTCAACCTGAATATCTAAGACCTAAATCCAAGAGGGGATCAAAAAAAAATCCTTATATGTGGGTTAAATAGGTCTCCCACACCTAGTACAGCTGGAAAATGCCCAAAAATGGGACTGCAACACTATGCAAAAAAACTACTTCAGAAATAACACAATTTGGCTAAGCAACAACAGGAGGCCAACATGGAGGCTCAAAATTTATGTATATAATAGAAAATCAGATCCATAATGAGGCCCATACATTTTACAATAGGAAATAGAATACAAGAATGGAATAAATCCCTCAATAACAGGTGATGCAACACATATATTGACTGCAAAAGGCTTGACAGCGTTATTTTATTGAGTATACTATAGCAGTGGATTACAACTTAGATCTAGGAAAAGATAATGCATGAACAGTCATGTCTATGACATATCCATACACTATAATGTCACTACTTACATACCCCTTGAGGTTTTCATCAATACATGAACTACAAGGACTAGATCTGAGATTCTATGCAGTAGATCTGCAGATCTATTTAGAATTTCCGAAGCATATATAGGAGTATTCAGATCACATCTAAATATTACATGGATAAGAATCGAAATCCATGGATCACCACTGTGAAGGGAAGATCCCCAACACTATATATCACTCCTCAATAGTTGCCAAAACTCCCCTGCAACTTTCCTCTTTGCAGATAACGCAGTTTAGGAAGAGGGACTGCACTGTAGACTTGAAGAAAAATTTGTCCTGATGCCAAGATGTAGATCTAAATCTCCAAATGTCTAGAACACTCTTTCCAATGGGATAGAAGACTCTCCCACTGAAAAGGAGCTCTGTATTGGCCTAGATCTGAATAGATATAGCTTCCACTTGTTGCAACTTACAAGGATAACCAAACCCTCAACAAGATCTGCATTGTATTTGGAAGATGAAGCTTGGAAAAATGCATGAAAGTGGACAAGATGTACAAGAATCCTCCTTGAGCTACTCAATGGAAGAGGTGGTATCCTCGCTCAAGAAGACCCAGTGCTAAACAACACTATTCTCTGATAAACAACAAACAGAATGATATATGTCTAAATAGACAATATATTTAGAAATATAATATCAATCAGCAACCCTTCTCTTGTTGTCCTCCTCCTCGTTTTATAGGATATAAATATTTTCAAACCCTAAACCATCTCAAATATTTAGCTCCATTCACATGTGTAGCCTCCAACTAGAACTGCGTTGTGCATCTAGGAGGTTCATTGCATCTAGACAATGCTGTTGATTTGGTCCTGTTGGCCCAGTCAAATGTCTCAATCCATTTTCACACACAAGGGTATTTTATTAAGATAGCCCAGATTTTTCTTTTTCCTCATGTGGCATATATTTATTCACTGATTTAGGAGTTTTTATTATCCTCCCTTACATATTTATTCAGGAAAAAAAAATTAAAACAAAATTGAATATTCCTACTAGCTTGGGCTAATCAGGAAAATTACATTCTAGGGTTGCTTGACATAATCAATTGTAAAAATAGATGAAAAATTATTTTCGAATCTATCAAGGTTAAGTAAAAATGATGACCTATGATGGAGATCATCCCATGGTAAATCATCTATGGACAAGAATTCACGAATGCTCTCATCGGAATGAAAAAATTCTTTAAAAGGATCTGGAATTGATGTTATAACTGAGTTTGATGGTGAAAAATATTCTTCATTGACCACATTCATTAGGTCAGACTCAGTTGATGGTGAATTTGAAAATGACTATACTGCTTGATATGTTAACTCAAATGGTCTCAAAAGCATCGCGCCATTATACGAATCCAGTTCTGATTCTAAAGGCATTATACAAGGGTCATCAAATGGAATAGTGCTTGAAGTAATCATATTGATATTAGCGATAGTACGTGGTAAGTTAGGTGGAGGCATAGAAAATTTCCCAAAACAGCGGAATCTCTGATCAAACCTACTCCTACATCCTCATAAGGGATAGTCGTTTTTCCAATGTGCTGAATACTATTTGTAGAAGCTGGGTCAGACGAATAATATGAGAGCTGGTCAATTTTCACTATCTTTCCTTGATGAGGAAACATCATTAACTGAAATACATATGAAACGATAGAAGTCATAGCATAAGACCAACTTCAACCCAGAAAAAGGTTGTAATCTAGAGGGGCATCAACTACTTCCACATATAAATTAACGGTTTTACCTTTGACCTCTATAGGTAGATCTTGTAAAATTCCATATGGATGGAATCCTCTTTTGTCAAAAACTTTGAGGATTGTCGGCGATTGATTAAGTGTCATAGAACCAAGTGATTTCCAAGATTTTAATGACATAATACATGTAGATGCTCCTTCATCAATAATAGTACGAAAGCAACGTCTGTTTTTTACTAGTACTGGAATCTGAAAAGCCATTTGATGAGGGAGTCGTGGTGTAAAATTTTCTAAATTGAAGACCATAAGGTTCGAATCCTGAATATCTACTGCTCCAATTGTTGATAAGAGTAATTTCCTTTTTGTTTCGCATGATTGCAACACTTCTAAAGCCGACATTGCTGAAGGAGATATTGCTAAATCTTCGACAATGTTGTAATTCTGTGCAGCTCTTGCATGTGGATTGAAAGCTGATTTACAAAGTAAACCTTTAGCAGGAGGTTTGATTACTAGATTAGGATTTGGTTTCTCGATGTGAAGAAGATAAAAAACCAAAGGAGATGTAGCTGGTGTAGAATTATAATTTTCTACTTCTTTACCAGTAATGGGATTATTACTACCATAATCTTCTGATCGAGTCACAACCATCAAAATATATGTTGATGTATTAGAAGAATATCCAATCATTTTTCTATCTTGAACAGGAAAAGGATCCTTCAAGACAGTGGGGGTGGGTGAAACTTTCACGAACTTAGATACCTCAGCCCTATGTAGACATTCCTTGTTGAAATGATCCTCGTTATAGATAAGACAAGGATAATGAGGTTTTCATTTATCATTAGTCGATTCAGTTTTATCAGTTTTTTCCTTGGGAGATGAAGTCTGCTTACTCTTATTCTTCCATTTCTTCTTGTTACCAGACTTTCAATTCGTAGTAGATGAATCTACAATGTGAATATCAGAAAAAGACGCACACAGAGCAGTATCTGCATTCTGATTCTCATCATTTTCCTGCTCAGAAACTTGGAGTTTTGAATACTTTAGCTACAAGAGCTCTTAGAATTTCTGATAATGATCATTTAGATGAAGAGAAAGCCCATCTCCTTAAAGTATTTGGAGATAACAGTTACAGTATAAGTCAGGGTTTGAAGGCTTTCATGAATGCGAGCAAAGGTCCTAGACTGAATAAGATTAGTGGTGATGTTGTTGGTAAAGTTCATTTACCTTTTATTCAGGGTACTACGGATATGATCGCCCGGATTTTAAGAAAGCATAAGATCTCTTCTTCTTTTAAACCCTTAAACACCATTCAGGGCTCCCTTAAATTAGTTAAGGACCGGTTGGACCCTAAAAGTGTGAAAGGTGTTTATTTGATTCCATGCTCTTGCGGGACTTCCTACATTGGTGAAACTGATAGGTCAATTAATAAGAGGTTCCAGGAGCATGCTGCGGTTATTAGGCATGGTAGAACCAAGTCCTCTGCATTAGCTGAGCATGCAGAAAAGACGAAGCATCACATTTGTATGGAGGATGCTAGAATTCTTGCTAGGGTTGACCATTTCCATCACTGGAAATTTAGGGAGGCGATTGAGATTGAGAAGAGGTCCCGCACGTTGAATAGGGATGAAGGATGGAAAGTTAGCAGTTGTTGGATTCCATCTCTTCATTCCCTGTAAGGATCCTTTTATTCTTCGGTTTTTATGGTTTGGTCTTATTATTATTTTTTAATATTTTATTTATTTAATAATTAAAATAAAATACATTTAATTTATTTTAATTTTAATTTCTAAAAAATTTTATTCATTCATAAATTATTGTATTGATTATTTGAATTATTTATAAATTATTTTTTTGTTTATGACTTTGACTTGAATTCATTAATTTTATTTTAATGTAGTAGGTTCTTTTATTCTTTACTTTTATAATTTGGTCTTTTTATTTTATTTATGGGTTTATGTTTGTTAATTTATTTGGTTATTAAATTAAAAATATAAATACTGTTAATTTATTTCTATTTTATTTATTTATGTATTTATGAATTATTTATTTTTACTTTATGACTTTGACTTGAATTCGTTAGTTTTTATTTTACTCTGTAGTAGGTTCTTTTTATTCTTTATTTTATTTTATTTTATTTTATTTTTGTTTCTAATTTTAGTTATTGTTTTTATTTTATTTTTACTATTACTATTATTCTATTTATTTATAATTGATTTATATTTTATGTCTTTGAATTGAATATTTGTTCACTTAATGACTTATTTGTATTGTTTAGGTGGGAGAGTTAAGTTAGTTTTTTGGGTTAATCTTATACGAATGGGTAATTAGGTCTTTTTATATTTTTATTTTTTAGTTTTATTTTTGACCGTTTTAATTTTAAGGATGTGTGACTTATATTTTTTATTATTTTATAATTGTATTTAATTTTTTACCATTTTTTGACTCCTTGGGGTCTTGATCATTGCTTCTCTCTTCATGATATAAATGTGTATGTCAGATCAACCATTCCGCATTATCCTGATGATGAACTACAGTTGGTAGTTCGAAATGCGTCGGTTCCAAAAATTCCTTATGTGATTTCCTGGAAGATTTATAATTAAAATGTGAATATCGGTAGAAGTTTCCAGGGAAGATTCTCCTTTCGGTGAATCAGGTAAAGTTATTATAGGATAAGTAACCTTCGAAGATTTCTTCTTACTCTTAGTCATACGAACTAAACCGATTACACCATCAGCGGCATGATACCCTGAAGGAGTTGTTGTTATCTAACCAGGACGCAGTAAATCAGGAATTTTCTTGTACAAAGTACCGAACTAGGTATATACCAAGTCAAGATACTGAGATTGAGCGATAAATTATTCTTCAGTAACAACTCCTCCTTTGGCTACATCTTCAGTGATTTTAGGTAGCAATGATTTGATAAACCATTCTGCAAACATTTGATCTAGGATAAAAATTTTTACCAAACTTCTTCTACATCTCCATTCATGTATATGATCTGATATGTAAATAGATGTAGATTGTTTTAGCGAAGATAATAATTCTGTGTCGTTTTCATATCTGACTGGAAAGTGAAAATGAGTTAAGAAAGCACTTGCTAGGGCGTTGAAATCGTTAAATGAGCCTCGTTGCAATTCAATGTACCACTTAGCAGCTAATCCTTTTAAATTTCTCGAAAAAATTCTAAGTCAAATGGAATCATCGATTAATGAGTTGGATGCACACCAAAGGTGGTAAGTCATGACATGGTTAGAATGATCCTATCCTGATTTTCCTTCAAACTTTGGGATATCATAGGGCAACTTATTTGGCATTGGTGGCCAATACGGATGACAATAGATGGGATCATTCGTAAGGCGGGATAAATCAGGTAAATCCAAAGTTGCTATGAATGGAAATAGACAGGTAGGGTCTGTTAGCTCCCTGTAATTTGCAAGATTGGAAAATACAAACTGCAGAGAGAACACTTGAACCACTTTGGGATTCTAGGATCTAGCCCTCCTGAATCCAGAGAGGGATCTCTCTAATAAGTGCAAAGATTGATTTATCTTTTAAGGCTTTTGGGTATGATATTAGGCTAGTTATTATGACCAAGGGGTTTTGTTTGGTTTTGGATGGTTGAGCATGATTTTTGGTTGAGTGGAAAGTCCTAAAATGAAAGAGTTTCAAAGGTGTGAAGTTGCAAGCAATCAGAACAAGCTTTGGTTGATAGGATATATATGACGCTATTTTTTAGTCCATTGGGATATGGAGTCATAAAAGGGTTTAATTGTGCAACAATTTCAAGAGTGGTCCAAGGGGCAAGTCATCTATATCACAAGATCTCTGAGATAAAATGATGGAATGGAACAATAAAAGTGTTGAAGGGGTGGAAAAAGACCATAATTTCAACTAGGATTTATCAGTCTTTCCAAACAAGAAAAGCCTTTTAAGTAACTGTTTAAAACCAACCAAACGACAGGGCTAACCATAGGCTTCTTTGTACAAGCTCATACTAAAGCTAAATCAGCAGACAAATAATCCATTAATCCACATGATTACTTTTAGAAGGGATGAAAACAGATAAGAAAAACAAAGTGCAGCCTAAGATCAGATAAGATACTTTTAAATCTAAACTACTTTCAACATTCTCTTAGGGAAACTTTTAGAACTACCTTTGAAGAAAGAAGCTAGAATATAAGGAAAATCATAAATTTTCTAGTCTAACTCTACTAAGCACATAATGAAAATAACATTCTAGAACTTCCTTTTAAGCTTCGCACATCAAGACAGGGGAAAACCAACATTCCTTGATAATGTTTATACTTAAACTAAGTCATTCTTAAACACACAATTTGGAGGAAAACATTGAGATAAAGCTTATCAGTCAGAGAAGGGTACTATAAATAGTAAATCCTTACTATATGCTTGATGTTATTTATCAGAGACTAATGGACAAAATGGCATACATGAAAGGAAAAAAATAATACAGAAAGAAGCACTTCACCAGTGATATAGACCAGGATCCCAAGAATCAGCTTGTATATTGATGTCAATCTAGTTACATTCTACAAGTCCAATGTTTCAGTTCAGCAATCATCTTTTCTTCTTTGCCTAGCTTATTTGATCACAAACAGAACTTCAAGAGCCTCTAAACACTATTTACATGTAGAAAATTTCAAGCACAAGTGTATTTCAAAGTTCTGCAACCAACCCTTTACAATGAGCTCCTCAAGAATATTTTATAGAAAAATGAGGAGGTCCATGAGAGAAAAGATCTATAGGCTCAATTAATACAATTTAATTCTTCTCGGCCTTTGACGGGCTCAATGGATAAGATTTCATATATTTATCTGTATTAATTGGATTACATTAAGTATTAAGCTCGCTGGGGAGATTTTGTTGACTTTAAGGCTCTATGTCATCTTTGTAATAACTCTGCGAATATTTTGCAATAAGTCTCTTTGGCTTGGCATAACTGTTCAACTATAGTGAGGCAAATATCCTCTGTTTTGGTAGTAACTATTCTATCTTTTGAATGCTTTGAGGCTATAGGTGGCTTTTGGTAGCTGAGAGGATTCAATTATCCTCTGATTTGGTAGTGGAGGCTTCTCGGACTGACTGATATTAATGTTTTTCTTTAAACATGGCTAATTTGATTTAATTCTATGTGTTATGCATAATTAGTCCTAAATTATGTCTTCTGTTCTTCACATTGTGTTTAATTGAGTGGATTAGGCTTTTAATTGTCGATTTTAGCCGTAATCCCTCAAAAATTGTGTAAACCATCTTTAATTCTTCATCTCTGTTTTGACTGGATCTTTTCACACTGATACTCTCTGTTTAATAAAATTTTGCTGTGTCTTGTTGATGTGCAGGCGTTACAGGGTTCTTGTAATAGCGTCGGTGCTCATGAGACATGGACGAAACATGGTATTGAACCCTGTAGTATGTTATCTTTAATGAATAAAGGCCTGGGGGATCATCATCCCTGACCTTTAACATTCTTTTAAATCAATTCAAAAAGTTTTAAAACCTACATAAACCAAGAAAAATTAGAAAAGTACTGTGTATTTGGGTTTAACTGCTTTGGAGGCTAGGGTTAGATTGCAGCCGTTGGATGAAAACATCCAACGACGAGGATTGCTCACGGAGGTTAAAAAAGGAAGGCAGTTGGATAAACTGAGCAAGAGATTAAGTCTGAGTTGTTGATGCATATTAATCAACGGTCGAGATTAATCCTGAATATATAATGCGAAGGGGTCATACTTTATAGTGAAATGGGGAAAACACAAAGAAAAATGGGCAAAAACCTCAATCGGCAGTGAAAAAGGTGTTAATGGAATTTGGGGTTTCTGAAATAAATTGGACCTTTGGATGAGATCGGTCCACAAAGATCAACGATGGAGGTTGATCGATGAAGGCATTTGGAGGATGCCAGAGAGCGATATTTCAAAAGTGAGATTGAATACGAGTCGTTGATCTGCAGAGATCAACGACGGAGATTAAGCACGATGGAATGCAGTGTAAATGGGAAGGGTGGTTTCAACTAAAGAAACCAGTGGTTTCGCACAACAAAAAGGGAGATAGGCAGTTTTAGCTTTTTGAATGCGATATACGTTAGATCCTGACATGAGTACTTTTGAAAACCACCTATATCGCGTAACTTTAAATCATTAATGTTCGGGCTTCAATTTACATGAAACTGCATGTTGGCCATTAGATCTGGGGCATCAGATCGAATGGTCGAGGAGAGAGCATGATGGAGGATAGATGCACAGGCAGAAGCAGGTAAGGTGGTTTTAATATGAACTTTCTGATCATGGGATCGACGACAGAGATTGGATCTAGAGAAAGGTAGGACCCAAAGGAGTTGGGCATATCGGGATGGATCTAGACCGTCGGATGAAAGGAATGAATGGTTAAGATCAAACCTCAGGGTTAAATAAAATAAAATATAAGGCAAAGAATGGGTCAGTGTGGGCTGTTGATCTACAGAGATCAATGGTGGAGATTGGCCGAAAAACATTATAAAGCGGGGTTCATGAATTTTAACCAAGGTTGAGGGGATTGATCGGGACCGTCGGATGGTATGCAATGGACAACCCAGATGAAATTGGAGGTCTTTCTATTGGAGGAGGAGAGAGGAAAGGCGTAATGAAAATCTCCGATGCGATTATATGTGGACCGTTGATCTGAGGGCCAGATCAACGGGGAGGAATGAATCAGAGGAGGTCACAGGCAGGGGAATGGGCTTATGATCAGATTGATGTGGGCCGTCGAATCTGGGGCTAGCGGGGAAGATCAATGGCTGAGAAGCCATCAAAAGATCACCAATTGGTAGTGGGTAATAAAATATTAAAACACGCCCATATGAAATCTCCAATGCGAGATCCCGAAGACCGTTCGATCGGTTTAAGATCAACGGTCGGGGATGATTTAGACCGTGAACTCGTGGAACCTTTTAAAACATAAGAAAATCGGATTTTTTATGAAATACAAAGGATATTTTGTATCGGGGAGGGGTTTTATATGAGTTTTAGCGCCCGATTGCGGGGCTTTTGGGTATATGGTGGGGAAGTGCTTGAGGGGTTTATAACAAAGGGGGCTCATCGGAATTGGAACAAAGGAGGGGCCTTTCAAATGCGCCCGCTGAAAAAACTCTGATGCGAGATTTTATTGATCGTCGATTGGGGAAAAGATCAATGGTCCTTTTCCTTTGAAACAATAAATCAGCGGGTTTTAATAAAAACATAAGAAAGTGGGTTTTTACAAAATAAAAAGGGAAAACTATTTTTTTGCAAAGTCTTTTTGTGTTTTAGCACCCGATTGGGGGCTCTTGGTTTTAAAAAGGAATCAAGGGATCGGGAGTTTATATACAAAGGAGCCAATCACATCGGAAGCTTTATGAAACAAAAAGACACACGCTCATCAAAATTTCCGATTGCGATAAGTGATTTCGGTCTTTATGCTTGGTTCCAGTGCCAAGTCGCATGGTGGGGAAGTGCTTTAGGGCTTAGCCCAAAGGGGCTTAAGCCTATAGTTAAAAAGACTGTTTTTTGGCTTTTTAAACATAGTTTTAAAGGGAAAATGAGGTTTTCGGTAAAGGAAATAAGGCTTTTTAAAACCGATGGAAGGATTCCAAATGATTTAAAAAGGGCCTTAAAGTGATTTTGAAGGTTAAAATGATGAAAATGGAGGAATTTTTATGAGGAAAAGGGGATGAAATGGAGGTTAATGATGAAGGAAAAGAGGATTAAAAATGAGGGAAAAGATGGGTTTTCAAGAGTATTTTTCTTCAGGAAAACAACAGAATTTCTGAGTTGAGAGGGAAACAGCAGTGAAGATTAACTCGAGGATAAGTTATCTTCATAAGACTTCATGAACTAACAATTTGGCAATAAAAAGTGTTTCTTGAAGGCTTCAAAAATGATTTAGCCACCATTTGATATGAAGAATTTTATAGGTGGCTAACAGTGGCTCCACATGGGGATGGTGCCTTCTTGAAGGCATCAAGAAATTCAGATTTGTATTCTCCGAGGGGCTAATCAGTGCCTTATCCATTGGGCTGCAACTTTCTTCACTTGGATGATATTATTTTTCTCTGAAAATGTTAGCAGCCATGAAATACAATGGAATACTATCAAACCAAGCTTTCTACCTACCCAATTCTACTGATCTAACATTTTTTCTTCTTTCAGAGTGCACTTGGAATGGAAAACTCTTTTACAAGCATTTTATTCTTTTGAAAGAAAAAAACTAATCTAAGTCTACTTCTTATTTCTCCATGAACTCAGATTAAACAGTTAAGTTCATAAGCTTCTCTACCTAATCTACTATATGTTAGGATTAAACAGTCTAACAGATTTTTATTCACTAATTTCTAAAACAGAAATTTAAAAGCATACAAGTTAGGATTGAACAGTCTAACTTGTTGTTGATCTATGGCATAAAAAACAAGTTGCACATAAATTATTATTTGCAGAAAATTAAATCAAAATGTTGAAGGCTTAAGATCTAAAAATTTTAAGCACGACCTTCTCTTTTCTTCATCTCTGTTTTTGAGTTTATTCGAGATGTTTTTCCTTGTTATCTGGTTCAGTTTTTAGACTTATTAGAACCAGTTTACCTCTAGTTTTGACTCAAGATTAAAACAGATGGGATTCATTCCTCTTTTGGAATCTTAGGTTCGGATTTTGAGCTTGTTTGAACCTTTACTTTTCTATCCTAATCTACCTAACTGATAAGCCAAGATTAAGCTATTTGGAAAATCTGATTTCACTAACATATCAGCAGTAAATTTAAAACAAATTAGTCATGTTTGGGCTGTATGAATAACTAGAAGTGTGTTTTTTAGGAGTGGCATTTTATCTTGCACACTTTTAGATTTTGTTTCTCTTTTTGGTATGGGGTTGTACCTTTCTTGTTTTTACAATCTACCCTCTTTTCTCTTTCTATTGTTTTTGTATTTTTTCTTTTTCTAACTTTGAATGTAATGATGGATGAAATATTTATAATGAGAAAAAAGATAAAAAGGTTCCTGAACATGATGGATCAAGAGAAATAATGTTTGAGCTTCATGCCATTGACAGGACCCCCAAACAGCTCAGCTCCATTCAACTCCTGCAAAAAATAAGCATTATTATCAGTAGCAGAATGAATGAGATAAGGGCCAGGCCATAAGTTATCAAATTTCCCATGCTTGCCCTTGTCTTCTCTCCTTGAATCCCACTTTAACACCTTGTCCCCAACATTGAAATTGCTGGCCTTTGTTCTTCTATTAAAAATCTTTTTGATGCTCTCTTTCTTTTGTAATGCTCTGTTATAAACCTCCTCTCTAGTTTGCTGAAGGTGTATAGTCTGATTAATCCTTCTGATCATGTCATTGTCTTTAGACTGCACTTCTTGAATCAACTTCATAACTGGTATACCAAGGCTGGTTGGAAAAATTGCATCTGTACCATACACAAGCTGGTAGGGTGACATTCCAATAGATTTCTTAAGTGTCAATCTGTCAGCCCATAGTGCATGCACTAGATTTTTGTGCTAAGACTTCTTGTTATCCTTCATAAACTTCTTGATTATGTTCACCAAACTCTTGTTTGAGGATTCTGCTAACCCATTACCTTGAGGGTAATAATCAGTAGAATTACCCAATGTTATTTGATATTTGTGACAGAATTCAACCATCTTCTTGGATCCAAATGCTGCTGCATTATCATTGATGATCTTCCTAGGACAACCAAATCTAGAGAGGATATGAGTCTCAATGAATTTTATGATGACAAAATCATTGTTTTGCCTAGAAGGGATGGCTTCTATCCATTTGGTAAAGTATTATGTTGCAGTGAGAATCCATCTATGTTGGGCAGATGATGGTGGATGGCTTTCTCCTATTAAGTCAAGTCCCCACTGTTGAAAAGGAGCTTCAACAATGATTGGATGCAAAGGTAAGGGCAACAATTTTATTTTACCTTCAAAAAGTTGGCATTTATGATAGGCAATTATCATTTTGTGTACATCTATAAAGAGGGTGGGCCAATAATAACCAGCTCTAAGGATTTTGTTGGTTGTTGTCTTCCAGTAGAGGTGGCCTCCACATTCTTCTTCATGGAACTCGTGCTTAACCTTCTCTACATCATACTCAGGCAAACATTTAAGCAATATCCCACTTTCATTTTTCCAATAAAGACATTTATCTATAATGCAGTAGTTTACATCTTTTAACTTTAAAATCCTTGCCTTTGTTTTTGTCAAACCAGGAGGTGTATTTAAATTAAGCAAAACATATAGAATATCAACATACCAAGAGGAATTCATAAAATTATCTTCAATAATGGGAGTGGACAGTTCCTTTTGTTCATCTAAAGCATTTATCATATTTATATCAAGAACTTCAAAATTTGATTCAGCCATTAATCTAGATAGACCTTGGCCTTTAATGAGTTTAGTGGGCTGGATCTCCAAATCATATTCAAGTATCACAGCTATCCACTTACCTCTCTTTCCATCTGGATCCTGTGTAAGAATTTCTTTCACAACTGAATTTGGGACAAAGGCAATGATGTGTGAGTGAAGGATGTAAACTCTAAATTCTTTTAAAGCTTTGACCAAAGAAAAAGCTTTCTTTTCCATGATGTTATACTTCAGATGAGAATCTCTCAATGCCTTTCTAAAGAATGCAATAGGCTACTCTCGTCCCTGTGGATTTTTTTGCAATAGGACACCACCTATTGTATGTTCTGATGCAAATGAAAAAATGTAAAAATCTTTTGAAAAATCAGGACTTGTTAAGATTGGTGTTTTGGTTAATGCTTTTTTCACCAACTCAAAGGACTTCTTTGCTTCCAAGGTCCATTTAACCCCTTTTTCCTTTTTCAGCATGTTTGTAACGTTTCTAAGGAGCTCAGCCAAGTTGGGTATGAACCTTCTCAAGAAATTAATCTTTCCAATGAAAGATTAAAGTTCCTTGATGTTTCGAGGATGAGTGATTTGCAATATAGCCTCGATCCTTTTTGGGTCTATCTTTATTCCCTCTTCTGATATGATGTTCCCAAGAAGTTTACCTTCTTGGAGACCAAATAGTGTTTTCTTTCGGTTTAAAGATATCCCAAACTTTCTGCATTTCTCAAATACTTTTCTCAAATGTTCTAAGTGCTCTTCATCTGTCTTAGAAAAAACAGTAGCATCGTCAAGGTAAATAATGATGAAGTAGCCCAACTATTTTGAGAATGCAATGTCCATGGGTCTCTAAAAAGTAGCACCACCATTCATTAGACCAAAGGGCATTTTCACATACATGAAAGTGCCCCAAGGTGTAGTAAAGGATGTCTTTAATTGATCATCAGGATGCACTAAAATATGATTGTATCCTGAGTAGCCATCTAGCAAAGAAATTCTTTTTGAACCAACTATCCTTTGTAAAATATGGTCCATCTTGGGTAAAGGGTAGTTTTCCTTCAATGAGGCTTTGTTTAAGTCTCTAAAGTCTATACAAAGCCTAATATCTCCTATTTTCTTCCTAACTGACACCAGATTAGACATCCACTTAGAATATCTAATAGGGACAGTAATACCAACTTCATACATTTTCTTGATTTCCTTCTCAACAAAAGGTAATTGGACAGGGTTTATTCTGCGCATTTTTTGTTTAAATGGCTTTTGGTTTTTCTTGAGAGGTATCTTGTGCTGAATTATTTCAGTGTCATAGGATTTCAAATCCTCATAACTCCACGCAAAAACATCAGAAAATTCTTTAAACAGCTCTATGTATTTGAGTTTAATGTGAGCTGGTAAAGTCTTAGACAGTTTGATCATCATTGAGTTTAATGTGAACTTCAATTTCTATAGGCTCCAGTTTTGGCTTCTTGGCCACATCATTAAAATCAAACAACTCTTTTAAAGGGGCCAACCCTTTTGGCAATCTTTGTCTGTTAGACTGCAGAGTTTCTAAATCTTCTGTTTCTAACTCTGCAACCATTTCTGTTGTGTTTTTAAGTTTATTAGTCAATAGATTTATCTGAGCCATCTCTGGAGACTCTTCTTCTTCATCAAGTATATTTTCTTCACTAGGACAGTCTATTTCATAATCTGAATCTGAACTTGGTAGTTCGAATTCATTTCTGGACTGCAGGAAGTCTTCTATTTGTTTGTCTCCATCAAACACTTGCCAATATTTCTCGTTATCATAGAAAACTGGTTTGAATTTAATTTGCGTTGTACATTGTTTGGTTTCATAAGGAGTTAGGCACGTTCTAGCAGCAAAATCCAAACTGTGGGCCATGATATTCTTTTCTCTTGGTACAAAAACAAGTTGGGATTCCTCAAAAGTTTTCAATAAATCCATGACGTCGTTCCTGTAGGCTCTAATTCTGGTGTGTTTGGCACTGTATTCCCCATTCACTTGCCTAATGATTAACTCTGAATCCCCATGCACTTTAATTATCTTGGCTCCTTATTTCTTCAACAAATGTAAGCCTAAAATAAGGGTTTCGTATTCCACTATCTTATTTGAACACTGGAAATTTAATCTGTAGGAATGGCCTTCCGTGTGGTTATTCTCATTGTTACGTATCCAGACGCCTGCACCAGCATTGCTCCTAGAGCAAGACCCGCTGAATTTCATACTCCAAAGAGGATTAGTTTTGGGTTCATCAGTTTGGTTACTATCCTTTTCAACTAATGTTCTTTCGGATTGTTATTGAAGGTCAGCACTCTGTTGAATTTTTTTTAATTCCTTAGGTTTTTCACTGCATTGAGGACTTCTTTCTTGACTGTCAAGGTTTAAAAGCAAAGGACGAATGATTTGTAGCTCTAGACCCGTGTTTTGTTTGCTGCAGTTTTCAGATTTAGTAAATTGTTTCGATAGTTCTATGTTGTCTTCCTCTTCCTCTCTATTTTCCATTAATTCAGTTAACATCACTTGTTCATTGAAATTTTCATCGTTGAAAAGGATAAATGATTCAAGGCTTGTGTTTACAGAATAAAGAGGAGATTTTTGCGGTCTCTCTTGGCTAGTAACCATGTACTACATGTTGAATGCGCAATCTTGGCAGTTGGTGAAGGACTAAAGCTGCAGAAACAACATCGTTTCAACCAACTTTGGGATTCTAGGATCTAGCCCTCCTGAATCCGAAGAGGGATATCTCCAATAAGTGAAAAGATGGATTTGTCTTTGAAGTTTGGGATAATTATATTAGGCTAGTTATGAAGGCTAAGGTTTTGTTTTGTTTTTGGATGGTTGAGCATGATTATTTTTGAGGAAAAAATTCTAAGTGCAGAAAGTTTCAAAGGTGAGAAGTTGCAAGTGAATAGAACAGCTAGGCTAAAAATATAGATATAATGCTGGTTTTTAGTCCATTGGGATATGGGGTCATATCTAGGCTTTAATTGAGCAACAACATCAAGAGTGATCCAAGGGAAAATTCATCTATACCACAAGATTATTGAGATTAAAATGATGGAATGGAAACAATAAACTGTTGGAGGGGTGGAAACTGATAATAATTTCAGAAGGGATTTATAGTCAGTCCGAACAAGAAAAGCCTCTTAAGTAACTGTTTAAAACCAACCAAGTGCAGGGCTAACCATTGAATTCTTGGGCAAGTTGTATTAAAGTAGCTTAATTGACAAACAATCCAGTAATACACATAATTACCTTCAGAAAGTATGAAAACACATAAGAGAAACAAAATGTAACCTAAGATCAGATAAAGTACTTTTAAACCTAGTCTACTTTCAGTCAACACCAAGGGAAACTTTCAAAATATGAAAATAAGAGGAAAATAACTTTCAAGAACAATTTTTAAGGCAAACAGAAGGACGAGGGAACTCCAACATTCATAACTGCTTAACTGTATTAAATCACTCTTAAATAAACAAATTGGAGGAAAACATTGAGATAAAGCTTTTTAGTCAGAGAAGGTTACTGATATACAGTAGGTCCTAACTCTATACATGTTGTTCTTTAGCAGAGAATAGTGAAAAATATGACATAAGGAAAACAAAAACAAAGAAAGGTGCACTTCACCAGTGATATAGACTAGGATCCCAAGAAACAAATTTGATATTGATGTCAAACCAGTTACAGTCTTCTAGTCCAATGTTTCAGTTCAGCAATCATCTTCACTATTCAGCCTAACTAATCTATCACAAGCAAAGCTCCAAGGGCCAGTGAACACTATATACAATCAGAAGTTTAAGCTCAAATGTATTTCAAAGTTCTGCAACCAACAATTTCTCATCTTCTACTAAGGTATTTATAGAAGAATGAGGAGGTGAAATCTAACAAAATATCTCTTAAGACAATAAATACAGATTCAAGACTTCTCGGCCTTTTGAGGGGCTCGATGGAGAAGTTTACAGGTGGACTACTGTATTAACTATTTTACAATAAATGTCAAAGCTCGGTGGGAGCTTTATTTGACTTTGAGGCTCTGTGTAATGTTTGGAGTAACTCTGCAGATATTTCTGCATTGATTTCCTTGTAGAAGTAACTCCCTGGCTATGCTGGAGGTGAATATCTAATTTTCTTCAATAACTTCGGCCTCTGTTTTGAAAGGTTTGAGGCAACAGGTGGCTCTGTGGTAGCTGAGGAATCAATTCGCCTCAAATAAGGTGGTGAAGGCCTTTTTGTCAGTTAAACACTCATGAATTTCCTTTGACTTTGATTTAATCCAGGGAATTAGGCTTTTGATAAGTATTCTTAGCTGTGATTCTCCAAATCTGTCTTTAATCTTCTTCTTGTTGTGCTCTATTCTTAAAAGCTTATACTCTTTAAAATCACGTTCAAAACGCAGTGTCTTGTCAATGTGCAGAGCCACGCAAGGCCTTTATAGTATCGGCGCCCATGGAACGTTGATAAAACACTGAATCCAACCCTGTGAATGGTTCTATTTTAAGGACCAAAGGCATGGGAATCGTCATTCCCGACCCCTGGCCTTTCTTCAATATAACAACGTAAACCATTTAACTCCTGAATAAAACATAAAACATTTAAGAAATCCTGTGTTTTTTAGGTCTAACTACTTCAGAAGGCGGGAGAGAGTGTGGCCATTGGATCTGGACATGTGGACGGTCCAGATCTAATCGGGGGATCACAATCGGCGGGAGGAGGAAAGGGGTGTGATGAAAAATCTCCGACGCGATTGCGCGAACGGGAGGGTAGAAGCAATTAGGCAATGGCCGTTTATCTATGAACGAGATCAATGGTGGTGAATGAATCAGGGGAGTCGCAATCAGAGGTGGCAATATAACGCAGCAATTGAGAAAATGCGATGCGATTAAGCGCATGCCATTGATCTTAAAGATTAGATCAATGGTGGAGAATGGATCGGGTAATCGGCAATCGGGGGTGGGAACACAACACAATGATTTAAACTTTGCGATGCGATTGAAACCTCCGATGTGATGGAGTGCTGGCTGCTTGATCGGCTTTCGATCAAAGGCGGGGATTAGTTCTGAGAAGAACCGACAGAAAACCCTTTTAATATATGAAACCCAAAGTTATCAATAACAAAAAAAGGTTTTTAATGGATCGGGATATACATATATGATAGGCGCCCGACTGCAAGGCCTATGGTCTTTACAGAATGTAATATGCCCGGGCGTATTAAAACAAGGGCCAATCGCAATCGGGCCATCGGGCCTGGTCTTTTTAATCTACCCATGATAACATTTGTGATGTGATTGGCACCCGGGACCTTTAACACTTGGCCCCGGGGAAAAGTTATATGGAATGAAAGCAAAAGGGGCGGGGTTTATATACATGAGACCTAATCGCATCGGAAGCTTGATGCGGGTCTTCTTAATCAACCCATTGTGTTTTCTCCGATTGCGATTGCGCGATCGGTCTTTTTAATTAACCCATTTTAAATATTTAACACGTGATTTTGGTTTTTATACCACAACTTTGGAAAAGTGGGTTTTCGGGTTTACAAAGGAAAAATGGATCGCGAATGGAATATTTACAAGGTTTTAAGCGCCGGGTCGAGCCCACAGAATATATATAAAAATTGATGCGATCGGGAGTTTTATAATACAAAGGCTGATCGCATTGGAACTTTTTGTAACACAAAACTCTCGCACCATTGAAAGTTTCTGATGCGATTAGCGCTCGGGTAATAACTCTTGGTTTTTCAAAAGAAACATGAGATCTGGAGTTATATCAAAGGGGGCTGATCACATCAGGTTTTTTATGTAACACAACAAATGCACTTGCCAAAAGTTTGCGATGCCGATAAGCGCCATATGGGTTTAGCGCCTGGTTTCAAGGTGCATGTGGGGGAATTGTTTTAGGACTTAGCCCAATGGGGCTTAAGTCCATAGTCATAATACTCTGTTTTTTATGAAATTTCTCCTGGTTTTCAAAGGAATCGAGGGTTTCAGAATAGTTAAAAAATGGGTTTTTAACTATGGAAAAGTGATTTTCATGAGGGGAAGAAGAGAAATCATGAAAACAAAGGAGTTTTTATGGAGAAAAAGGGGAGAAAATGAAGGTTAGTTTTGAGTGGGAAAAAGGGGAAAATAATGGGTTTTCAGCAGTCTTTCACTTGAAATCAACATAATTTTCTGAGTGTTAAATGGAAATAGTAAATGAAGATTTTGGACAGAAGCATGAGGCCTTCAAGGAGTCTTCAAGAGCCAACAATTTTTAGTGATAAAATTTGTTCCTTGGAGGCTCAAAAAGTCTTACCCACCTTTTGCTATAACAAATATTATACGTGGCAAACCGTGGCTCCACTTGGGGATGATGCCTTCTTGAAGGCATCAAGAACTTCAGTCTTGCATTCTCTGGGAGGCTGACCTGTGCCTGATCCATTGGGCTGCTCTTCCTTTGATAGGATGATCTTGCTCTGAAAACATATTACCAGCTATAATCACAATGGACTTTCATCTACAAGCTTTCTACCTACCCAATCCTACAGATCTAACATTTTTTCTTCTTAGAGTGCACTTGGATTGGAAAACTCTCTTACAACATTTTATTCTTTTTGAAAGAAAAAATCTAATCTATTTCTACTCCTTATTTCTTCATGGATTCAGATTAAACAATTGAAACCATATAATTCTCTACCTAATCTACCATTTGTTGGGATTGAACTGTCCAACAGATTTTATTCTCTAATTTCTACAACAGAAATTAAAAAGAATACAAGTTAGGATTGAACAGTCTAACTTGATGCTGATCTATGGCATAAAAACAAGTTGCACATAGATTATTATTTTCAGAAGAATTAAAAATAAAATGATGAAGGCTTAAGATCTAAAAATTCAAAGTACTTCCTTCATCTTTTTACAACTCTATTTTCACTCTTTTTTGAGTTGTTTAGAACCAGATTTATATCTTTTTTGACTCAGAAAATAAAACAGATTTGAGTCATGTCTCTTTGGGAACTTAGGTTCAGATTTTGAACATGTTTGAACCTTTAATTTCTATCCTAATCTTCCTACTGATAAGCCAAGATTAAACTGTTTGGCAAATCAAATTCACTATGCTATCAACAGTAAATTTAAAACTAATTAGTCAAGATTAGGCTGTTTGAATAATTAGAAGTGTGTTTTGTAGGAGTGACATTTGAGCTTGCACACTTTCAAATTTGTTTCTCTTTTTGGTATGGGGCTATACCTTTCTTGTTTTCACAAACTGCCCTCTTTTCTCTTTTCATTGTTTTTGTATTTTTGAGGTTTCTAACTTTGAATGCAATGGTGGATGAAATATTTATAATGGAAAAAAAGATAAAAAAGGCTTCAAAACATGTCAAGGATTAAGAGAAGTAATGTTTAAGCATCCTGCCATTGACAGGACCTCCAAACAATTCTTCTCCATTCAACTCTTGCAAGAAAAATGCATTGTTACCAACAGCTGAATGAATAGAGTAAGGGCAAAGCCATAAGTTGTCAAATTTTCCATGCTTGCCCTTGTCTTCCCTCCTTGAGTCCCACTTTAAAAATTTGTCCCCAATCTTGAAATTCCAGGCCTTTTTGCTTCTGTCAAAAATCTTTTTAATGCTGTCCTGTTTTTGCAATGCTTTGTTATAAACTTCCTCTTTGGTTTGCTGAAGGTGAATGGTCTGATTTATTCTTCTGATCATGTCATTATCTTTAGTTTGCAATTGTTGAATCAAATTCATTACTGGTACACCAAGGCTGTTTGGAAAAATTGCATCAGTACCATACACAAGCTGAAAAGGTGACATGCCAATAGATTTCTTCAGAGTTAATCTGTCAGCCCAAAGTGCATGAACCAGCTTTGTTTGCCAATGCTTTTTGTTGTCCTCCAAAAGTTTTTTTAGTATGTTCACTAAGCTTTTATTTGAGGATTCCAAAAGTCCATTACCTTGAGGGTAATAGGTCATGGAATGCCCCAATGCTATCTGATATCTGTGACATAACTCAACCATATTCTTTGATCCAAATGCTGTTGCATTATCAGTGATGATCTTGGTAGGACAGCCAAATCTGGAGAGAATGTTAGTCTCCATGAATTTTATGATAACTGAATCATTGGCCTGCCTACAAGGTATGGCTTCTATCCACTTAGTGAAATATTCTGTGGCAGTGAGAATCCATATATGCTGGGCAGAAAATGGGGGATGGATTTCTCCTATGAAGTCAAGTCCCCACTGTTGAAAAGGGCCTTCAACAGTGATTGGATGCAGAGGTAGGGGTAGCAGTTTTCTTTTGCCTTCAAAAAGTTGACATTTATGACAGGCTAAGATCATCTTGTGCACATCAGGAAAAAGAGTAGGCCAATAGAAACCAACCCTCAAAATTTTGTTGGCTGTTGTCTTCCAGTATAAATGACCTCCACACTCTCCTTCATGGAACTCGTGCTTAACCTTCTCTGCATCAAACTCAGGCAAACATTTAAGCAATATACCACTTGAATTTTTCCAATAAAGGCATTGATCAATAATGCAATAGTTTAGAGCTTTTAACTTTAGGAACCTTGCCTTTGTTTTTGTCAAACTAGGAGGTGTATTTAAATTAAGCAAAACATAAATAATGTCAGCATACCAAGGAGAAATCATAAAATGGTCTTCAACTATAGGAGTTGGGAATTCTTCTTGGTCATCTAAAGCATTAATCATATTAATATCAAGAACTTCAAAATTGGATTCAGCCATCAATCTAGCCAGACCTTGGCCTTTGATGAGTTTACTGGGTTTTATCTCTAAATCATATTCAAGAATAATAGCAATCCACTTACCTCTCTTACCATCTGGGTCCTGTGTTAGAATGTCTTTAACAACTAAATTTGGGACAAAGGAAATGGTGTGTGAGTGAAGGATGTATACTCTGAAGTCCTTCAAAGCTTTAACCAAAGCAAAAGCTTGCTTTTCCATAATGTTATACTTCAAAGGGGAATCCATCAATGATTTACTAAAGAATGAAATAGGCTGCTCTTGTCCTTGTGGATTTTTCTTCAAAAGGACAACAGCTATGGTATTTTCTGATGCAAATGAAAAGATATAAAAATCTTTTGGAAAATCAGGACTTATTAGAACCAGTGTTTTGGTTAACGCTTGTTTCACCAGTTCAAAGGACTTCTTTGCTTCCAAGGTCCATTTCACCCCTTGCTCCTTCTTTAACATGTTTGTGATATTCCTAAGGAGCTCAGCCAAATTGGGGATGAACCTTCTCAAAAATTTGATCTTCCAAATGAAATATTGCAACTCTTTGATGTTTCGAGGGTGAGAGATTTGCAATATGGCCTCAAGACTCTTTGGATCTATCTTAATACCCTCTTCTGAAATAATGTGCCCAAGAAGTTTACCTTCTTGGAGACCAAATAGTGTCTTCTTAGGGTTTAAATATATCCCAAACTTCCTGAATTTCTCAAAAAATTTTCTTAAATGTTCTAAGTTTTCTTCATCTGTTTTTGAAAACACAGTAACATCATCTAGATATATAATGATGAAGTAGCCTAGTTCTTCCGAGAATGCTATGTCCATGGCTCTCTGAAAACTTGCTCCAGCATTCATTAGACCAAAAGGCATTTTCACATACATGGAAGTGCCCCATGGTGTAGTAAAGGTTGTCTTTAATTGATCAGCAGGGTGAAATAAGATCTGATTGTACCCTTAATAACCATCAAGCAAGGAAATTCTTCTAGACCCTACCACCTTTTGTAAAATATGATCCATCTTGGGAAAAGGGTAGTTGTCTTTCAATGAAGCTTTGTTTAAGTCTCTAAAGTCTATACAAAGCCTGATTTCTCTAGTTTTCTTCCTAACTGACAGCAGATTAGACACCCATTCAGAATATCTAATAGGGACAATAATACTAGCATCATACATTTTCATGATCTCCTTCTGAACCAAAGGCAACTGAATAGGGTTTATTCTGCGCAGTTTCTGTTTGAATGGTTTTTGGTTTTCTTTGAGAGGGATTTTGTGTTGTATTATTTCAGTTTCATAGGATTTAAGATCTTCGTAACTCCACGCAAAAATATCAGAAAACTCTTTAAATAGCTCGATGTATTTGAGTTTAAT
The DNA here is from genome assembly GCA_034641835.2 of Pinus albicaulis. Taxonomy (NCBI): domain Eukaryota; kingdom Viridiplantae; phylum Streptophyta; class Pinopsida; order Pinales; family Pinaceae; genus Pinus; species Pinus albicaulis. The sequence goes on from CM076582.1 coordinate 1,552,906,067, forward strand.
GTGCGCTGTTAAAGTCTTAGGCAGTTTAAGCATCATAGGTTTAAGCTCGCTGCCTATATTGCACTCTTCCACTTCAGTCTTTACAGGTTCCAATTTTGGCTTATTTGCCACATCGTTAAAATCGAACAAATATTCTAAAGGGGCCAGACCCTTAGGCAAACTTTCATCTTTAGAGTGCAGAGTTTTCAACTCCTCTATTTCTAACTCTGCATTCAGTTCTGTTTTGTTTTGAAGTTTTCTTGTCAACATATTTAAATCAGCAAGTTGAGGAAACAATTCTTCTTCACCAAGAAAATTTTCTTCACTAAGGCAGTCTGTTTCATAATCTGTATCTGAACTGTGAAGTTCAAATTCATTTATGAACTACATAAAGTCTTCTATTTGTTTGTCTTCGTCGAACACCTACCAATATTTTTCGTTATCAGGAACGGCTGGTCTAAATTTTATCGGAGTTGTGCTATCTCCGATTTCATATGGCGTTAGACATGTTCTAGCGGCAGAGGCTAGATTATGGGCTGTAATATTTTCCTTTCTCGGGATGAAATTTAATTGGAACTCATTGAAAGTTTCTAAAAGGTCTACGACATCATTTCGATAGGCCCTAAGTCTAGGGTGATGAGCGTTATACTCCCCATTGACTTGCCTAATGACTAATTCCGAATCCCCGTGAATTTTAATTCTCTTGGCTCCTAACTTTTTCAACAAATGTAAGCCTAAGAGAAGGGACTCGTATTCCGCTATGTTGTTGGAACACTGGAAGTTTAATTTACAGGAAATGCATTTGGTGTGGTTGTTTACAGTGTTGCGAATCTAGACACCTGCACCAGCGTTATTTCTAGTGCATGACCCATCAAAATTCATACTCCATAGAGGACTGTTCCTAGTTTTGTCTGATTGGTGAATGTCCCCTTTAATCACTGTCCCTTTTGATTGTTCATGATTAGCGGCACCTAATTGAAATTTTTCTATCTCTTCAGATTTTCCGTTAAGTGGAGGTGCGTTTTCTTGAGCGTCGAGGTTTAAAAGCAAAGGACACGTGACTTGTAGTTCAAGACCATATTTGGTTTGCTGTAATTTAAAGGTTCAGCAAACTGTTTTGACATTTCTGTGGTATTTACCTCCTCCTCTCTATCAGCCATTAACTCTGTTAAATTTACTTGTTCATCTAATGTTTCTTCATTAAAAAGGATAAAAGAATCAAGGCGTGTGTTTACAGAATAGAGGGGAGATTTTTGAGGTCTGTCTTGACTTGTAACTGTGTATTTCATATGAGACTCCCTGTAAAGTCTTCTAGTCTGATTGAAAACTGGGATAGTCGCATAGGTCATGTCCATCTGCATAGTCCCCCGTAACTTAGCCCCCAAAGATCTAGATAATAACATTCCATACTTTGGGGGCACATCAGCCACAACAATGTCCATGAGTAAGCATTTGGCTGGAATCTGGGCTAAGTTAACACAAAGGTCTTTGATTAATCCTAAACATTTTACTCTGCTGGAATCAAAGGAGTATTGGTCTTTGTAAGGTCTGGTGATTTCTAAACCAAGGCTCTCCATCACAGCTTTAGGCATTAAATTATGAGAAGCCCCGGAATCATGCGTAGCGTTGTGCAAAATTTTGTTATGAACGTTTAAACTCACATAGAAGGGAGGAACAAGTCCCTCTTGGTATCTACCTTCAATATTTGGACCGAAAATGAGCTCTAGCTGGTCATCACTAAGATTGACTATATCATGGTTCTCTTCTATATTCAAAGCCTTCAAAATTTGGGTTCTATATACATGTTGGGTAGCTAACTCGGTGAGGGGAACAAAGATTTTGATTTTCGAAATCTCTTGCTCCAGGCTGAAAAAGATCTGGCTCTTTGAAGTGCTGGTTTCAGCCTTATTAGCTGTCACTCTATCAGCAATATCAGATTGCTGATTTGTTTTATTTACACTTGATAAAATTGTTTTCACATGAGTACTAGCTGAAGTGTCAGCACTACTAAGGTTTGCACTCTGTTTTTCTTTGTTTTGAGTGTCTTTCTCTTTTCCTTTATCAGAATTCACAGCCATTGTTTTATCCTTTTGTTTGATAACTTTAGGCTTGTTGTAGTGTTGTTTTGTGAAGATTTGTCAGAGGTTTTGGAGTTGCGGGGCTGTTGACTAGTCTTGCTTCTAAGGTCGTATTCTCTTTGAGGCTCTATGATGACATTTTCCATATCTTGATAAGAATTTTCATCATCATCTCTTTTGTCATCATAAGGTGTATATAGACCTTGTTTTTTATCAAAATGAATCTCAAAATCATCATCTTCTACCCCGAACATGTTGATATCATCTCCCTCTGTTATCCCATCCATTTCCTCAACCTCACTTACATAGTTTTGCTGAAAGGGAGGAGTGATCTGTTGATCATCTTCCCTAGGTCTGTTTGGAGGTTGGTTCCTTCTGAAATTTTGATTCTGGTTCTGGTTTCTGTTTTGAGGAGCATTTTGGTTTTGATTTGCTTGTGCTCTCTTAATTATTCTCATCTCTTTCATCATTTCTTCCATCACTTTCTCCATCTTTGAGTTTGAAGAAGAAGGTGTGTTTTCCTCTCTAAAAGACACTCTCTTTTCATTTTTTTGCTCTCTTCTCCATTGAGTTGACTTCCATAGAAAGAGCGCCCCTTTGCATATCTTCAAGAGTTGCAAAATCTCTCTCTCTCAGCTGATAGGCCATCTCAGGGTCAAACCCTTCAGGAAACTTGTTTAAAGCTGAGCCTTGTGGAGGTTTTAGTTCTGGGGAAAGTGCATTGTACACACTGTTGAATCTAGTGCAGTAAGCTTGCACACTTTCCCCAGTGTTTCTATGGAGGTTCTTGTAATCAGAAAGGACTTGGAGAGGATTATTCTTTAGTTCCCATTTGTTTAAGAATGTTTGATGGAAGGCTTGGAGATCATTAATACTATGGGGGGCTAAACTTTTAAACCATTTTCTTACCTCTCCCCCTAAGCTCTGAGCGAATAGTCTGAGTTTGACAGAATCATCATCAATTTCATTTCTATCAAAGTAGTCGTTCATCTTAGCCAAATGTTGTGATGCATTTGTAGCATTGCGAGCATCATACAATGGAATTTTTGGACTGATATTCCTGTGGAAAATTGACTAGTGGTACGGAAGGACTAGGGGAGCATACCATGCAGCCATGGCAGGAGGTGGAGGTGGATTTACAAGAGGAAAAGTGGGATGTAGTGGAGTGGTTTGGACAGTGGATGTAGGATGAGTAGAAGTGGATGGACCAGGAATAGACTGCTGAGCTGGTCTTGGATGAGAGACACCTAAATTGTGAAGGAAATGCAAATCAGGGGGTGTTGTTTCTCTATTAACGGGATGTTCACTTGTCTCAGGGGATGAAAGTGAAAATTTAGAGTCTAGCTGAATAATATCATCAAATGAACTAGTTCTAAATGGATTTACTAAGTCAGATTGTGATTGTTGTAGAGCTGCAAGATTTTCGGGGACTGAATTAGCTCTCAAGGGTGATCTGAAAACAATTGATAATTTAATCCTAGGAGACTTCCAAAGGATACTTTCTGGGTCATCAACTATCTCAGGTGGATCAGGGTCGGGATGGGCTCTATTGTAAATCTTTCTAGGAGCCACTATGATATGTTTTTCAGACCCAAATAAACAAGAAAAATTCAACCAGATATGACAATCTTTAAATGGTTAACTAGTCTATTTGAAATTCAATCCTACAGTCCTCTAACTGAGTTTGAATGATATTATAATGATAAGGGTTCTTCCCAGTGGAGTCTTAAGGTCTGTTCAGGATTGTGGAGTCGCCAAGTGGAAGTTTTTAGCTCCTAAGGAGGTAAAAGGTTTTATGGTCCACCACCATGTTTATTGGATACCAATCTGAAATATTTTTTGTTGTTTTTTGAATTATTTTTTAGTTGTATGGTTTTTAAGAATATCCTAACTTTGTTTCAAAACTTAGCTACGGTTATGAGACAAAAAGAGTTTACTCTTATGGCTAAGCTAGCTAATCTTTCAAGGTTAGATAAAGTCTTAAAAGAATCCTAGGTTTCACCTAGATTGTCACTAATTCAGACAAGTTCTATCATGATTACCATTCCTTCGTAGTGCTTGAAAACGCTGCTTTAACTCGCAAGGTTTTATGAAGTGTTTTAAGGGAAATTCTCCCCAACAAAGTCACCAGAAATGTTGGGGATCTGTAATCAGCAAGATTGGAAAAGTCCGATCATAGAAACAACATCGTTTCAACCAAATTTGGGATTCTAGGATCTAGCCTCCTCAATTCGGAGAGGGATCTCTCCAATAAGTGCAAAGATGGATTTGTATTTTGAAGTTTGGGATAATGATATTAGGCTAGTTATGAAAGCGAAGGGTTTGTTTTGTTTTTGGATGGTTGAGCATGATTATTTTTGAGGAAAAATTTCTAAGTGCAGAAATTTTCAAAGGTGAGAAGTTGCAAGTGAATAGAACAGCTAGGCTAAAATGATAGATATAACGTTGGCTTTTAGTCCATTGGGCTATGGGGTCATATCTGGGCTTTAATTGAGCAACAACATCAAGAGTGATCCAAGGGGAAAGTCATCTATACCACAAGATTATTGAGATTAAAATGATGGAATGGAAACAATAAAGTGTTGGAGGGGTGGAAACTGATAATAATTTCACAAGGGATTTATAGTCAGTGCGAACAAGAAAAGCCTCTTAAGTAACTGTTTAAAACCAACCAAGTGCAGGGCTAACCATTGAATTCTTGGGCAAGTTGTATTAAAGAAGCTTAATTGACAAACAATCCAGTAATCCACATAATTACCTTCAGAAAGTATGAAAACACATAAGAGAAACAAAATGTAACCTAAGATCAGATAAAGGACTTTTAAACCTAGTATGCTTTCAGTCAACACCAAGGGAAACTTTCAAAATCTGCTTTTGGAGAATAGAAGCTAGGAACAAGGCAAACCATGACTTTTCTAGTCTAACTTTAATAAGCAAATAAGGAAAATAACTTTCAAGAACAATGTTTAAGGAAAACAGATGGATGAGGGAACTCCAACATTCCTAACTGCTTAACTGTATTAAATCACTCTTAAATAAACAAATTGGAGGAAAACATTGAGATAAAGCTTTTCAGTCAGAGAAGGTTACTGATATACAGTATGTCCTAAATCTATACATGTTGTTCTTTAGCAGAGAATAGTGAACAATATGACATACATAGAAGGAAAACAAAAACAAAGAAAGGTGCACTTCACCAGTGATATAGACTAGGATCCCAAGAAACAACTTTTATATTGATGTCAAACCAGTTACAGTCTTCTAGTCCGATTTTTCAGTTCAGCAATCATGTTCACTATTCAGCCTAACTAATCTGTCCCAAGCAGAGCTCCAAGGGCCAGTGAACACTATATACAATCATAAGTTTAAGCTCAAATTTATTTCAAAGTTCTGCAACCAACAATTGCTCATATTCTACTGAGGTATTTATAGAAGAATGAGGAGGTGAAATGTAACAAAAGATCTCTTAAGACAATAAATACAGATTCAAGACATCTCGGCCTTTTGAGGGGATCTATGGAGAAGTTTACAGGTGGACTACTGTATTAACTGTTTTACAATAAATGTAAAAGCTCGGTGGGAGCTTTATTTGACTTTGAGGCTCTGTGTAATGTTTGGAGTAACTTTGCAGATATTTCTGCATTGATTTCTTTGTAGAAGTAACTCCTTGGCTGTGCTGGAGGCGAATATATGATTTTCTTCAATAACTTTGGCCTCTGTTTTGAAAGGTTTGAGGCAACAGGTGGCTCTGTGGTAGCTGAGGAATCAATTCGCCTCAAATAAGGTGGTGAAGGCCTTTTTGTCAGTTAAACACTCATGAATTTCCTTTGACTGTGTTTTAATCCAGGGAATTAGGCTTTTGATAAGCATTCTTAGTCGTGATTCCCCAAATATGTCTTTAATCTTCTTCTTGCTGCGCTTTGTTCTTCAAAGCTTGTACTCTTTAAAATCGCGTTCAAAATGCAGTGTCTTGTCAATGTGCAGAGCCACGCAGGGCCTTTATAGTATCAACACCCATGGAATGTTGATAAAACACTGAATCCAACCCTGTGAATGGTTCTCTTTTAAGGACCAAAGGCACGGGAATCGTCATTCCCATCCCCTGGCGTTTATTCAATATAACGGCAGAAACCATTTAAAACCTGCATAAAACATCAAACATTTAAGAAATCCTGCATTTTTTAGGTCTAAATGCTTCAGAAGGTGGGAGAGAGCATGGTCGTTGGATTTGGACACGTGGACGATCCAGATCTAATCGGGGGATCGCAATCGGCGGGAGGAGGAAAGGGGTGTGATGAAAAATCTCCGATGCGATTGCGCGATCGGGAGGGCAGAAGCGATTAGGCGATGGTTGTTGATCTAAGAACGAGATCAACGGTGGTGAATGAATTGGGGGAGTCGCAATCGGAGGTGGCAATATAATGCAGTGATTAAGAAAATGCGATGTGATTAAGCGCAGGCCGTTGATCTTAAAGATTAGATCAACGGTGGAGAATGGATTGGGTAATCGGCAATCGGGGGTGGGAACACGACACAGTGATTTAAAGTTTTTTGATGTGATTGAAACCTCCGATGCGATGAAGTGCTGGCCGCTTGATCGGCTTTTGATGAAGGGCAGGGATTAGTTCTGAGAAGAACTGGCGAAAAACCCTTTTAATATATGAAACCCAATGTTATCAATAAAAAACAAAGGTTTTTAATGGATCAGGATATACATATATGATAGGTGCCCGACTGCGGGGCCTGCGGTCTTTACGGAATGTAATATGCCCGGGCGTATTAAAACAAGGGCCAATCGCAATTGGGCCATCGGGCCTGGTCTTTTTAATCTACCCATGGTAACATTTGCGATGCGATTGGTGCCCGGGACCTTTAACACTTGGTCCCGGGGAAAATTTATATGGAATGAAAGAAAAAGGGGTGGGGTTTATATACATGAGACCTAATCGCATTGGAAGTTTGATGCGGGTCTTCTTAATCAACCCATTTTTTTTTCTCCGATTGCGATTGCGCGATCGATCTTTTTAATTAACCCATTTTAAATATTTAACACGTGATTTTGGTTTTTAGACCACAACTTTGGAAAAGTTAGTTTTCAGGTTTACAAAGGAAAAATGGACTAGGAATGGAATATTTACAAGGTTTTAAGCGCCGGGTCGGGCCCACAGAATATATATAAAAATTGATGCGATCAGGAGTTTTATAATACAAAGGTTGATCGCATCGAAACTTTTTGTAACACAAAACTCTCACACCATTGAAATTTTCCGATGCGATTAGCGCTCGGGGTAATAACTCTTGGTTTTTCAAAAGAAACATGAGATTTGGAGTTATATCAAAGGGGGCTGATCGCATTGGGTTTTTTATGTAACACAACAAATGCACTTGCCAAAAGTTTGCGGTGCCGATAAGCGCCATATGGGTTTACCGCCTGGTTTCAAGGTGCGGGCATGTGGGGGAATTGGTTTAGGACTTAGCCCAATGGGGGCTTAAGTCCATAGTCATAATACTCTATTTTTTATGAAATTTCTCATGGTTTTCAAAGGAATCGGGGGTTTCAGAATAGTTTAAAAATGGTTTTTTAACTATGGAAAAGTGATTTTCATGAGGGGAAGAAGAGAAATCATGAAAAAAAAGGAGTTTTTATGGAGAAGGTTAGTTTTGAGTGGGAAAAAAGGGAAAATAACGGTTTTTCAGCAATTTCTTCTCATGATTTCAGCAAAATTTCTGAGTATAAAAAGGCAAAGTCAATGAAGATTTTTTGAGACAGAGGCGTGAGGCCTTTCAAGAGTCTTCAAGAGCCAACAATTTTTAGTAAATAAAATTTGTTCCTTGGAGGCTTGAAAAGTCTTAGCCACCTTTTGCTATATCAAATTTTATAGGTGGCTAACAGTGGCTCCTCTTGGGGATGGTGCCTTTTTGAAGGCATCAAGAACTTCAGACTTGCTTTCTCTGGGGGGCTGAACTGTGCCTGATCCATTGGGCTGCTCTTCCTTGGCTGGGATGATCTTTTCCGAAAACATATTAGCAGCTATGAAAACAATGGATTTTCATCAACAAGCTTTCTACCTACCCAATCCTACTGATCTAGCATTTTTTCTTCATTAGAGTGCACTTGGATTGGAAAACTCTATTCACAACATTTTATTGTTTTGAAAGCAGGAAATCTAATCTATTCCTACTCCTTATTTCTCCATGGACTCAGATTAAACAGTTGAGCCCATAAAATTCTCTACCTAATCTACCATCTATTGGGATTAAACTGTCCAACATATTTTTATTCTCTAAATTCTACAACAGAAATTTAAAAAGCATTCAAGTCAGGATTGAACAGTCTAACTTGATGCTAGTCTATAGCATAAAAACAAGGTGCTCATAGACATTTATTTTGCAGAAAAATTAAATCAAAATGGAAGGCTTAAGATCTGAAAATTTAAAGCACTTCCTTAATCTTCTTACAGCTCTGTTTTGACCTTTTCTTGAGCTATCTTTGCTTTTCTTTTGGTTCAGGTTTTGAGCTGATTAGAACCATATTTACATCCTTTTGACTCAAGAAAATAGAACATATTTGAGTCATTTTATCTTTGGAAACTTAGGTTCAGATTTTGAATATGTTTGAACCTTTAGTTTCTATCCTAAACTATCTACTGATAAGCCAAGATTAAACAGTTTGGCAAATCAAATTCATTACCCTATCAGCAGAAAATTTAAAACTAATTAGTCAAGATTAGGCAGTTTGACTAACTAGAAGTGTGTTTTTGTAGGAGTGGCATTTCAGCTTGCACACTTTCAGATTTGTTTCTCTTTTTTGGTATGGGGCTATACCTTTCTTGTTTTCATAACTTGCCCTCTTTTCTTTCTTTCTTTGTTTTTGTATTTTTGACTTTTCTAACTTTGAATGCAATGGTGGATGAAATATTTATAATGGAAAAAGATAAAAAGGCTTCAAAACATGTCAAAGATCAAGAGAAGTAATGTTTAAGCATCCTGCCATTGACAGGACCTCCAAACAATTCTGCTCCATTGCGTTGTTACCAGCAGCTAAATGAATAGAGTAAGGGCCAAGCCATAAGTTATCAAATTTTCCATGCTTGCCCTTGTCTTCCCTCCTTGAGTCCCATTTTAAAACTTTGTCACCAATCTTGAAATTGCTGGCCTTTGTTCTTTTGTCAAAAAGCTTTTTAATGTTGTCTTGTTTTTGCAATGCTTTGTTATAAACTTCCTCCCTGGTTTGCTGAAGATGAATGGTCTGATTTATTCTTCTGATCATGTCATTATCTTCAGTTTGTAACTCTTGAATCAACTTCATTACTGGTACACCAAGGCTGTTTGGAAAAATTGCATCAGTACCATACACAAGCTGAAAATGTGACATGCCAATAGATTTCTTCAAAGTTAATCTGTCAGCCCAAAGTGCATGAACCAGCTTTGTGTGCCAAGACTTTTTGTTGTCCTCCAACATTTTTTTGATTATGTTCACTAAGCTTTTGTTTGAGGATTCTGCAAGTCCATTACCTTGAGGGTAATAGGCCGTGGAATTCCCCAATGTTATCTCATACCTGTGATAGAACTCAACCATATTATTTGATCCAAATGTTGTTGCATTATCAGTGATGATTTTGGTAGGACAGCCAAATCTGGAGAGAATGTTAGTCTCCATGAAGTTGATAATAACTTAATCATTGGCCTGCCTACAAGGAATGGCTTCTATCCATTTAGTGAAGTAGTCTATGGCAGTGAGAATCCATCTATGTTGGGAAGAAGATGGTGGATGGATTTCTCCTATGAATTCAAGTCCCCACTGTTGAAAAGGGGCTTCGACAGTGATTGGATGCAGAGGTATGGGTAGCAGTTTTCTTTTGCCTTCAAAAAGTTGGCATTTATGACAGGCTAAGATCATCTTGTGCACATCATGAAAAAGAGTAGGCCAATAGAAACCAGCCCTCAAAATTTTGTTGGCTGTTGTCTTTCAGTACAAATGACCTCCACACTCTCCTTCATGGAACTCGTGCTTAACCTTCTCTGCATCAAACTCAGGCAAACATTTAAGCAATAGACCACTTGCATTTTTCCAATAAAGACATCTATCTATTATGCAATAGTTTACAACTTTCAATTTTAGGAATCTTGCCTTTATTTTTGTCAAACCAGGAGGTGTATTCAATTTAAGCAAAACATAAACAATATCAGCATACCAAGGAGAATTCATAAAATGGTTATCAACAATAGGAGTTGAGAACCCTTCTTGGTCATCTAAAGCATTAATCATATTAATATCGAGAACTTCAAAATTTGATTCAGCCATTAATCTAGCTAGACCTTGGCCTTTGATGAGTTTAGTGGGTTTTATCTCTAAATCATATTCAAGAATAATAGAAATCCACTTACCTCTCTTACCCTCTGGGTCCTGTGTTAGAATGTCTTTAAAAACTGAGTTTGGGACAAAAGCAATGATATGTGAGTGAAGAATGTATACCCTGAAGTCTTTCAAAGCCTTAACCAAAGAAAAATCTTGCTTTTCCATAATGTTATACTTCAAAGGGACATCCCTCAATGCCTTGCTAAAGAATGCAATAGGCTTCTCTTGTCCTTGTGGATTTTTCTGCAAAAGGACAACAGCTATTGTATGTTCCGATGCAAATGAAAAAATATAAAAATCTTTTGAAAAATCAGGACTTATAAGAACCGGTGTTTTGGTTAACGCTTGTTTCACCAATTCAAAGGATTTCTTTGCTTCCAAGGTCCATTTCACCCCTTGCTCCTTCTTCAACATGTTTTTGATATTCCTAAGGAGCTCAGCCAAGTTGGGGATGAACCTTCTTAAAAAGTTAATCTTTCCGATGAAAGATTGCAACTCTTTAATGTTTCGAGGATGAGAGATTTGCAATATAGCCTCAATCCTCTTTGGATCTATCTTTATACCCTCCTCAGAAATAATGTGCCCAAGAATTTTACCTTATTGGAGACCAAATAGTGTCTTCTTAGGGTTTAAAGATATCCCAAACTTTCTTCATTTCTCGAAAAATTTTCTTAAATTTTCTAAGTGCTCTTCATCTGTTTTTGAAAACACAGTGACATCATCAAGGTATATAATGATGAAGTAGCGCAGTTCTTTCTAGAATGCTATGTCCATGGCTCTTTGAAAAGTTTCTCCAGCATTCATTAGACCAAAAGGAATTTTCACATACATGAAAGTGCCCCATGGTGTAGTAAAAGTTGTCTTTAATTGATCAGCAGGGTGAACTAAAATTTGATTATACCCTGAATAGCCATCAAGCAAAGAAATTCTTTTAGACCCTACCACCCTTTGTAAAATATGATCCATCTTGGGTAAAGGGTATTTGTCTTTCAGTGAAGCTTTGTTTAGGTCTCTAAAGTCTATACAAAGACTGATTTCTCCAGTCTTCTTCCTAACAGACACTAGATTAGACACCCACTCAGAATATCTAATAGGGACAATAATACCAGCCTCATACATCTTTTTAATCTCCTTCTCAACCAAAGGCAGCTATATAGGGTTTATTCTGCGCAGTTTTTGTTTGAATGGTTTTTGGTTTTCTTTGAGAGGGATTTTGTGCTGTATTATTCCAGTGTCATAGGATTTAAGATCTTCGTAACTCCACGTAAAAACATCAGAAAACTCTTTAAACAGCTCTATGTATTTGAGTTTAATGTGAGCTGGTAAAGTTTTGGACAGTTTAATCATTTTCGGTTTTTCCTCACTGCCAATATTGCATTCCTCCACTTCAGTCTCTACAGGGTCCAGTTTAGGCTTTTTGGCCACATCGTTAAAATCGAACAACTCTTCTAAAGGTGCTAGACCGCTTGGCAAACTTTCATCTTTGGAGTGCAGAGTTTCTAACTCCTCGGCATTCCATTCTGTTTTGTCTTTAAATTTTCCAGTCAACAGGTTGATATTGACAAGTTCAGGGTACGGTTCTTCTTCACCAAGAAAATTTTCTTCACTGCAGTCTGTATCATAGTCTGAGTCCGAACTGTGTAGTTCGAATTCATTTCTGAATTGCATGAAGTCTTCTATTTGTTTGTCCTCATCGAAAAATTGCCAATACTTTTTGTTATCAGGAATGGCTGGTCTAAATTTTATCTGAGTTGTGCAGTCTTTTGTTTCGTATGGCGTTAAGCATGTCCTAGTTGCAAAGGTTAAATTGTGGGTAGCAATATTTCTTTTTCTTGGGACAAAAATCAGTTTGGACTCCTCGAATTTTTTTAAAAGGTATATGACATCGTTTTGGTAGGCCCTAAATCTGGGATGATTTGCTTTATATTCCCCATTGACTTGCCTGATGACTAAATCTGAATCCCCATAGACATTGATCCTTCTGGCTCCTAATTGTTTCAACAAACGTAAGCCTAAGAGCAGGGATTCTTATTCCGCTATGTTGTTAGAACACTGAAAGTTTAATTTGCAGGAAATGGTTTCTGTATGATTGTTTGCAGTGTTACAGATCCAGACACCTACACCAGCGTTAGTTCTAGTGCATGACCCATCAAAATACATACTCCAGAGAGGACTGTCTTCGATTTTATCTTGGTTACTTTCCTCTTCAACTATCGTGCTATCTAATTGTTGTTGAATATCAGCACTTAGTTGAATTTGTTTCAACTCCTCAGGTTTTTCATTGGGTTGAGGATTGTTCTCTTGACTGTCAAGGTTTAAGATTAATAGATTCATGAATTGTAACTCAAGACCTGTGTTTGTTTTGCTAATGTTTTTAAATACAGCAAACTGTTTAGACACTTCTATGTTGTCTTTCTCTTCCTCCCTATTGGCCATTAATTATGTTAAAGTGACTTGTTCACTAATTGTTTCATCGTTAAACATAATGAAAGAATCAAGCCCTGTATTGACAAAATACAGAGGAGAGTTTTGAGGTTTGTCTTGAGTCGTGACTGTGTATTGCATATGAGACTCCCTGTAAAGTCTTCTAGTCTGATTGAAAACAGGGATAGTCGCATAGGTCATGTCCATCTGCATAGTCCCTTGTAACTTAGCCCCCCACGATCTTGATAATAACATTCCATATTTTGGGGGAACATCAGCCACAACAATATCCATGACTAAGCATTTGGCTGGAATTTGGGCTAAGTTAACACAAAGGTCTTTAATTAATCCTAAACATTTTACTCTGCTGGAATCAAAGGAGTATAGGTTCTTGTAAGGTCTGGTGATTTCTAAACCAAGGCTCTCCATCACAGATTTAGGCATTAAATTATGAGAAGCCCTAGAATCATGCATAACGTTGTGCAAAATTTTGTCATGAACGTTTAAACTCACATAGAAGGGAGGAACAGGTCCCTCTTAATATCTACCTTCAATCTTTGGACCGAAAATAAGCTATGGCTAGTCATCATTAAGATTGACTGTATCCTCATTTTCTTCTATTTTTAAAGCCTTCAAAATTTGGGTCCTATATACATGTTGGGTAGCTAACTCGGTCAAGGGAATAGAGATTTTTATATTTGAAATTTCGTGCTCTAGGCTGAAAGGAATTTAGCTTTTTAAAGTACTGGTTTCAGCCTTATTAACTGCTATTCTATCAACAATATCAGCTTGCTGATTTGTTTTATTTACACTTGACACAGTTGTCTTCACAGGAGTACTAGCTGAAGTGTTAGTACTACTAAGGTCTTCACTCTGTTTTTCATTACTTAGGGTACTTTTCCATTTACCTTTTTCAGAATTTACAACCACTATTTTCTCCTTTTGTTTGACAACTTTAGGCTTGGTTGTAGTGCTATTTTGTGAAGATTTTTCAGAGGTTTGGTGTTGGGAGTTTGTTGACTAGTTTTGCTTCTAAGGTCATATTATCTTTGAGGCTCTGTGATGACATTTTCCATGTCTTGATAAGAATTTTCATTATCATATCCTTTGTCATCATAAGGTGTATAAAGACCTTGTTTTCTATCATAATTAACTTCCAAGTCACCATCTTCTACCTCGAACATGTTGATATCGTCCTCCTCTATTATTACATCAGTTTCCTCAACCTCACTTACATAGTTTTGCTGAAAGGGAGGAGTGATCTGTTGATCATCTTCCCTAGATCTGTTTGGAGGTTGGTTCCTTCTAAAATTTGGATTCTGGTTCTGGTTTCTATTTTGAGGAGAAGTTTGATTTTGGCTTACTTGTGCTCTCTTAATTATGCTCATCTCTCTCATCATTTCTTCCATCATTTTCTCCATCTTTGAGTTTGAAGTAGAAGGTGTGTTTTCCTCTCTAAAAGACACTCTCTTTTGATTTTTCATTCTTGCTCTCTTCTCCATTAAGTTGACTTCCACAGAAAGAGCACCCCTTTGCATATCTTCAAGAGTTGAAAAATCTCTCTCTCTCAGTTGATAGGCCATCTCAGGGTCAAATCCTTCAGGAAACTTGTTTAAAGCTGAGCCTTGTGGAGGTTTTAGTTATGGGGAAAGTGCATTGTACACACTGTTGAATCTAGTGCAGTAAGCTTGCACACTTTCCCCAGTGTTTCTATGGAGGTTCTTGTAATCAGAAAGGACTTGGAGAGGATTCTTCTTTACTTCCCATTTGTTTAAGAATGTTTGATTTTGGCTTGCTTGTGCTCTCTTAATTATGCTCATCTCTCTCATCATTTCTTCCATCATTTTCTCCATCTTTGAGTTTGAAGTAGAAGGTGTGTTTTCCTCTCTAAAAGACACTCTCTTTTCATTTTTCATTCTTGCTCTCTTCTCCATTAAGTTTATTTCCACAGAAAGAGCGCCCCTTTCCATATCTTCAAGAGTTGCAAAATCTCTCTCTCTCAGTTGATAGGCCATCTCAGGGTCAAATCCTTCAGGAAACTTGTTTAAAGCTGAGCCTTGTGGAGGTTTTAGTTATGGGAAAAGTGCATTGTACACACTGTTGAATCTAGTGTAGTAAGCTTGCACACTTTCCCTAGTGTTTCTATGGAGGTTCTTGTAATCAGAAAGGACTTGGAGAGGATTCTTCTTTACTTCCCATTTGTTTAAGAATGTTTGATGGAAGGCTTGGAGATCATTAATACTATGGGGGGCTAAAATTTTAAACCATTTTCTTACCTCTCCCCCTAAGCTCTGAGCAAATAGTCTGAGTTTGACAGAATCATCATCAATTTCATTTCTGTCAAAGTAGTCATTCATCTTATCCCCATTTTGTGATGCAGTTGTAGCATTGCTAGCGTCATATAATGGAATTTTGGACTGATAGTCCTGTGGAAGATTAACTAGTGGTACAGGAAGGACTAGGGGAGCATACCATGCAGCCATGGCAGGAGGTGGAGGTGGATTTACAAGAGGAAAAGTGGGATGTAGTGGAGTAGTTTGGATAATGGATGTAGGATGAGTAGAAGTGGATGGACCAGGAATAGACTGTTGAGCTGATCTTGGATGAAATACACCTAAATTGTGAAGGAAATGAAAATTAGGGGGTGTTGTTTCTCTATTACCAAGATGTTCACTTGTCTCAGGGAATGAAAGTGAAAATTCAGAGTCTAGCTGAATAATATCATCAAATGACCTAGTTCTAAATGGATTTACTAAGTTAGATTGTGATTTTTGTAGAGCTGCAAGATTTTCGGGGACTGAATTAGCTCTCAAGGGTGATCTGAAAACAGTTGATAATTTAATCCTAGGAGACTTCCAAAGGATACTTTCTGGGTCATCAACTATCTCAGGTGGATCAGGGTCGGGATGGGCTCCAGTGTGAATCTTTCTAGGAGCCACTATGATATGTTTTTCAGACCCAAATAAAACAAGAAAAATTCAACCAGATATGACAATCTTTAAATGGTTAACTAGTCTGTTTGGAAATTCAATCCTACAGTCCTCTAACCGAGTTTTAATGATATTATAATGATAAGGGTTCTTCCCAGTGGAGTCTTACGGTCTGTTTAGGATGTTGGAGTCGCCAAGTGGAATTTTTTAGCCCCTTAGGAGGTAAAAGGTTTTATGGTCCACCACCATGTTTATTGGATACCAATCTAAAATATTTTTTGGTGTTTTCTGAGTTATTTTTTAGTTGTATGGTTTTTAAGAATATCCTAACTTTGTTTCAAAACTTAGCTACGGTTATGAGACAAAAAGAGTTTTACTCCTATGGCTAAGCCAGCTGATTTTTCAAGGTTAGATAGAGTCTTAAGAGAATCCTAGGGTTTGCCTAGTTTGTCACTAATTCAAACAATTTTTCATCATGATTACCATTCCTTGGTAGTGCTTGAAAATGCTGCTTTTTACTCGCAAGGTTTTATAAAGTGTTTCAAGGGAACCTAAGGTGAAAATTCAACTTAGTTCCCCAGTGGAGTCGCCAGAAATGTTAGGAATCTGTAATTTTAGTAGATTGGTGAGACTAAAACTACAGAAGCAACATCATTTCAACCAACTTTGGGATTCTAGGATATAGCCCTCCTGAATCCGGAGAGGGATCTCTCCAATATGTGCAAAGATGGATTTGTCTTTGAATTTTGAGGTAATGATATTAGGTTAGGTATGAAGGCCAAGGGTTTTGTTTGTTTTTGGATGGTTGAGTATGAATGTTACTTGAGGGGAAAGTTCCAAGTGCAAAAAGTTTCAAAAGTGAGAAGTTGCAAGTAAATAGAAAATTTTTGGCTAAAAGATAGATATAACGCTGGTTTTTAGTCCATTGGGCTATGGAGTCATATCTGGGCTTTAATTGAGCAACAACATCAAGAGTGATCCAAGGGGCAAGTCATTTATATCACAAGATTATTGATATTAGAGTGATGGAATGGAAACAATAAAGTGTTGGAGGGGTGGAAACTGATAATAATTTCACAAAGGATTTATAGTCAATCCAAACAAGAAAAGCCTCTTAAGTAACTGTTTAAAGCCAACCAAGTGCAGGGCTAACCATTGACTTCTTGGGCGAGTTTGTATTAAAGCATATTAATTGACAAACAATCCAGTAATCCACATAATTACCTTCAGGAAGTATGAAAACACATAAGATAAACAAAATGTAACTTAAGATCAGATAAAGTACTTTTAAAAATAGTCTGCTTTCAGTTAACACCAAGGGAAACTTTCAGAATCTACCTTTGGAGAATAGAAGCTAGAAACAGGGCAAACCATCACTTTCCAGTCTAACTTTAATAAGCAAATAAGGAAAATAACTTTCAAGAACAATGTTTAAAGCAAACAGTAGGACGAGGGAACTCCAGCATTCCTAACTGCTTAACTGTATTAAATCACTCTTAAATAAACAAATTGGAGGAAAACATTGAGATAAAGCTTATCAGTCAGAGAAGGTTACTGATATACAGTAGGTCTTAACTCTATAAATGTTGTTCTTTATCAGAGAAATGGTGAACAATATGACATACATAGAGGGAAAAAAATAACAAAGACAGGTGCACTTCACCGATGATATAGACCAAGATCCCAAGAAACAGCTTTATATTGATGTTAAACCAGTTACAGTCTTCAAGTCCAATGTTTCAGTTCAGCAATCATCTTCACTATTCAGCCTAACTAATCTATCACAAGCAGAGCTCCAAAGGCCAATGAATACTATTTACAATCAGAAGTTTGAGCTCAAATGTATCTCAAAGTTCTGCAACCAACAATTGCTCAACTTCTATTGAGGTATTTATAGAAGAATGAGGAGGTGAAATCTAACAAAAGATCTCTTAAGACAATAAATATAGATTCAAGACTTCTCGGCCTTTTGAGGGGCTCGATGGAGAAGTTTATAGGTGGATCACTGTATTAACTTTTTTACAATAAATATCAAAGCTTGGTGGGAGCTTTATTTGACTTTGAGGCTTCTGTGTAATGTTTGGAGTAACTCTGCAGATAATTCTGCATTGATTTCCTTGCAGAAGTAACTCGCTGGCTGCACTGGAGGTGAATATTTGATTTTCTTCAATAACTTCGGCCTCTGTTTTGAAAGGTTTGAGGCAACAGGTGGCTCTATGGTAGCTGAGGAATCAATTCGCCTCAAATAAGGCGGTGGAGGCCTTTCTGTCAGTTTAAACACTCATGAATTTCCTTTGACTGTGTTTTAATCCAGAGAATTAGGCTTTTGATAAGCATTCTTAGCCGTAATTCCGCAAATCTATCTTTAATCTTCTTCTTGCTGCGCTCTGTTCTTCAATGCTTATACTCTTTAAAATCGCGTTCAAAACACAATGTCTTGTCAATGTGCAGGGTCGCGCGGGGCCTTTATGGGCATTAATGCCCGTGGAGTGTTGATAACACGTAAAATGGAGCCCTTTTAATCTATTTCCCTTTGATAGCCAAAGGCCGAAGGATTGGGACCTTTGGCTTTCTTTTCCTCTGTAATATGGGGAAAAAAACATTCGGAACCTGCAAAACAATAAAACATTATGAAATTATGTGCTTTTTAGGTTAAAATTCTTGGAGGCGTTGGGGAGAAGCGTGGCCGTTGGATGAAAGCATCCAACGGTGGAGATCTGCTCAGAATAGGCAAAAATAAGAGCGGGAGAAAAATAAAGCAGAGTGATCTTGGGCCGTCCGATCCGAACACATGGACGGTCTGGATTCAATCGGCAGATCACAATCGGGGGATCGCAATCGGGGGTGGCGAACAGATGGGTCGATCAAAACATGCGATGCGATGAAGCGGAGGTCGTCGATCTACAGATTAGATCGACGGTGGAGGAAAAATCGGGGGAGAGGCCAATTGGCGGAACAAAAAAGTGGATGCGATAAAACACTCCGATGCGATTGCGCGATCGGAAGGGTTGAGGCGATCAAGTGGTGGCCGTTGATCTAAGAACAAGATCAATGGTGGAGAATGAATCGGGGGAGTTGCAATTGGGGGTCAGGAATAAGGCGATGCGATTTGAAATCGCTGATGCGACGGAGCGATGGCCATTCGATCGGCATTCGATCAACGGCGGGGATTAGTTTTAGAGTGGACCAGCGGAAAAAACTTTATAACATATGAAACCCAAAGTTTTCAACAAAAACAAAGGTTTTTAATGGATTGGGATATACATATATGATAGGCGCTCGACTACGGGACCTGTGGTCTTTACGGAATGTAATATGCCCGGGTGTATAAAAAACAAGGGCCAATCGCAATCGGTCCATCGGGCCTGGTCTTTTTAATCTACCTATTATAACATTTGCGATTGGCACCTGGGACCTTTAACACTTGGTCCCGGGGAAAATTTATATGGAATGAAAGCAAAAGGGGTGAGGTTTATATACATGAGACCTAATCACATCGGAAGTTTGATGCGGGTCTTCTTAATCAACCCATTGTGTTTTCTCCGATTGCGATTGCGCGATCGGTCTTTTTAATCAACCCATTTAAATATTTAACACGTGATTTTGGTTTTTAGACCAAAACTTTGGAAAAGTGGGTTTTCGGGTTTACAAAGGAAAAATGGATCGGGCATGAAAATTTTTTACAAGGTTTAAGCACCGGGTTGGGCCCACCGGAAATATATAAAATAATGATGCGATCGGAGGATAGGGTTTAATCGCAATCAGAATTTCGGAAGACGTCAAAACAAAATGGTGTGCTGAGTTTTTGCGATGCGATCGGGAAGGTTTATATAAAAGAGTTGATCGCATTGGGGTTTAAAAGGAACATAAGACTTGTGCACCATCGAAAGTTTCCGATGCGATTAGCGCTATATGGGTTCGACGCTTGGTTTTAACGCATGGACATGTGGAGGAAGTGTTTTAGGACTTAGCCCAAGGGGGCTTAAGTCCATAGTAAAGACTTATATATTTTTTATGAATTTCTCATGGTTTTCAAAGGAATTGGGGGTTTGGGAATAGTTAAAAAATGAGTCTTTAACTATGGAAAAGTGATTTTCATGAGGGGAAGAAGAGAAATCATGAAAACAAAGGAGTTTTTATGGAGAAAAAGGGGAGAAAATGAAGGTTAGTTTTGAGTGGGAAAAAAGGGAAAATAATGGTTTTTCAGCAGTTTCTTCTCATGATTTCAGCAGAATTTCTGAGTATAAAAAGGCAAAGTCAATGAAGATTTTTTGAGACAGAGGCGTGAGGCCTTTCAAGAGTCTTCAAGAGCCAACAATTTTTAGTAAATAAAATTTGTTCCTTGGAGGCTCAAAAAGTCTTAGCCACCTTTTGCTATATCAAATTTTATAGGTGGCTAACAGATTGAGAATCAAAATGCCATACATATTTTTTCTTTATTAATTGAGATTGATATGCCATAAATAAATTATTGACATTTAAATTGATAACTAAATAAGAATTTAATCTCACATACATAAATACTTTCACATAATTATATTTTCACTACTTTTAAAAATTACCATTTATAAACTGACTAACTTAACTGTATTTTCACTACTTGTGAAAATTCACAAAGCTTGACTAAGTTTTTAAATATTTTTTTCCTTGTTAATTGAGATTGATGTGTCAATAAAATAAGTATTGACATTTGAATTGATAAATAGATAATAACTAAACCCCACATGCATGAACTAACTCACATAATTGTATTTTCAATCATTAAATAATTTTGTTGTGACTTTGGTGGCCTCCTGATTTTTTTCCTTTATGATTGAGAATCATAATTGTATTTTCATGACTTAAAAATTACCATGGATAAACTAAGTGACTTATTTCTCCTAATTTTTTTCCCCTTTCCCTTTATAATTGAGAATCAATTCTCTTGATTTTTTGCCTTTATGATTGAGAATCAATATGCCATAAATAATTTTTTTGTGACTTTGATGATCTCTTGATTTTTTTTCTTTATGATTGAGAATCAAAATGCCATAAATATTTTTTCTTTATTAATTGAGATTGATATGCCATAAATAAATTATTGACATTTAAATTGATAACTAAATAAGAATTTAATCTCACATACATAAATACTTTCACATAATTATATTTTCACTAATTTTAAAAATTACCACGTATAAACTGACTAACTTAATTGTATTTTCACTACTTTTGAAAATTCACAAAGTTTGACTGAGTTTTTAAATATTTTTTTCCTTGTTGATTGAGATTGATGTGTCAATAAAAAAAGTATTGACATTTTAATTGATAACTAGATAATGACTAAATCCCACATGCATGAACTAACTCACATAATTGTATTTTCAATCATTAAATAATTTTGTTGTGACTTTGGTGGTTTTCTAATTTTTTTCCTTTATGATTGAGAATCATAATTGTATTTTCATGACTTGTAAAAATTAGCGTACATAAACCAAGTGACTTATTTCTCCTAATTTTTTTCCCCTTTCCCTTTATAATTGAGAATCAATTCTCTTGATTTTTTGCCTTTATGATTGAGAATCAATATGCCATAAATAATTTTTTTGTGACTTTGATGATCATTTAAATTGATAACTAAATAAAAATTTAATCTCACATACATAAATACTTTCACATAATTATATTATTACTACTATTAAAAATTACCACGTATAAACTGACTAACTTAATTTAAATTCTATTCAAATCAATAAAATGTATTTTCACTACTTTTTAAAATTCATAAAGCTTGACTGAGTTTTTAGACTATTTACTTTAAAGTCTATTCAAATCAATAAGATGAGAATGCGTATGTTTAATCTGGACTCATACTGTAAGACAAAGTTTACTGCAATTTCAAAAGTGGTTCTTAATCAATTATCATTGTCTTTGATTCATACTTTAAGAAAAAAGGTTTGTTGTAATTTTCAAAAGTAGTTCTTAATCTAAGTATCATTGTCATTGAACTGGACTCGTACTTTTAAAAAAGTTTATTGCAATTTTTACAGTGGTTCTTAATCTTCTTATGATGGTAGTCACAAGTTTTTAGACTAATAATAATAGAGAAATGTTAATTTTAAAATATATATGGTATCACGCGCTTGTTTGAAGATGGGCCTTAAATTGATTTATTCTTCTCCTCTCACCTTTCATTAATCCACTTGTTTCATCTTTGAGGAACATTTTGTTGCAATTTTCAATGGTGGGCCTCTGTTGAAGTATCGGACCGCGAGAGGGTTTTATTCCACGTACAAAACAGGAGGACGCGTATGCTCTTCCTTAGCAATGAATATCAAGTTGGTTAACCAAAGGGTTAGCATTAGACATAATTTTACGTAAGATGTTCCCTTCTTTATATTTTAGTGAAACATAATTTTGGGTTATTTGTAAATAACCCATCTTATACGGGGTGGTGGATTGGGCAAAGCGAAGGGCAGCACGCACGTAGGTTAGATTTCGACGCACTGACGTTGGTGGTCTCCTCATTTTTTTCTTGGTCTCCTGATTTTTTTGAGTGGAAATCAATATGCCATAAATATTTTTTCGTTTCTGATTGACATTGATGTGCCGCGTGAATGGATAACCAGATAAGAACAAATAAATCCCACATGCATAAACTTACATAATTGTATTTTCAAGTCTTTTAAAAATTGACTGAGCTTGACTGAGTTTCTAACTACTCAACTCTTTTCTTTTATGAAACCAATAAGCTAACTTAGATAATTGTATTTTTACGACTTGACAAATCTTTTAAAAAAGATTTGTCTGATGGCAGAAAATTGTCGGCTACTAAAATTCAAAAAATTAGATATTTGGACTGTTTGGAAACGGCTACTAAAATTCAAAAAATTAGATATTTGGACTGTTTGGAAACAAGATTCCGGGCAAATCTTTACCAAATTTTACTAGATTTTGGGTATTTTTAGACTACCTTTTAAAAATGAGCTCAACTCATACCTAAAGAAAAAGCTTATCACAATTTTCAAAGGTGATTCATAATCTAATTATTGTATACTCATAAGTTTCAGAAATGGTGTTTTACAGCTAATAATTACATCCCTTATCACAATTTTCAAAGGTGATTCATTATCTAATTATTGTACACTTGTAAGTTTCAGAAATGGTGTTTTACAGCTAATAAACATGACGACGCGTACAAGAGCGTTAGTTATTGTAAGTTATAGGAGCGTTAATTACTGTAAGTTATAAGTATTAGAAATGCTGTTTTCCAACTAATAAACAGGACGATACGTATGTTTTAAAATTAGGGGACCGTTAATTCCAAAAAATAGGGTATCATGCGTTTGTTTAAGGTGGGCATTAAATTGATTTATTCTTCTTGGTGGGATTTTGTTGAATTATCGTACCAAAAAAGGCTTTATTCTACTTACATGAAACTGAATTAAGTTTGAATGGTGGTTAACTAGAGGGTGAGTATTAAACATAATATTATTATAAGAGTAATATCTATATGTAAGTTTTTAGGTAAGTATTTGTTGTTTAAAAATGGAATATTTCAGTCTTGTATTTTGTGAAATTATGAGAGTGAATTTTAATAAAATTAAAGATACTATGGAAAATGGAATGGCTAATTCTCAAAACTTTAAGGGATATTATTTTATATTTGTGAAGAATTATAGTCAAATCATATTTTTAACAATTTTGATAAAAAATGAAACATTTTCTTGGATTCTAGAAAAAACTAAAGATTTTGAAAAACTTAAGAAGGTTAGTGTTACAACCCCGCCTTAGAGCATGAGATATTGCAATTTTAATGTGAGAAAAAAAGCATGACATGGTGCAATTTTAATGTGAAAAGGAAGGCTAGGAAGACCCCTTGCCTTTAATGTAAAAAGGAAGGTGAGGAAGACCCCTTACCTTTGAAAAAAGTCAACTTAAAATATAAAACACCCAAAACTTTTCTTGAGATTTTAATTCCTCTATTAATCTCAAGGAATCATCATCTAATAAAACATAAAATCCCAAATAAAATTATGTTGTCCATCCATTAAGACTTAAACTATTTTCCTTTTAAAGAGTCATATACTACTTTTAAGTATTGACATTCCTTTCAAGAATTTCACCTTCTTTTATTCTCTTTAAAAAACTTTGGAAAATAATAAGTTAATTTAAAAATTTCTACAATGTTTTCCCTTTTCAATTCTAAAAATAACCTTTGAAAAGACCCTACTCTTTTCTTACCAATTTCTTGAAGTCTTCTTACCATTTCCTTAGTATTTCTTATCTCCTATATTATTTTAATGTTTTTTTAATACTTTACATAATAATTAAGAAAATAAAAATTATGTTCTTATCATACTCTCCCAACCACATTTTCATACTTTTCAACCTCCATTTTGCTTCTTCTATCCTAACAACATCTTTTTTATTCCTTTTAAATATTTTAATTTATTTTTCTCCTCATTTAAAACATACCTTACTTTTTTTTTCCAAGAAAATGCTTCTTAGTCTCTATAAACTCCTCTTTAGAGTTTGGTGACCTTTTCTTTCCTCATTATTTTACTATTCATTTTATTTTATTTTTAAGTTATTCACACTAAATAAAATTTCTTGATGTGGGCTCACAATTCCTCTAATTTTGACTTACCAAAATTTAGAAGTTTCCATTTTCTAACTAACTTATAGGTTTTCTAATTACCTTTCCAATTTCTTCATAAATATAACTAGACGACTTGTGCATTTAATTATCCACTAGAGATTTGTATTGTGTGGGCTATTGTGCATTGTATATGTTAGGAAAACAATTCAAACATTATTTTCTTTTTTATTTTGTAGTTATGGGAGGAATAGTGATGATCACAAGAAGGGATTCTTTAAACGTTCCAATAAGGTAAACTTAAACAGTTATGGGAGGAATAATGATGATCAAAAGAAGGGATTCTCTAGAAGTTCCAATAAGGTAAACTTAAACTAAGACTACCGGAATGAAATAACAAACTTGCAAAATGAACACAACAATAGAAGGAAAGGATTTATTCTAATTCAATTTCCAACTAACTATTCAACTAACCAATGAAATCGAACTTGCATGAAACAAAAAGTAAACTAGTTTGTTGTAATGACATAAAAAATCTAAGTCTGAGCAATGAAATACAACTTGCATGAAACATAAAGTAAACTACTTTGTTCTAATGACTTCACACTTGCTAAAAATAAATCAATTAACTAATTGTATCAAAGAAAATTCTAGCTATTTGCAAGAAAAGGAAACAACTTTGCATAAAAGGAAATTGACTTGGGTTTTATAAGGAACAAAATGAAAAAAAAAAAGGAAATGAAAAACACACACAAACATAGAAATATAGCAAAGAGAACAATAATATAGTGAAAACTTGACTTCTATTAATAAATAAAATAAAATAATACTATAGATTACAAATTGGCTAGAATGATGGTAGCTATCTTTAAAGAGAGATAGACGGTTGTTATATGCATTTGTAAAAAGATATTACAAGAGTAAAAAAAATGACGTTTTAACATAAGAAAGGATCTTGCAAGTCCAAAACCCTAACCCTAAAAGATGAAGTAGATGAGGTTGCTAGTTGGTATATCAACTTCTCGGAGGTACAAATTTTGCATACAATGTCCATTTGGGGCACACAATAGCCCATTTGAAAGAACTATCCAAGGATTATAACATTTTTCTAGGGCCAAGGAATTCCATGTCAACCTTAGTCCTTTAAATAGATAAAAAAAAAGGCCTTAAATCGGCCCTAGAAGTTTGGGACCGGAAAAACCATGAAAAAATTGCTAAGAAGTTAGAGAACCATTGAATCATTGGAGGATGTGGTGGAAAATAATATCCACCTAGATCAATAATATCCCCATATGAAGCAAGGGTATCTGTTGTCAAGTTCTCTCATGATATAGGGAAACTTCTACTAATTTTGGTTCTTGTTGAGCCACTTTCCTTGGTGAAGCAGACACCCTACTTTGACAGCTTGATAGATTTGTTTGTTTTAATAACATGAATATTTCATCTTGGTGTCCATGATGTAATATGTTGTAGCTTGTTCAATGTAGTTAGGATTGAATTATGTGAGGGCCAATTTCCTTAAAGCCTTTGAAGTGTCCAACATGTTGAATAATGTGTTGTCATTGATGTAAAAGTGAATGGAAACCCAAAGTTAGGGGGAAATAATTCTAGATGTTGGCCTCATCAATATTACTAGTTGGTATAGCAAAGTCTAGGGGAGCAAGTGCTAAGTTGGCTTAGCAAAGATTCAAATTAACTGTATACAAATAATATTTTTGTTGAGCGCATTAGGTGTCACGATTATGTCAATGAAACAATGTTATTTGAAATGAGGAGAAAAATTAAGGAGTAGAGAAGTGTGGATCAACGAGGGACAAGGAGCAAATGGGTGCATTTATATGCATGAGAAAGATCGAAGGCAGGGAGTAGGTCTATAGTGCTAAAGATCGTACATGGCACGAAATATATGTAATTTTTGAAAACCTAAATTTTTCATTATAATGTGAAATACCTCGAAATTTCAAATTTCTCAATCCATTAATATTTTCGGTTAACAAAAAAACTTTCACTTGCAACTGACGGTTCTTCAATCAAAACCCTTGGCATATATGGATTTTATATGAGATATGTTGTTCCAATTTTATGATATTATGATGTATATTAACACCCATTCACAACCCCTAGTCACAAAGGTGGTAAAGTGTAGCACCTACGGGTTAGAGGCGTTGAGCATATCACCATATTGGTGTTTTATCATAAGGTGCAGGTTCATGGATTTTCCAATATTCTAGTATCTAGAATCCCCTGGTCATTAGGGTGCCAAGTTGTAGCACCTAAGGGATAAAAGTCATCAACATATCACCATATTGATATTTTGTCAAAAAGTGTATAATTTTGGTTTTGCCAACATCCAAGTATCTATTAATCCTTGAGTCATAGCCTTAGTCACGGAGAAGCCTAGTTGTAGTTCCGAGGGATTAAGGCCCCTCGACATATTGCCATATCGACGTTTTGTTAAAAGCACATAGTTTGTCAATATGTCAATATAGTCAGCTAAGAATTATTTTGTTAATTGAAGTCTTTCCACTGGGAAAAAACCATATTAGAAGTTTTGATAAAGTGATGATCATTGGATTCATTGATATTCCAATATATCAATTCCCTGTGCCTATCATTTGATAGAAAGGTTTTCGTATTTAAAAAAAAAAAATCCATATCCTAAGAGTCTTGGTTTTGCGAGGATTTCCAATATTATCCCATTTCGGATGATTCTTGATATTGCGATATGAAAGCCGAAATTTGAAGTTTTACCCTCAAGCGCTTAGTAATGTTGTTTTATAGGGATTTTGGAATAAATTTAATATCATCCGACCGAGAGCCCACCATATCAAATCTTTTGGTTGTTCAACCATTTTGGACTTCCTGGTATCCTAATAGACCGATATTTGTCAGTTAACAAGTCCAAATGACAAATATTTTGTCTGTATTGACAAAACCAATTCCTTTTAAAATATACAAAAATGTTGGATTTACAAATGTTTTTAGTGCCAACGAATTTCAAGATTTTCTCTGATATACTGATATAAAAATGCCTGGACACATTATATGGGCATATGATATGTTGCCAGGGTGTATGAGTGTTAATTCTTGAAATGTTCTGATTGAGGGAATTGTCAGTGTTTCGAAATAAGTACTCGAGTACAATGCAAGGTTGTATGTATAGATTGTAAATAGGCATTTGGGTCCTATACATTGTGAACTAGTGGCAATACATTTTTATGGTTAACATAAATCACTTGGTTTTGAAAACTCCAAGTTTGCAAAGTGGGATAAAAGAGCACCAAAATTACAAACGTGTTACGCTAATAAAGAATATTTTTTAATAAGTGGGTTGAAGGAAGTACCTGGTGCAAAATAACATAGTAAAAGTGAAAAATCAGAATAAATAACTCAGTAGAATTTAGAGAATAATATTGAACCATTGAAAAATAAATTGCATCGCATATACCATAGGGAATTAATGTCTCATGTAGGTTTGTGTTTGTGAATTTTTGAAACTGAGGGGATTGGAGTCTCTTGTAGGTTGGTGCCTACAAATTTGTGGAGAGTAGGGGATTGGTGTCTCCCATAAATTGGCACCTCAAATTATTGTAATAGTAGGTTGGTGCCTACAAATAATTATTATATAATTTTTTTTTGTTTTTTCTCCTAAAAGCGTTTTCACACATATCTTTTGTTTCATAAACTACTTATGATATTATTTTATTGTGTTCTTGAATTTTTAAATAAGTAATAATTGTCTTATACAGATTCATCCCCCTCCCCTCTAAGTATAAGTGTGAATCCAATACACATCGAATAATTTCTATCCCCCTCCCCTCTAAGTATAAGTGTGAATCCAATACACATCGAATAATTTCTATCAAAGAAAGTTCCTTTGGAATTATCCTAAACACTAGATGAAGGATCTCAAAGGGACCATGGCTATTTGCAAATAGAACTCCACTATTTGATGGAACAAATTATTCTTTTTGGAAGGTAAGGATGAGGACGTAGATAATGTCGCTTGGTCTTGACACTTGCTATATGTATTTGACAGTTATAAAGTTATAGAAACTCTTTCATCTGATCAAGATGATAAAATGATTTTTTGAACATTGCAAATTAAAGCAATGTCATCTTGAGTGGCCTATTAATATCACATTTTGTCAAGATAATGTAGTGTGAGTTTTCACAATGTGTTTGGGATAATATTCAAAATAGTTATGAAGGAGGTGAAAAGGTAAAGAGGAAAAAGCTTCAAACTCATAGAAGACAACTTGAGAGTTTTCAAATGGATGATGAAGAAAACATTGTAGCCTTCTTCCTTCATGTGGATGAGATTGGTAATACTATGAAAGGACTTGGTGAAAATATTAAGGAAGTAATGATTGTGTAGAAGTTGTTGAGATCTCTTCCCTTGAGATTTAATGCAAATGTCTTAGCCATTAAAGAAATGATATATTCAGAAAATATGAATATGGATGAACTACATGGAATCCTCACTGCATATGAAATGAGAATAGAAAAATAGAAGTTATGATTAAATAAAGTGGTTTTCAAAACATAAAATAATACAAAAGGACAATGTAATTCCCATGACTATTCCATTTATGAATTAGATGAAGAAGAAGCTTAATTTGTGAGAAATGTGAAAAGAGGATCTAACAAATACAAAGGTAAGCTACCATTCAAATGATTTAATTGTGGTGAATAGGTCATATTGTTGTTAATTGTCCCCATGCAAAATTGGAGGATAGTGATGATGAAAAAAAACATAAAAATAAAAGAAAATCTTATAAGCATAAAAAGGGAAGATATATTAAGAGGTTAAGTCTTTATTCCAAAGAACATAGTTTCTCATCAATAGAGAGTGATGAATATGCATCTGATATAAAGGAGAATTCTTATTCATAACTATGGATGCTCAGAATGTTGATCAAGAAAATAAAGACAACAAGAAAGAGAAAATATATTTAGAGGAAAGAGACATTGATGGGAAAGTAAACCTTAAAGTAGAACTTGTTGGTTCTTTAGAAGAAATAGATAGGCTCAAAGTAAATATTAAAAAGAAGAAGGAACTACTATAGAAATATGAAAAGAAAAACCATGCCTTTTATGAAGCAACAATCATCCTCATAAATATATAGCTAGCAGAGGAAAAAAAATAGAAGTATTGATAAGTTAGTTGAAAGAAAAGTAAGGAAATTGTGAGAAACTAGAAGCAAAGGTCACTTCTTTGAGGAAGGAACTAGAAAAGGAAAAATTTCATTTGAATCATATATTGAATTTTGAAAGAAATTCTAAAAACTTAGATGGGATTCTTAACTTCCAAAGGTCTCCTTTCATTGAAAAAGGTATTGGAGATAAAGAAAATCATGAGAATTTCAACGAAGAATCAAGAACAAAGACATAAACAAAGGAATGCAAAGAAGAACCTATAAGATATGCTATTGTTCGCAAACATACTAAGAGCAATGAAAGTAGCACTAGGAAAGAAAGTGAGGACCAACAGAGGCGTGACCTTTCCAAAGGCTCTATCAACAATATAAGCAACACCAAAAAAGGAGGTGAGGGCTATTAGATACATGGATTTTCAAAGATATATGAGAAATACAAGTAGCATTAGAAATGGAGTTAAGGACAAACAAAGACTTTTTTTTTCTCACAAAGACAATCAAAATGGGTTCAAAATAACTATTTACCCAAGAGGGCCTTTCATATCCATGTATCAAAATCCCTTCTTGGTATATTGATTGGCTTGTGATAATTTTGGTCATAAAGTAATAAATTGTAGAGATTATGTAAGAAATAATTATATGAGAGATAGATACAAAGAATCCTGTAGGACTCCATGAAATGGTTATGTAAACAAAAAGCCTATGAATTTTGAGTGTTGTTAGAAATTACAATTCATTTTCTCCCCTATTAAATCATGTTGAATGCTACAAGTGAAATAACTATGGGTACAAGGAACATGACTATAGAAGTAGCATAATAAGAGTTCCTCAATAAAACAAGCTAGAATAATTCACAAAATTATGCAAAAGGAAGCAAGAAAAACATGAAGAATGTGGACTTGTTCTATTTTCTCACAATAATGGAAGTAAATGGAATATTGATAGTTAGTGTTTGAAACATATGAGAGGGGACACGAGAAAATTTCTCTCTAAAGGAAAACAAAGGAGGTGGTGTCACTTTTGGAAATAATGCATGAGCGAGGATAATTGGAAAGGGAAAAAAAAGCCTTGACAATAGAAAGATTAAGAATCATAATGTCATGTATGTTGATGGCTTAAAATACAATCTTTTAAATGTAAGTCAAATGTGTGACCAAAGATATGATCTCACATTTCATTATAAAGCACATGAAATAAGGAAAGTAGGATCAAGAAGATTGATGGAAACTGTAACAAGGACCTCAAGCAATGTATATATCCTATATGATCTTAAAGAAAAATGTTGTAAGGGGAAATTGGATGAAAGTTGGTTATGGAATAGAAGGATGGGTCATGTCAGATTTTGCCATTCAGTAAAAATCAACCAAAACACAAGCATCAAGGGATATATAATATATCTCTTAACCAAGTGATACTATTTGCAAGCCATGTCAACCTGGGAAACAAACTAGAGTCAACCTCAAGACAAAAGAGTACTCACCAAAAAAACCATTGGAACTTGTTCATACAAACCTTTGCAGTCTTTCAATAACAAAAACATTATGAACGAAGAGATAATTTATTCTTCTAATTGATTATTATACAAGAACGATATGGGTTGCTTTGATTAAGGATAAATTTGAAGCATCGGAACCTTCAAATCCTTGGTTAAGAATTAAATTGAACTAAAGATCAATTGCTTGAGATCAGATCGAGGAGGTGAGTTTACTTCTGACGAATCTATTTTTTTTTTTGAAAAGCATGGTATTATTATACATATTACAATAACTTGAATTTTGAAAAAATTTATAAATCCCTTCAACCAATGAGTAGTGACTCAGTTGATCCAAGTAATATTTCAATTATGCCCCTTTATAATTTGGTTTAAATGATTTTCATGGCATATTATATAATATTGGTATTTTTACGATTTTACTATTATAATCAATCTATCATGACATAAATGGGATTCAGAAAAATGGTTGACAAAGCATCTTAGCTAAATTGGAATCCCTTCGATGGGCCCATTGCTAGAGACAGACATTATGAAATCACTTTCAAGCAGAAATTTGGACTCAAAGTTTCAGGAGAATTCCTCATAAATAATATGCATTCACGACAGTTATTTCTAAAATATTTAACACTTGATATCCCCCGTCAAGGTAAAATGTGCTTTAAGTGCAATTCCTGGATTACACCCTATGAGACCGACTAAAATGATCATATTTTATTCTCTAATAAGGTATGTGATATTATGTACTTATTTTCAAGTTAATAATTTACAGTCTTCATTTCCAATCAATAATGAGTGTTGAATAGTGCGTCTTATGATTAGAGCTACCTACCTGAGGAGACACAAGAATTTTTAAAGAAATTGAGGAATCAAGATATGGTGGACTACAAGGAAATGGAATATGAGAGAGGAAATTATTTGATCGTATATATGATTATGACGTCTACAATGATATGAAGGATCTAGAAAAAAATCCAACACTACTGAGACCAGTGTTTGCTAGATCAAAGGACTTATTATATCTTAGAAGATTTAGGACGAGTTTTCGACCAACTAAAACATATTTAGCATTTAGTGTGTAGTATCATTCAAATTAGATACGCATGTTGTCAACCTTTTTATCAATTTATGCTTATGGAATTTATAAATTTTGACCTTATTTTTAGGGAAGCAATGAATGTTAAGGCCAAAAACCCTTGGGAAAATGTATTGGCGTGAAACACATCCATTAAGGCATCAATCTTTAGAAATTAATATAAATCCAACCAGGAGGAGCCACAAAATGTGCCACCTATCAAAGGAAGTGGAATGGAAAGGGTTATGAAACTAGGAGGTCCTTGCAACCAAATTCACTTGATTTGTGCACACAAATCACTCAGTGAATGTTTTCACGTTCACCCTTTAACATCAATGACAATTTTTCCAACAACAACACCCCCCAAAATTTTTATCCTATACACCTAAATTTTAGGTCCCCCTTGCTTTACAAGTTTTCACGGATTTCTTTGTCATATCACTTAGAATAATTCATTGAAATTCCCTATTCATCACTTAATATAACTCTCGAATGAACAATGGTCATAATATGTTTTCTTGTCTACCTATGGTTTCCACATTATCATTTGATACTTCACATTGAACCTATGTAAAAGGGAACTCATATTCATTTTTGAATATTAATTTTCATGCGGGCATTTAAATTATTAAGTTCAAGCCTTAAAGGACCATGTCAATGATCATGAAATTGGACTAAATATTGATAGCTACCCTAAACTTGTTTAGATCGAGCCACATCTTGTGATATTATGTGAAAGAGTTGTTTACTCCCAAAAGTTTTTTTATTAGTGAAAATAGCGCAAGAAGGAGTTGCAATTCGAGGCAACACTTATGGAACATCCTCTAGTTTTTCTCTTTGTCCGTATTAGCACATTATTTTGCATGCATTGGTAGCTACTCCAACTCCTTGGTGATTTGGGGTAGAATGAAGCCCCAGATATATCTTTGATCTTGCATCAACGCTATTAGAGACAACTCTCATTGTGACTGTATCCTTGAAATATGGTAGAATATCGACAATTTCCTCCTATATTCTTATTGAATTTACAACTGGTTACTATATTGTTAATGCCAACTTATTTCCAAGTAGGTTATCCTTATTATTACTATTATGGGAGGTGAACATCATAAATATTTAATATACTAATATACAATGTTGCCAGGGGGGGGTGTGGAAGTTTCTCAGTTTAGAGATGGAAAATCAAAGGAAGTTATTGTTGTCCAGGTAAATCCCCTCTGCAGACAGAGGCAATCCCTCTAGCCCTAGGGTGGGTCTTGCAACTACGGGAACATACTAAAATCTACCTTCCTAGATTGTAAATGAAATTCAGAGCAAGGAAGATTACCTACCTTGTCCTGATGTTATGTTGTCGTCTTCTGTTGAAGCTTCTTGATCTGTCATTCTCCTCAAGCTCGATACACGTTGTTATCAACGTTCGATTACCTATACAGACAATCAAGACACCATGAAAAGCGTAAAACCACGACAAACATAAAACAATTACAATCTATCTAACTGATCAAGGAATGTTAGAAATCTCATTATAGATGTAAACAAGAGTGGAATATAAACATCGGTTGCATTTTATTATGATAAAGACAAGGGGAGTTTACAACCAAGCCTTGATGTTGAGGCTCTCCTTCAGCAGGTCCATATCCAAGCATGTTTGTAACACTCTCACACACAAAGGTCCAAGATCTCACTATGTTCCAGCACACAAAAACAATCACATTTTGCACTATTCTCTCGAAGCTATAATTGCTTCTCCTTTCTATCATCACTAAGGCTGTAGAGCTGAAGGAGGTCTCCTTATATAAAAATGGAGGAGGAGGTTATGGGCCCTCAAATAATGGGAAAAGAGCTTATCCTTCAGAGTAGTTCCTATTTCTTGGAAACAAAAAGTCCAAAGGGGAATTCCTCAGCAATATCCTCAAAACAAACTTCCAGCTTGCCGCCTCACAAAGCTTCTAGTCGTGAAAGCTTCCTTTCTATTTAAAAAAATTTCCAAGAGAGGATTGGCACGGGTCCAACTTAACACAGAGCACTGATCGGTGTGGGTCTTAGTGCAATTCTCTGCTATTGGAGTGGGTCAGACACTGAGAGAAAGTGCCGACCTTGAAAACCAGTTTTTTATAAGGATATTCCAGAAACATTGTAAAGGGAGATGAATTGGCAGAGAAAATGTGGTTCAGGGGTATGTATTCCATGCTTGGAAAGTACACAAGGGTCACTGTATGGGTCCTTTAGGATCAAGGAACGGGGAGTATAGGGACTGTGACAAATTGCTTTGTAATAGATGCACCCTAAAGTATGAAGTCCAAACATGAGTGAGGGGTGAAATGATTTATAAGTACGTGCAAGGAACCAGATGCTGCTATCGAGAGACCTGCAAATCAAGCATAGATACATTTACATAACTGAAATCTCCGATGAAAATACATGAATCCATGGTATAGGTGCACCTATCCATCAAGAAGAGGGTGATGTTAATGGATCCTCGGCATGGACGCAACCATTTGAATGAAGGGATCATATGAAATAGATCCATGGCATGGGCACATCCATCCATATAAAGAGGATCAAAATTAGAGGACCCATGGTATGGTCACAACCATTCGTCCAAAGAATCATGTATATAATCATGAATGACTCATCACTCCTCGCAACTTGGAATTTTGTGATCGAAGCCCAGGGTCTTGTGCTCCAACACCACTCGATCAAAGTACAAATTCCAACATGTGAATAGACGTGTTGAAGTAGAACATCCTATAAAATCACTTGATTATCGACCAATGATGTGAATTGTTAACAAGTGCGAGAGAAACCACCCATAATGTCAATGGTGCTCAAGGTACTACTCGTACAATCCACAAAATGTGAATAGTGACATGAAATCGAACACTCATGAAATCACCCAATTGAAGGTCAATGATGTGAACCTGTCGTCAAATGCGGAGAACTTGCAATTGAGGCATGTAAGCTCTAATGTACCAGAAAGGAGTCTCGAGATCGACTTCCCAGATAATGAGCTGAAGTCGATAGGAAGCGATCCATCAAAGGAAGGTCATAATGAACCCTTCATTATCGACACGAAACGGGGAACGTAATATGAGTGTTTAATCAAGACTAAAACATAGAATTAGGGAATGTACAAAATGAAGAAGGATTTGCTCTTGAACATATCGGCGACACGACTCTAGAATTTGGCAGCATTTGACTCAAATAGGATCAGAGGTCATGTTTACAAGATTGGTAATTGAATGAGAGGCAAACAAATTTCCCAAACCCATGGAGGGAAATTGACAGAGTGAAGATATCCCAACCCAACACGAACTACAGATAAGTGTCATGTTCAAGAGTGACATACTGCCGACACAACTGACGAATAACTTCCATTTTCCCCCACCATTTCTAGCGAGTACCTCTTTATTTTTACACAAGCTTGAAGAGGATAGCATATGCTTGTCATATAATTTTTTCCTTCGGAAAAATCCATCCTAGTACATTTTACGATCCCTAGGAAGGAGGAACTCGGTTACGTCATGGTGACCGTTTCTGATGTCATCAGGGTTTAACGAGTCTGACAAAGCAAGAACTCGACATCTTTTCATGTTTAGAGAGTTTGACAAGAAGTGGAAAATAAAACTCCAGCAGGTCCCTTTTCGTAAATTTTCCCTTAGATCCGAAAAGGTAGAAAACAATATCTGAAAGAACCTCTTAGTTGTGATAGGCTAAGGTATTCTTTTTTCGTAAATAATCCATCCCAGCCCGAAAAAGGGGTAAATTTATACTAGGTAGATATCTTTTCGTAGCCATTTAACGAGTTTAAAACAACAAGAGTCTCGACAATATTTTCAATTTTAGAGAGTTAGAAAAGAGCTGAAGATGACTCCTCCTGGAGTAACGAGTGGTATTAAGGGTAGCAACTAGTTCCGATAATGGTGGAACTACTCATAACAAGTAAAGGTCAAGAGGTTGGCTAACAAAACCACTCATTGCAGATGTTCCTCGGGAATGGGTAAAACAATCAAGTGAAGACGTATGATCGGCCAAGCATATGATGATGGCGGAATCAGAAAACCAAGGCTCATATGGCAAAACAGGCTGCTAAAATGGCAATCACGAGAGGTAAAATAAGAATGGTTTCATTTTTACACAAGCTTGAAACAAAGATAAATGGTGCTTGAAGTTGGTTTCATTTTTACACAAGCTTGAAACAAAGATAAAATATGCTTCGAGTTGGTTTGCATGCCCCCAACATGGTGACTCAATTCAAGGTACATGCCCCCTAAGATTTAGTGCATTCACCGGAGTAGACTACTAGTTACTAACAGGTGGATGGAATGAAGGTTCAGTTACAATATCAAGTGAAATACTCAACTAGGATCTTACGAGATCTAATCAAAAGCTCGAATTGAATGGGAACATGTTTCATTGTTTTAACGAGTTTGACACATTAAAAGAACTTATCCTCATGAGTGTTAAGTCCCTATATTAATAGTGTAGTCCCTTATTATGTTAGTGTATCCCCCATTATTGTTATTTCTGTACCCCTTTAACCCCCATATTGTTATTATTGTGCCCTTTTATTATTGTTAGGTCGGCTAGGGTTACATTGTGGCCCCACTAGGATTACATTGTGCCCCCATGGACTCCTATATATAGAAAGGAGGTTTTTTCATTTGTATCATCCAAGAATTTTTCATTAATGTAATGTATTGGAGGTTTCCCCCTTGAAGTGTATTATTTCTAAGGCATTGATATCTCTTTTCTTCTATTTTTGGAGCTGGTTTCACAACATTTGGTATTAGAGGTTTGGATTCTAGGGTTTCGCTGCTCCAAACAGGTCATCTTGAAATTTTCGCTATAAATTTTTTTCTACGAAGGTTTAGAAGCTGAAATTTTTAGAGTGTGAAGATGAAATCCTAAGGAACATTGTGGCAAAATTTCAGTGCTTGGTTCACAATATTTTCGGAGATATGATCTGTGGAAGTTAGGTCTTTTTTAGGCTCCCGAATTTCATCTGAAAGAGGTGATCGTGGGAAAATCTTCATAACTCTCTCTCTGAGCATCGGATTGGAATTCTGTGAAAAGTGACTAGAAGTACACGGACTGTAGTTTCCTATCTATAAATTTAAAATCCAAAGGAGCAAAAAGTGACACGTGGCAAGTCGTACAAGTTCGCTCTACTAAACCAATCCATAATTAGGTCATTGTGGGAGATTGGACATAACTTTGCCTTGAAGAATTCAAATCAAGTCAGACCTGTGGCATTTGAAATAAGCTTCAGAGGACTACTAAAGGGATGCATTTTATATATTGAGGATCTGCAAATATAGAGATAAGTCAATTTCAATATCGAGCTCCTCAAAAGCAAGTAAAAGGTGTGTATTTTTTTCCCGAACTGCATAAGTCTTGTTTGAAGAATCAAGTTGAATTGATTCCAAGGGAATATTGTAGAATAGATATCAGTATTGGATTCTAAAATGGCCCCTAAAAATAATTCAACACCCATTAAGCCTTTAGAAGGCTCTACTATGACTCATGAAGATGAAGAATGGCAACATGACATATCAAAATTACAAGAGCAAGTGCAACAAATTTCACTCTCGCAAAGAGAAAAAAAAAATGGATATGAGGAAGTTTGATGGAAAGGATAATGTAACATGGATACTACAGATGGAGCAATATTTTGATCTCAATAATGTGCAAAACACACAAAAGGTACACATTGCAACTTTACATTTAGAACAAAATACATTTGTATGGTATCGATGGCTTTGCTCCCGTAAAAAAAATGTCACTTGGTCAATTTTTACGGAGGAAATGATAGCACATTATGAGGATAAAAAGAACAACACTTTCTTTAGCCAATTGATAAATCTCAAGCAAAAGTGTTCAGTGGGGGAGCACATTGAGGACTTCCAAAAATTGAATATAAGGGTAACTGATATTTTAGAGGAACACAGGATTGATCTCTTCATAAGTACTTTAAAGGATAACATCCAACATGAAGTTCACGTTTTGGAACCTGATTCATTGGAGAAGGCATCCAGGTTGGAAAAAAAATTTGAATGTAAAATTATGGCGACAAGGAAGCCTACCACTCACTTCTATAAATATGGAAGTGTTGCTACTCCTAAATTTCCACAACCTACAAGGTTGACACCACAAAAATTGGAAGAAAAAAAAGCAAAAGGGCTTTGCTACGGTTGTGATAGAAAATACACTAAAGGTCATAAATGTGCTGAGAAGAAATTATTTTACACAGATTGTGAAGAGGAAGAAGAAAATGAACAAGAAGAGGATATACACCAGGAACCAGCCCTAGAAGAGGAGGAAATGAGTCCGACCATATCGTGTAATGCATTGGCAAGAATTACCACTCCTCAAACTCTCAAGATAGCAGGACATATGAAGAAGAAAAAGGTAATAGTGTTGATTGATTCAGGTAGTACCCATAATTTTATTCATTGTAAGTGTTGACACCTAATCCTATGGATGGGTGTGCATATTTAATATTGTATATTAATTAATATTAGGAAATAAGGAAGGCCAAGAGTCATTGGGAGATGAATCCCAATAGCCTCACCTCCATGTATAAATCCATGTGCATTCTTCAGCTAATACACATTCTGATTTTGAGGAGTTACCTCCTGGTTTGACATGGTATCAGAGCCAGCTCCACTATTGGCATTTCTGCCTGTGGTGTAACTCCCTCTCCTTTGCTCAGTCTATTTTTATTAATAGTTTTTGCTGCTCCTTAATTGCTAGACTGTTATTCTGCATTTTTTTTTTCTCTGTATAGCCCTGAAATTTGCAGCTCCAGCTCCTGTAGCTCCTGAAGACTGCAGGCTCCTCTGTCATTTTGCAAATTGCAGGCTCCTCTGTCATTCTGCAAGATTCTGTTTCAAAAAAATTTTGTAACGGCCTTTTGGGCCTCCTCCATTCTCCATCGACTCACCTCCCATCCCTCCACTCTGCGCCCTCTCCCTCACTGTTCTACGCCCCTTGCTCTAACGCTCGACTCCTACAGTCCACTGCATAGAAACTCACACCAGTTGAACGCTGCTGCATAACAAATACGCTCAACGCTCGACCTATCTACCCGCTCAACCAGCCCTACCCTTCTCTCTTCAACGCACACCTCACACTACCTCACCACGGGCCTTCCCCACCCTCTGCTCAAGCGTTAACACTGCCCTTCACCCAATACACAAACACTCCTCCCTGCGATACCATACTCCCTACGCTTCTGCATACATCTCCAGCGCCCTCCTATCTTTGTATATAAAACACAGTCGGCTGCATACTGCCGCCCTCGACTCCTACGCTACCTCCTTTGTATACACTCTGTCAGTTAATGCGCAGTCATATTGTATTACGTATATACAGTCATTTCACCCCTCCAGCATTTTAATGCGCAGTCATATTGTATTACGTATATACAGTCATATGTATATTCAGTCCGCCCCTCCAGCGTTTTAATGAGCAGTCACAATGCTGCCTATCCACTCACTGTCATCGTGGTATCATAGGCATGTCCCACGTTGTTTACAACGCTGCCACATTTTATATACAGCGCTGTCCTGCATAAGTTACGCCCTTTCCAATTTTTAAATACCACTCTCATATATACCATACCGCTCCACGTTATATATACTGTCCATTGTATATATTAATACAACAGTCCATTGATATTAAACGCTGTCAATTGATATTTAAACGCTGTTCATTGCATATGTAATACGCTGTCCATGGTATATTTAACCACCGCCCCTCCTCTAATACTCCCACTATCATATCACTTAACATTCATATACCATTCCACCACCTTATAATACCGCCATTCCATATACGACCTCCACTTTGTACTATACCCCCCACCACATTACTCCATCTCCTTCATATCATACCGCCCCCTCCCCAATCATATAAATTTTTTTCCCAAACAAAAATATATATATATATATATATTTTTTTGGTGCAGAATTCAGTTTCTAGCAAAGTGTTTCTGTCCTTTTAAACTCAGTCTTTAGCAAGAGTTTTTGTGCAGAATCTAGTTTCCAGCAAAGAGTTTTTAAACTCAGAGTATTTTTCCAGCAAGAGTTTTTGCCCCTTTAATTGAAAAATTTCAAGAGTTGAAAGTTTTTATAGCAGAAAGTTTTCCTCTTCAGAAGATTTTTTTCCAGCAATCTAATGCATTCTCTCATCTCAATTGTTGGGGTGGTTCTCTCCGGCAAAGAGAACTATCTTGAATGGTCTCAGAAGATTAAACACACACTCATTTTTAATGAGCTATGGAAAGGAATTTGTGAAGGACAAGAAGAAAATCCACCAGCAAAGCCCACTTCAGACAAAGAGCTTTCCATTTGGGAAAATAAGAACTGCAAAGCCTATGCCTTGATTGCAGCGTCCGTAAGTGAAGAGGTGAGTCGCCATATTTCATCATTCTCAAATGCCTATGATGCCTTGAAGAAGCTAAAAGAACTCTATGACTCACATTCAGAATTAGAAAATGTTCAATTGATGATTAAGCTGTTCAGTCTTGAAATGAAGAATGATGATCCCCTTTCTTTAGCTTCAGAAGTAAGATCTATAATGCATGACATTGAAAACACTGGTGTAAAAATGGACATACCTCTCATAGCATATGTTAAGGCATTATATCCGACTTACTCACATTATCTTGAGTCTTTGCAAGCAAGTGAAAACTTTCAGCATATCACCTTTGATACACTTGAGAAAAAGTTTGCAGAAAGAGAAAAAACTTTTGGGAAGATGATAGTCCCTTCATCTTCTGAAGAGGCTACATACTTAGCACATAGAGAAAAGATTCATGCTCCAGATTCATCCAGAGGAAGAGGTGGCAGAAGAGGAAGAGGAAGAAGAAAATTCACAGAAAGGGGGGGCAGACAAGCTGACAAATTCAATCTTCATTGCACACGTTGCAATAGAGATGGACATGATGCATCCAAATGCAGAACACCATGGGAGAAAATTGAGCAGCAAAGAAATCAAGACAAAGGTAAAAATAATGACAAAGACAAAGGTAAAGCACCTGAATCCGCTCATTATGTTCTAGCACATTGTAACAATGGAGTAACTGAAGACTTGTTTGATGTTTCATTTACTTCGTGGAGAGATGATTGGTTGCTAGATTCAGGAGCAACATGTCACATGACATTTAGAAAATATTTTTTTGAAGAATTCATTGACAAAGTTGATGGAGCATTATATTTCGCAGATAAATCCAAAATCAAGCCATCAAGGCTTGGCATAGTCAGGCTTAAACTGCCTGGTCTTCCAGATCATATCCTACATGAGGTTCTATACCTCCCCCGGCAGCAAGGACACTCAATTCACTTGTTTGATGGCAAGGCAGAGGTCAGAAAAGCATCAAATCACTCACTTGTCATGGAGGGAATAGAAGAAGGGAGACTCTTGAAGCTGAAAGGTTCATCCGCTCATGCTCAAAACTTTGCATTCAGTTCACATCATGATGAAGGTACATTTCCATCAAGTCTTTTATGGCATGCTATATTTGGACACTTAAACTATGACAACCTTCGTTTGTTGAAGAAAAATGGTGTCGATGGACTACCTACAATTCCTATAAAACCTAAGGAATGTGATGCTTGTATTCTAGGAAAGCATAGCAAACAGCCATTTCATGATTCACACTCCAGAGCACATAGAAAACTTCATCTTCTTCATTCAGATTTATGTGGCCCTATGCCTGTTGCTTCTGCAAATGGAAACAAATACATGATGACATTTATTGATGACTACACCAGAATGTGTTGGATTTACTTACTGAAGAATAAGTCTGATGCTTTTCAAACTTTCAAGAATTTTCATGCATGGATTCAAAATGATGCACAAACACATATTGGCTCTCTACGTACTGATAATGGAAAAGAATACACTTCAAACAAATTTGAAAATTATCTTCGTCAACATGGAATCAAACATCAAACAACAGTGCCATATAATCCAC
Source organism: Pinus albicaulis (assembly GCA_034641835.2). Taxonomy (NCBI): domain Eukaryota; kingdom Viridiplantae; phylum Streptophyta; class Pinopsida; order Pinales; family Pinaceae; genus Pinus; species Pinus albicaulis. The sequence continues at coordinate 1,552,948,123 of CM076582.1, forward strand.
AACAGAACGGTGTAGCTGAAAGAATGAATAGAACCATTTTAAATATGGTCCGCTCCATGTTATTTTTCAAGAATGTAAAATTGATGTTTTGGGCTGATGCAGTTCTATGTGCTGTTTACATAAAGAATAGGTGTCATTCAAGTTCAATTAGAAACAAAACTCCTTTTGAAATGTGACATGGCCACATTCCTTCGGTAAAGCATTTCAGGGTCTTTGGGTCCACCTGTTATGCCTTGATACCCAAGGGTCAAAGGAACAAACTTGGTGCTAGAAGCAGAAAATGTATCTTCTTGGGTACTCCAATACCTCCAAAGGATATCGTCTCTATGATGAAGCAAATAAGAAGTTTGTGATAGCAAGAGATGTCATATTTCTTGAATCTTCCAAGAGTGACAAGGTTGTTGAGCGGCAACTTGATCGCCTGGATAGATTCACACATGTAAAGTCTTTCCAAGAATTTGATAATGTGATTCCACATCTTGAAGGGGGGATTCAGATATTGAATCAAACTGTGGAATCATGTCCTGAAGCACTCTCTCCCCCACATGAAGAAACAACCACGGATGACACATTGGATGATGTGATTGACAGAATTGGGAGATTGAATCTTGAATCAATCCCAACTCAGTCAAATGACCAGCATGGTCCATCTCAGAAAGGTCCTCCCAAATGGCTGATAAAGACACTAGAGAATGTTCATCCTGATGAGGTTGGAAAAACAGGAACAAGAAGTTCCACTCAACAAATCAAAGGTGATGTAGATAATTCTGATTCCCTTGTTGATATGGATATTGCTTATAACTGTGAATTGAGTTTGTCTACAAATCATGAACCAACTTCCTTCAAAGAAGCCGCTTCTCATGATGAATGGAAAGAAGCGATGCAGAAGGAGTATGATGCCTTGATAAAGAATGGCACTTGGAAGCTGGTTGATCCGCTTTTGGGAACGAAACCAATTGGCTGTAAGTGGGTCTACAAGAACAAGTACAAAGCAGACGGCTCACTTGACAAGCACAAGGCCAGGCTTGTGGCAAAAGGATTCGCATAGAAAAAAGGAGTCGATTATGAAGAAACTTTTGCTCCCACAGCAAAATGGACCACCATTCGGACTCTCTTTGCCTTAGCAGCTCAGAATGGATGGAAAGTCCATCAGATGGATGTAAAAACAACCTTCTTGAATGGAGATCTAAAGGAGAAAGTTTATATGTCCCGGCCAGAAGGATTTGTGATAAAGGGTCAAGAACACAAAGTTTGCAAACTTGTAAAATCCTTGTATGGCCTCAAGCAAGCACCACGAGCCTGGTATGAGAAATTGACCGAGCATCTTCTGAAACTTGATTTCAAACATTTTGATCTTGATGATGCAACTTTGTTTGTTAAGAAATTTGGAAAAAAAGTTGTATATCTTGTGGTATATGTAGATGATCTTTTGATAACAGGAAACAATGAGAGCTATATTGCATCCATGAAGAAAGAGTTGAAGAAAGGTTTTGAAATGAATGATTTGGGTCATGTTCATTACTATTTGGGTATTGAAGTAATTCAACATCCAAAATTCATATTTCTTTCTCAAAAGAAGTACATTGGATATCTCTTGAACAAATTTGGCATGGATGACTGTAATCCCTTAACCACTCCAATGGAACAAAACTTGAAGCTCACATCTATTGAAGGGATGGAATTTGAGGATGCAACTAAGTATAGACAGCTTGTAGGAAGTCTTATCTACCTGACCACCACCAGACCTGACATTTCATTTGCTGTTGGAATCCTCTCAAGGTTCATGCAAAAACCTTGTGAAGGACATTGGTCTGCTGCAAAAAAAGTGCTAAGGTACTTGAAGGGGACTCAAGACTTTGGACTCAAATATACACAGGTAGGCGACTTCAACTTGATCGGATACTCTGATTCAGACTTTGATGGCGACAAAGAAACATGGGTGTCTACTACAGGTTACACCATGAGTCTTGGATCAGGAGCTGTCTCATGGAGATCACACAAACAGTCAGTTCCAGCAGATTCCACGACCGAGGCAGAATATGTGGCAGCAGCTGAAGCAACAAAGGAAATTGTGTGGCTCCGGAAAATCTTGGAAGATTTGCAGATGAAACAAATGTATTCCACTCCACTCATGATCGACAACACTTCTGCAATAAAGTTGGCCAAGAACCCAAAGTTCCATGATCGAACAAAACACATCAATACAAAGTACCATCTCATTTGACATCATGTTCAGGCCAAAACCATCCATCTACATCATTGTTCCACAAATGAGCAAACTGCTGACATCTTCACCAAAGCACTTGGAAGAGAAAAGTTTGAAAAGTTCAGATCGATGCTTGGACTCACCAACATCCCTTCGGATTAAAGGGGGGAATGTTGACACATAATCCTATGGATGGGTGTGCATATTTAATATTGTATATTAATTAATATTAAGAAATAAGGAAGGCCAAGAGTCATTGGGAGATGAATCCCAATAGCCTCACCTCCATGTATAAATCCATGTGCATTCTTCAGCTAATACACATTCTGATTTTGAGGAGTTACCTCCTGGTTTGACAGTAAGGTAGCCAAGGAATTGAATTGTTTCCTATACCCAACACCAGAAGGTCAAGTGATGGTTGCAAATGGAGGAACTATAAATTGCTCTAGAAAATGACATAATATCAAGCTAACCATGGGGGAATATGTATTTAATAGTCCAATGCTTTCCATTCCTATGGGAGGTGTTGATGTTGTACTAGGAGTACAATGGTTACAATCTTTGGTGATGGTAGCTTTTAATTTTCAAGAACTTTTCTTGAATTTTTTTTCAAAAGGAAAGGAAGTCGAATTACGAGGTATTGCAGGGAAGCCAGGAAAGATAATAAGCTCTAATGTCATGACAAAGCTTCTAAAGGAATAAAAATGAGGCATAATTACACAATTATGCTCACTAGAAGTTCCAGCATCAAAATCATCTATTTCTGCAGATCTCCAAAATGTCTTGGACAATCATTCCAAGGTTTTTGAAACTTCTAAAGGACTCCCACCTATTCGTGATCATGATCATGCTATTCATTTGATTCCAGGAAGTGTTCCTCCAAACATCAGGCCTTATAGATATCCTTATGTCCAAAAGAGCGAAATTGAACGTATGATTGCAGGAATGTTAGAGGCGGGTATAATTCAACCTAGTCAAAGTTCTTTCTCTCCTCCTGTAGTATTGGTACACAAGAAGGATGGATCATGGCGAATGTGTCCGGATTATAGGGAGCTCAATAAGCTCACCATTAAAGATAAATTTCCCATTCCTGTGATTGATGAATTATTGGATGAATTACATAGAGAAATTTATTTTACCAAGTTGGATCTTCGTTCAGGATATCATCAAATTAGAATGAAGACTGAAGATATTCCAAAAATAGCATTTTGAACTCATGAGGATCATTATGAATTTTTGGTCATGCCTTTTGGCCTTACCAATGCACCTTCTACATTTCAAGGGTTGATGAATTCCATTTTCAAACCCTTCCTTAGAAAATTTGTGCTAGTGTTTTTTGATGATATACTAATCTACAGAAGGTCTTGGAAGGATCGTGTTGAACATGTTGACAGGGTGCTCAAACTATTGCAGGAGAAACAATTATATGCAAAAAAATCCAAATGTTTCTTTGGAGTACAAGAGGTGGAATATCTGGGTCATATTGTATCTCACGAGGGTGTTAAAGTAGACCCTAACAAAATTAAAGCCATTACGGAATGGAAAGTCCCCATAACCATAAAGCAGTTGCGAGGATTTCTTGGGTTAACAGGGTATTATCGCAAGTTTGTTAAGAATTATGGGAGAATAGCAGCACCTCTAACAACATTATTGAAGAAAGATGCATTTTCATGGACTCCTGAAGCAACTAAGGCCTTTGAACATCTTAAAGAGGCATTGTGCCTAGCACCGGTCTTAGCTACGCCAGACTTCACAAAAACCTTTATTGTGGAATGTGATGCCTCAGGAAATGGAATTGGTGCAGTTTTAATGCAGGAAGGAAGACCCATTGCTTTTGAAAGTAGTCCAATCAAAGGAAAGTATTTACAAAAACCTATTTATGAGAAGGAAATGTTAGCAATACTGCATGCACTAAAGAAATGGCGAACTTACCTAATGGGAAGACACTTCAAGGTAAAAACTGATCATGATAGTCTTAAACACTTTTTTGGAACAAAGACTATCTTCAGAAGAGCAGCAAAAATGGGTCACAAAGATGTTGGGTTATGACTTTGAAATAATCTACAAAAAAGGAAAGCTTAATGTTGTTGCAGATGCACTCTCAAGAAAGAATGAAGAGGTGGAAGCATTGCTTTTTTCCATTTCTATTATCCAACCAGATTGGATAACTGAAGCAAGAGATGAATGGAAGAAGGACAAAGATGTATGGATACTCATTCAAAAGTTGCAGCAAGATCCTAGTACATCTGATACATTTAGTTGGAAAAAATGATTCCTTATGGTACAAAGATCGCTTATATCTTTGTAAGAATTCCCAACTAAAACAAAAGATTCTTCTGGAATTGCACACTTCTCCTTTAGGAGGACACTCAGGATTTTTAAAAACTTACCACAAGGTGAAGAAATAATTTTTTTGGGATGGCCTTAAATCTGATATTCAAAAGTTTGTGGTGGAATGTTTGGTTTGCCAGCAGAATAAAGTGGAAACAATTAAGACCCCAGGACTTCTACAACTTTTATCCATTCCAAGTCAACGTTGGGAGGAGATTTCAATGGATTTTATCACAGGTTTACCTAAGTCCGAAGGAAAGAGTGTCATCATGGTGTTAGTTGATAGACTTACCAAGTATGCACACTTTTGTGCATTATCTCATCCATTTAAAGCAAGTACAGTTGCTACTACATTTATGGACACAATTCAAAAGCTACATGGAAACCCAAGGTTTATTGTGAGCGACAGAGATCCCATTTTTACTGGAAATTTTTGGACGGAGTTATTTTCTTGTTTGGGTACTCAATTAGCTCATAGCTCATCTTATCATCCTCAATCTGATGGTCAAACTGAGATAGTAAATAAATGTTTTGAAGGATATCTTCGTTGTTTTGTATCTGATAAACAAACACAATGGGTCAAGTGGTTACCTCTCGCTGAATGGTGGTATAACACTTCCTTCCATATTGCAGCAAAAATGACCCCATTTATGGCACTTTATGGATATCATCCACCGTCGATCACATCATCTTTAAGAAAAAATTCGAAGGTTCAAGTAGTGGAAGATCATATCGAGCATCAACAAGAATTTCTCCAACTCTTAAAGGATAACCTGAATTTGGCACAAAATCGAATGAAACAACAGGGAGATCAACATCGCAACGAGAGAAGTTTTGATGTAGGAGACTGGGTATTTTTATGGCTACAACCATACAAACAAATATCCCTCAAGCAAGCTAAGAAGGATAATAAATTATCACCAAAGTATTATGGTCCTTACAAGGTGTTGCAAAAGATTCGTACTATGGCATACAAATTGGAGCTTCTTGCTTCTTCACGAGTGCATCCAGTTTTCCATGTTTCATGCTTAAAGAAGGTTATAGGTGAAAATATTCCAGTTCAAACAATATTGCTAGAACTTAATGAGGAAGGAAAAATCATATTGGAACTTGAAGTAGTCACAGAAACAAGAACTCGGCAGCTACGAAATCGATCAATTTCAGAGTATCTCATCAAGTGGAAGAACTTACCCACGGGAGATTCTACATGGGAGGATGAGAATTTTATACATAAGCACCCAAAGCTACTCAAGCGTTGATGACAACACTTTTTTGAAGGAGAGGGGCATGTTAAGTCCCTATATTAATAGTGTAGTCCCTTATTATGTTAGTGTATCCCCCCTTATTGTTATTGTTGTACCCCTGTAACCCCCATATTGTTATTATTGTGCCCTTACATTATTATTGTTAGGTCGGCTAGGGTTACATTGTGGCCCCACTAGGATTACGTTGTGGCCCCATGGAATCCTATATATAGAAAGGAGGTTTTGTCATTTGTATCATCCAAGAATTGTTCATTCATGTAATGTATTGGAGGTTGCCCCCTCGAAGTGGCTTATTTCTAAGGCGTTGATATCTCTTTTCTTCTATTTTTGGAGCTGGTTTCACAACAATGAGCTAATTCATTTTTTAACAAGGTTGACATAGAAGACGAACTATCCTCATGAGCTTGTTTCATTTTTTAAGGAGCTTGACACAATAAAACGAACTTTGCTCTGAAGAGCTTGTTCCATTTTTTAAGGAGCTTGAAACAAGAAAATTAACTATTCTCTGAAGAGCATGTTTCATTTTTTAAGGCGCTTGACACAAGAAAATGAACTATGCTCTAAATATTTGATCATTATGAATAATAAGTGACATCTTCCAAGAGTTTCTCATCCGACAGGAGAAAAACACTCTCGAAATCAGGATCCAATGCCCCTAGAACACGGTACACCATGACACTATCACTGGATACGCTCAAGGAAGAAGTGGCTATATAATGGACCTATGGCATGGAATATACCACCAACGGATAAAGACCTGGAAGAGATGATGGTGGACCAGATGTCACATGTGGACCAAAGAAGGAAAGTTGATCAATGGTCATGATTTGACCTTCATGCAGGAAAAAAATCACACGAAAGAGGGAAGAGGCAAGCGCACCCATAGCATAAGCATAATCGTGCCCCAAGAGTAGATTAAAATCCAAGGGGCCTTGGACCACCATCATGTCTATATATATGGTTTTCCCTCCCAAAGTAATAGGAAACTTTGGAAGGATCCCTAACGGTTGACTGGTTCCTCTGTTAAAAGCCAATATATTCTGCGTAACAAGAAAAAGTGGTGGAGAGCCAAAAGCTTGCCAAGTAGTTGAAGACAAAATACTAACAGACGCACCTTCATCTATAATCATGCTAGGTACGACCACATAATAGGCTTGTACTGTAATCTCAAAAGGCACGTAAGAAGGAAGACGGTATCCTGTGAATCGACTCCAATAAAAAGAAGCGAACAAGTTACTTGGAGGGGGTGCTATAGGAATGGAATGGTCATCCCCTGGTGTTACGAGAGCAAGAGGAGCATCCTTCGGGACCTCCATCATGGGAGCAGGAGGAGCAACTTCTTGAACCACAAGGTCAGGAGAATCTTTCTCCAATTTCGAGGAATCTGAAGAACCGAGAAGAACGTGAGGGGTATGTGAGTCACTCTTGACGGAAAAGACTTGATGAACCATGGGTGGGATCAGATTGACTGGTTCCATTACCAATGGTTGGTTGGGAATGGATTCGTGAATTTGAATTTCTGGGGGAATGAGATCGACCAAGGATGAATCTTAACCAATCGTGGAATAAACTAGCAGAGGACTTAAATAAAGCTTCTGGTAACCAACTGGAAGGTAGGGCGCAAAAACAGTAGCATTTTCCAACACTCTCATGGCTTCATCCATGTATGGATAAAGGTGAATGGGATGATTCCCTTCACACAACTTACCGGGATTTGTGATCTTACCCCGTTTCTTATGAGTCTTATCAGTACTAGTCGAGATGTGCCACCAATATGACTTCCAGAAGCCAAAGGCAATGATGGACGGCCGTTGGACCATACTTCAAGTACCTTGAGAATGCTAGGGCTGTCTCAAATAAAGTGATCACCTTTGCACAACATGCAAGGGAATTTTACTTTGTGAGATAGAGTGGGAGGTTTCTAGATATTAGCTGCATGGGTAGCAATAGTTGTTGATTTGCCCCCTAGCTTATTTTCCTTCTTCTTCTTTGAATTCTTCTTCTCTTCTTAGCCACCTTGGTACTAGAATCCAAACTTTCACCAGGCGAAGAGGAAGAACGAGGTGAAGAAATGGGTGAAGTAGGCGAGGGGTCAACCTTAGGATCAACATGGGGTTGACATGGTTTAGGCGAAGGAGAACTTGTTTGAGAAGCCGTTTGAATGTTTGGAACCACTGAGGTCGAAAATAACCAAACAGGTAGACCAATAGTTAACCGAGGAAGGGACAACGTTTCCATATATGAGGCACCAACATTCCCGAACAAAGGAAAATGACCAGGATTCTCATCTGAGGGGATTCCTTGGTTGGTGAACCCTAGAAATGTTTCTATCGGAAGCAACCCTAAAAAAACACACTAAGGAAGATAACTTTAACCAGGAATATTTCATGAGCAATTAATATTTTAAGACATTGAAACAAAACTTTGTTGTTTCATATTTTAAGAGTTTAGAAACAGACAAAAGGTGACTCTATCACTTTCAAGTTTAAACAAGCGTGAAAGGAAAAGCACTCGATGATATTTTAACTTTTATAGAGTCACAAAAATACCAAAATGACACTCAGGTAATCTAAGCAACAGGGTGTACCAAGTTTCAGTGAACTGCCATATACACCTTGGTGATCAAATGAAAGAGAAATGACCAAGGACTTGATGTACATGCAGATAGTCTCCCTGAATGCTGTGTTCGATGTATCAAGGTTACAGGGCGGCAGAATCGGCTTCCTATGGATAAAGGATTGCAACCTATGAGGGTATCCCTTTATATATGCAACGGTATGGGGAGCACAAGTCTGTACTAGCGCTGTCTAAAGCCAGATGGGGAACTATAGCTACTAGGTTTAACGACACCGGAATACATCACTAGCCTAGATCTCTACAATATGTGCATTATGTTTCAATGCTTCCTTAGATTAGTTGACTAAATTTTAAAGTTTGATCTTGAATTATGTCTCAGTTTCAAATCCCTACCGCTGTCATCAGAGAACTCCTATATGCAACTATATGAGAAAAGAACTCTTTCAATTCGATGAATGTTGTCTAGTTAAGGAAAGAGTCTCAAACAAAGATGAAATAAACAATAATACTGAAAACGAAACTTTTTCCTAACTGGATGACTTTCACTATCCAAAAGTAATCTAAAACATTCAGCAATGCGAATTATGCAATGTAATCTATGCAAAATCCTCTTTTTTGAAAACTATGCAACTTTTATCTATGCAAAATTTCCGTTTTCTTTTGAAAGAATAAGAATGAACTCAATGCATTTTTCGATGAAATGAGAATCTACTTAATGCATGCTTTTAATGAAAGAGAATGCACTCAATGTGATTTTTAGCTTTCAATTATTAAGCAATGTAATCTAAGTTCAATGATGGATCTCAAAAAATACTTTTAAATGCAATTTGATCTAATGCATTTTAACGAAAAGCAAACTTTGAGACGAAAACTAAATGAACACAAATTTCCTTAATGGAAGGATGAATGCAAAAAGGGATGCAAACAAACACTAAGAATGAAATCATTTTTTTAAACAGTTTGTAACGAAATTCCTCAAAAGGCAACAAGACATATGAGTTCAAGCAAAAGAGGACTTCCAAAGTGTAGGCTCAAAACAAGGCATTCATTCCCCTTTACATGAAGTAATAATAGACAGGAGACTTTTCAACTGAAAAACAAGCAATATAATCTATGCTCACAAGTGAACAAGCGGATCAAATGAACTCGGACAGATACTTGAAACTTGAACACTCAATCAACCAAAAAGCAAAAGGCAATCAACTAGAGATGCCTCACTAAGAAAGGAGACTGACTCAATCAGCAGGGTGATGTCCCGCGAAGCATGCAACTAAGAAATTGATGCATAGTCCTAGAAAAAACTAGGATGTAAGGACGCATGTCCGAAAAGGAAAGACAACCAAAAAATAAAACCAACAAGCCAATCAAACGCACTTGAGTGAAGGGGAGAACATGTAAATCATACAGAGAAAAGGACCAGAAGGGAAAGACACACTGGTGAAGGACTTGAGGAAAAACCTTAATTTTTCACACACCCTAGAATTGGCACGACTTTAGTGGTTGAAACTAGTGCCAACTGGCATGAATTTAGGGGCTGACACTAGTGCCAATGGCCCATTAGCATGGCTTGCTAATTGAGAACTAGCACCAATCGACGCAACTTTCAGACAAATAAAAGCGCCAATGCTTGAAAAAGAAAAAACAAAGAATTTCTCCTAACCAAGACCAGACTCACCACTTCAAGAAAAAACTAAAAGATCATAATTGATGAAAAACATAGGTACAAACAAGGAAATGGTCATTCGACTAAACTCGTCGAATGACGAAGACCTCAAAGAGTGAAAAACTTAAAGGAAACTCCCCAGTAGAGTCGCCAATTTGTTGTCCAGGTAAATCCCCTCTGTGGACAGAGCCGATCCCTCTAGCCCTAGGGTGGGTCTAGTAACTACGGGAACATACTAACATTTGCCTTTCTAGATTGTAAATGAAATTCAGAGCAAGGAAGATTACCTACCTTGTCTCGATGCTATGTTTTCGTCTTCCGTTGAAGCTTCTTGATCTGCCATTCTTCTCAAGCTTGATACACGTTGTTATCAACGTTCGATTACCTGTACTGACAGTCAAGACACCACGACAAGAATAAAACCACGACAAACATAAAATAATTACAATCTATCTAACTGATCAGGGAATGCTAGAAATCTCATTATAGATGTAAAAAAGAGTGGAAGATAAACATCAGTTGCATTTTATTATGATAAAGACAAGGGGAGTTTACAACCAAGCCTTGATGTTGAGGCTCTCCTTCGGTAGGTCCATATCCAATCACGTTTGTAACACTCTCACACACAAAGTTCCAAGATCTCACTATGTTCCCAACACACAAAAATAATCAAATTCTGCACTATTCTCCCGAAGCTATAATTGCTTCTCCTTTCTATCATCACTGAGGTTGTAGAGCCGAAGGAGGTCTCCTTATATAAAAATGGAGGAGGAGGTTATGAAACCTCAAATAATGGGAAAAGAGCTTATCCTTTGGAGTAGTTCCTATTTCTTGGGAATAAGAAGCCCAAAGGGGAATTCCTAAGCCATATCCTCAAAACAAACTTCCAATTCGCCGCCTCGCGAAGCTTCTAGTTGCGGAAGCTTCCTTTATATTTAAAAAACTTTCCAAAAGAGGATTGGCCCAGGTCCAACATTAAGATAGAGTGTTTATCGCCATAGGTCTCAGTGCAACTCTCTGCTATTGGCGCGGGTCAAACACTGAGAGAAAGCGTCGACCTTGAAAACCAAGTTTTTATAAGGATCTTCCAGAAAAGTTGTAAAGGGAGATGAATTGACAGACAAAATGTGGTTCAGGGGCATGTATTCCATGCTTGGAAAGTACACAAGGGTCACTTTATGGGTCCTCCAGGATCAAGGAACGAGGAGTACAGGGACGGTGACAAATTGCTCTGTAATAGTTATATAGATTTACAATGTTATGTCCATAACAAAATTGATTGCACAAACCCTCAAGAAATAGCACAACTTGAAGGTGGGGATGGAGATGTCTACCAAAAGTATCACAATTGAGGACACCTATTTTTTGAATGCCTTGCAGTGCTTTTCAAATTTATCTTCACGAGAAGCTCCTCTAAGGGATATTTCAAAGTTAGCACATGTAGAACCAAGGAGATTTGCAGTTTATATCCCATATTTCCCACATAAGTTGTTATGTAAGACATATGGGATAGAGGTCAACATCATTAAATATTTATTAAAACTTTATGGAATGCTACACTTGAGATTAGGGAACCTTGATATGAAGATAAGATCAAGATCCAGAATCTTGGAGAAACAAAAGAATTAATTTCCATGGTTTTACGTTGGATCTACATATCCTTCTTCGAAGCAAAAAGTTCTAAGCAATCCTTTGGATGCTATTGTTGTGCATTGATGAATTCATGGTAACATACATGGAATATGCACTGATCATAAACTGGATGTTTTGACATTTATTTAATAAAGGAGTTATCATGATTTCCACTTCCAACAGAGCTCCTAATTATCTATATGAAGGCAGTTTTTATATGAATATATTATTTTCTTCCATCTCACTTTGAACGAAAAATATGTAGTTCATGAGATTTGATATTTTCACTAACTACCGAAAGCTCACTTCAGCTTAGAAAGGATTTTATTTAGTAGCAAATATTCTTCTCACTTGCTCAGAAAAATTTGAAAAATTGATAAGTGGATTGGCAACTCCACAATTGTTGAATTAAATCATGGGGAAGACATTATCAATTTATTTTGGAGCTAATGGTTGTACTTATTCCAAGTTTCAATATCTCTATGAGAAACCTTTAGGTGTGACAGATTATTTTGGACTTTTCAAGCATTTCAATACTCTTGCATTGGGTGGTGTATCTACTTTTTGAGGCAAAAAAGAGGTTTTAAACAGCAAAAAACTTGTATGATCTAAATTCCATTTCCTTCACATTGGTGCTAATTCTCTAACATATGGAAATTTTTTTTTCTATTTGTTGTAGAGGCGCTTAAGTATGTTAGAGATCACTAGAGTTTTGTTGACGTAATCGACAAATGTTTCTATGCTTTGAAAAGTGAATGACATCCATTATCTAACTCAGTCCATGGTAACTGTAAATTAGATTATAGACATAATGTCAATGAGTCAATGTAATATACTCTTGATTATGTCTAGCAACGATCGAAAATCGCACCTTCTTGACCATCATCAAATACAATTAACAAGGTAGTTAAGTGTGACTCAATCACATAGAAGAGAAATAAAATATAAATTTATCACAAACTGGTCACAAATATCATGCACAATTCACAACTTAACTTCCCCCCTCCTACCTTTGAAATTTACGATCATGACTTGCAACTCCTAATGTTGATTGCAGAATCTAGATTATCCATAGTATCATAAAACAATTGTCGGTGTTTCGAATCCCAATGGGGATCCATCTTCAAGACGAGAATTCCTAATGTTCTAAATCGCTAGCATAATTCAAAAGGAAAACATACTCACATTCCTTTGCAAACTATGCTTGCAATTGATCCATTTTTTTGTAGGAATGGAATGAAATATAAGACTTAAGAAAAACAAATAGATATAGTGAAACCCAACTTCAATTAATAAATAGCACTATATAAAATTGTTCACATGCAAAAAATAAATAAACTAGCTCGGACGATGGTAGCTTATCTCTGAGAAGAGATCTGACGGTTACATGCCTTATGAATTGTTTTACAATGAGGCTTGGAGGAATTTTTATCATCAATAAATCATGGAAAACCCTATACATCCAAATACCTAACCTTAGGAGATGAAGCACCAAAAGGTTAAGGGCCTCAATGGGGTTGGCTGGAATGTCGGCTTCCCACGGTCGTAACTTGGGAATACAATATTTGTATGGTGTACATGATACCTCATTAGAAATATTTATTTGAGGAAAAAAAATTTGACTACAAACAAAAGAAATTTTGTAGTTTCTCAAAAAACTATCATTTAGGGCCTCAAAAAAACTCCGAAAGTTTAGAACCCGAAAAAATACCAAAAATAGAAAATTGTCGAAATAGGAAAGTTTGCTAGAAATTAGGAAATTAAAAGGAAACAATGTTGGGGGTACAAGTGGAATAGGCAAGTGGCCATCAATATCCACCCAGATCATTCCTCCCCCCTTAGGAAGAAATGGTCCCCATTACGTTGAGTGTCCCCATGATATGGGGAAACTTCTGCTAAATTTGGTCGATGGTGATCCACTTGCCTTGGTGCGGGAGCTAGTCGAATTCGAAAACTCGATACAATTGGATCTTTTGTTGATGTGTGTTCTTAATTCCATGATCTGTTCAGTTACGGCCTATTTAATGCAATTTGGGTTGAGATTTTTTGGTGTTAGTTGCTCAAAAATGTCTGATGTGTCCAAAAATGGTGGAAAGTATGGCCGAAGGTGGTCCACATTGAATACTACTTACATGCCAAGGAATGGGGAATACTTAGCTCAAATGAATTGTCACCCATAGCCTTGGTGATGGGTTAAGGCCCATATCAGATTGGTTGAAGCTTTCGATGGGATCTCGTAAGGAATTCCTTCTACAAATGCAACTAAACTTTGACTCTCAGTTGAAACTTATGTGGCACTTGATGTTGATCATGAAATTTGTTCTATTTGGCATTGGATTTATCTTGGATATCATGAACTTGCTTGTTGATGTGCTAGATCCGTTCAATAAACTTTGTGGCTTTATCAACTTCAAAATGAACATGTATATATTATTCCTATGTAGTTAGTAGAGGCATTGCAACATCAATGGGACACAACGGTTGAAATATGAGCCCCACTTGAAAGGGGTTGTCGCTAGTCGAGCTATAGAAAATGATGTTATATTTTTTTTTTCACATAGGGAATGCTCTCATCCCATGTTCGTGGTTTCTTGGAATTGTACTTATGTAGTATGTGTACTATCATCTTGTTGAAAACCTCTATCTGGCCATTAGTTTGAGGATTGAATGTAGTCAACTTGGTGAGATTAGTGTCCAACAAAGACTAGAGGATTGACCAAAATGTGCTTAGGAGCCTACTATCTTGATATGATATAATGGTTTATGAAATCCCAAAATGTACCCACACTCATTTGAATAATATTTTGGCAATTCCTTCTACTGTGATACTCTTCTTTCAAGCAATCAATATAGCCATCTTAGAAAATCTATCAACGACCACAAATACACAATTGTTACCATGCTTGGTATAAGGAAGGCCACAGATATAGTCCATGGAGATGGATTCCAAAAGCTGGTTAGGAGTAGGAAAAGGAGTGTACAAGCCTTGCCTCCTAATGGTTGGCTTGGAAATGGCATAGGAAGTGCAGGATCTGATATATTTTCCAACATTATGTCAAAGTTTTGGCCACTAGAAATGATTTTGCAGTACTACCATTGTTTTGTCCAAACCAAAGTGTCTTATGACCTGATTGTAGTTCCACTCCCAAATTATATTGGAATTCTCGCTTGAAGGAACACAAAGGTGACCCAGGTAGCATAACAATGTGTCCTAGAGGTATAACTCTGGTACTTTCTTTCCATCCATCAACATTTGGCATGTGGTGGAAAATTCTAGATCATTCCTATATAGTTATGGTCATCTAGAAGTCTCGTGCCCACAAGAGTTGAGAACAGTAGTCAGTGCCTAAACCAGTGGACGACTGAGGCAATATACAACGTTATTGGTGTTTTCCTTCTTATATTTAATGTTAAAATAGAATTTTTGTAGATACGTGGACCATTTATGATGGTGATCATTCTAAAACTTCCCTTGTGTCTGTATAAACTGAAGAGGTCACTGATATGTGTGGATGATCATCTTCTTCCCGAGAATATAATGTTTCCACTGTTGGCAAGCCTACATGATGGATAATATCTCCTTATCATAGGTGGGGTATTTCTGAATAGTATCATAGAATGTCTCACTATGATAGGCCACCAGATTCCCTTGCTAGGTGAGAAATACACCAAAATCATAATCAAAGGCATTTGCCTCAATTTCAAATGGTTGTTGGAGGTCTTGAAATGTGAGTAATGGCACAAAGAAAGGGTAATGTCTTAGCTAAAAAAATTCCTTTTGTTGTGACTCAGACCAATTTTTTTTTCTTTCAATCCTCTCTTGGTAACTTGACCAAAAGGCTAAGCGATATGAGAGAATCCCAACATGAACCTTTGATATAAATTGGCAAGGCCCAAAAATTTGTGAATCTCTGTGAGCGTTGTCGGGGTTAGCCAATCCTGAATGACTTAGATTTCACCTAGAGCCACATGCATGCCTTACTCATCAATTATTTACCCTAATTATTGGCTCGTTCCAAAGGAGAATTTCTCCAAGTTGTCACATAGTTTTTACTATCGCATCAGTTACAACATCCTAAGGAGGTAATCCGAACTTTGAGGCCCCTGTACCCTGAGGGGGAATTGATTTTTGACCCTTTGGAGCATCATCCACGGGCATGAGAAGGCAAGGTAGAAACAAAAATCCTATATCCTTGGGCATCCCAAGGCAAGTTAGTGGCCTGATCCTGGTTTAGTTAGTTTTGTGCATGCAACTCCAGGATTTGTGCCACCTTTTTAGCTCCAGATCCAGGTCATTGCCCATAACTTCATGAAGATTTAGGGGATGATAAATAACATTAAAAGGAAGGTGTGGAAGAAATCACATCATCAAGAAATCATTTGGACTTGATCTTTATATGAAAGCTTGAGGATTATTCATAAGTGGATAAATTATAGTTTTTAAGCCTCTTATGAAAAATTCATAAACACATAAACATTAATTAAAATTTCAGTTTTTACAGAAAATATGAGACAACATCACCATCAAAGTAAACACAAAAAAAAAAATGATGAAGGAGTTCACACCTCCTGGAATACATCTCTTGGTCCAGCTTCCAATGGTTGGGCCTCTTTCATTATGCTCATAAAATGGTGTTTACATCAAGCTACAGTGCTCAAATGGCTTCAAAAATGGCTCCAATGTCTCCAAAATAGTAAAAAACCCTTGTCTAGCCTCTTTCTCTGCCAAAAAAGAAAAACTTGAATTAGATATGCTTTCCCCAAGTTTCCCTGTTATTCGTTCTGCAATTTTCCCTTTTTTTTTTAGCCCTAGGCAAAAAATTATGCCTTTTTTAGCCACGTGGGGTGACATTTTGGCCCCGCGCCATCGAAATGCCCTCTGAAAAGGATTCAAAATGTTACTTCCTTAATTGCGTCCATTAGCCCTAGTACCCGGGTGGTAACATATAGTGCCACCCCATGTGAACACTCTGTTGGTGATTAAAAAAACCATCAATACTTCGCTGCATATAAACTTAAACTATGACATTCAAGGTGGCATGTGACCCCTATTCCAACAATTTAAACCACCAACCAACTGCCAACTTGACCGCTGCATAAGACTTTTGTTAAATGGGTTTGTGGTTATAAAAATATCTGTCATATTATATTGCCCCAAACTTTGGTGAATGGTTTAAAACATATAAAACATTTGGTTGGGTTAGCCCCTAACCCTGGTTTGTGGATCAGGTTCAGGGCTTAACCTTGTTCCCCACCCTCGGTGCCATAAATGTTAAACCTTAAATATGACCCGATGACTATAGGAGTTAAGAAACAAAGTAGATAATAGATGGAAAGAAGTTTGGTGCTCTTGTTGGAGGTGCATTCGACTCCCTTGGAGACCCGCTCTGGCCCTTGGCATAATTTTACATGGCCACCAAGAGTCCATGTGGCTGCCTCTGGTTGGCCCACTTGGTCCTCCCTGTTTGGACCAAATCAAAAACCACTTAAACCAATGAAAATCAACCATTTCGTAACCAGTAAAAAATGATAAGTGTCAAGTTGTGATAGGCCAAATGAACACCAACAACTTGTATAGTCAGGGTCTAGTCACCAATATGGACTACTGACTATGCAACCTTGCAAACCCAAAAACATTTTTTTAGTTGTTTCCCAAAATGAATAAAACTTGATTACAAGAGCATACAATTTCAGTTTTGAGCGAAACGAGTTATGTCGGATTTAGAACGACGAGATATACGTGGTCGTTCTAGTTTTGAGCCATTCCTACAATTTTGAATTTTGAGCATAAAATTGATCCACCATATCATTCCTCCTCGATGGAAGCTTTTGGACCTCCAAAATCTCTTTATCAATCATGAAATAGATGAGGGTAAAACTCCCTCACCCTTCCAGTCTCAATCCACTGAAAATTTCTTGAATACGACATTTTGAGCTTTTCATGAAAACACAACATTTTCCCTTATTTTGGAGACTTTGTCTTGCTGTCATAGATACCATATTGATGTAATTTCCCAGAATATGCATTATAAACAACTTCCCTCTAAGGAATAGACACATTCCCTCCTCATTCGTCAATAAAAGGAAACTTATACAACTTCAAATTCTTCTCACCTTGGACATTTTTGTCATGAGGATGCTTAACATGTCACCCCTTGTGCTTGGCTCGAATATTGACCAAATGTGATTGCCATCACCAAGCACCATCTCTTTTCAAAGACAAAATATTATGAAACCCACAAGAAGAAATTTTGGAACCAATTCCTTCTTTTTCAATTTTCTTTTGCAATTTCTCTTTGACCTTTGCAATGTCTAGCACTGGCATCTTGTTCACACAACTATTTAACAATGATGCATGTTGCTACAAGTTTACTTCATCTGGTTTACCTCTTTTTTAAGGCAACATGTTAGAATCCTGAAACATCTTATCACACCCATTAGCAACATCTATGAAATCATATTTTTCATTTGATGCATGTCCTTGAAAGGCCTTGTTCACAACATCTTTATGCTTGAACATTAACAAAGCAAAATCCTAACTAGCGTTCACAATTCTCTTCATGTGTCAAGAATTCATAAGAGACAAACTCATCTTCTTACTATGCACTCTAACAATGTACTCAATTCCATTCTTGAACAAGTGATAATTATTCTCATGGAGATGAAATATTTATCTCCTATCATAAAGATATGGGCTACCCAAAACTATACCACAAATATCAAGTGAAATTACATCAAGTTCGACTTCATCAAGAAAGTTTGCAGTGATTGAAAATCTAAGGATGCACCTCCTTGTAACCTAAAATTTTGCATTCTCACATACCCAACCTAAAGGATAGGGTCTAGGATGTGGAATGGTCTCTAAATTTAACTTCTTGACAATTTCCTCTAAAATAATATTTTCTTGTGAACCACTATCAAACAACGTGTCTATCTTCATATGTTGTGAATAAAATCTAATATGGAAAAGCTCAATTCTTGTTTCTTCATATTGAGTATCATTTAGACAAATTGAAGAACTAGTACTTGTAGAGTTCTTACCTTTTAAACCCATCGTTGTGATCTTTGTTTGATCTCTGGAATCAGAACCTAAATCATGTTGTATTATTGCAGCTGTCTTCTCCTTCTCCTTTTTTTTTCAACTTATTGGGTCTCATTCCTGGATGGATTTTAAAGTAGTGATATGCATCATGTCCATATTTGGAACAATGTTTGCATGTGATTTTATCTTTCTCAAACTTTATGGATGCATTCTTCTTACATTTTACCTTGAACTTACCCTTTCCTTTCTCTCCAGACTCAGAGATGTTCTCACTTGTTTCATCTGAAATATGTTTCCCTCTTGCCTCTAGATGTGTGACCTATACTCAAAATTCATCTAAACTTGTAGGGTTAAACATGAGAATAGTATGTCTTAGGTAACTATGCAAACCTCCAATTTATTTCAACAAAGTTTCTTTAGATGACAAATCTACATCCAATATTAGTGCTCTTGTCCTAAATTCTTGAGTATAACTTTGCACACTTTGTCCTTTTCCTTGCCTAAAGTTTTTCCAATCCATTATAGCTTTCTACATGTATGCTAATAGATAAAATTGTCTTCTTAAGGCAACAAAAAATATTTCCAAGAGGTTAAGACCTTACCATGTTTCTTCATGTCCTCTTGATTTTTGGATTCCCACCAAATAAGAGCTGTACTTTCCAACCTTAATCAAGCAAGCTGGATCTTGGTGTCATCATCCTTGATCCTTTTTATTTTTCAATACACTTCAAACTGATGCGCCCAATTATCTAATCTCTCAGCATTTTCCTCTCAATCATACATAGGAAAATCAAACTTTATGTCAAGTTTCATAAATGGAGTTTTACCATGACCTTTTGGAGAATGTGGAGGTGTTTGTGAAGGGTTTGTTGTGGAAGAAGATGATGGTGAATATTGTTATCACCCAAAAATTCTCAAAACATCATTGTGTCAACTCTGCTTTTGGTCATGATTTCAAGGAGGTCTAAAAGTCATTTTAAGTATGGGTAAAGGGTAGGTTATATTGCCAGTTCAAATAAAGTCTTCTAGGTCTACTCCATGATCAAAAAACTCTGAAAGTTTACCTTTTTTTAGTCATGGCATTAGATAGATGATTAGGTCATTTCATGCTTTAAAGGGTAGCTGATAGGGTTAGAGTCTCAAAAGTCTCATTTTCATTTCCAAAAAAAGTTTAACAACCTTATTCCATGGTTTAAAGGTCCCATCATCCATTAAGAAGTCATTCCATTAGGTTTAGGGTCAAATTTTTGCAATCATACAGGAATCCATGTTTTCATAGTGCAACTAGTTCAAAAAAGGTGATTTGCGCTACGAAAACGCTGTTTTTGTAGCGCGCTACGAAATTGTTGAAACAACCTTTTTCATCAAAAAAATTTGTTTTCTGGTTTTAGTAGTCAACTTCGAAAGGGGTTCCTGAGAAACGAAAAACTCATTTTAAAAATGGAAAGAGTTTTTTGCTTCCTAACATACTTAAATACAAAAACCTCTCTCAGTTCCTTCAAATTAATTATGAGGTGGGAGAAATTGATCACTCAACTTGTGCTACGAAATTGCTGAAAGTCATTGAGAGAAAAACTTTGTTTTCTGGTTTTAGTAGTCAACTTCATGATCAGTTTCTAGCCACAAGAAAAAGTATTTTGGACTTCTGAAGGAGGTTTCTCTTCATAAACTCTCCCGCTACAATAACCTATCTCACGTTTCTCACAAGTGTTACCAGTTGGGAGATACAAGGCTTTCTTTGAAGCCATATTTTCAGAAATCAGAATTTTCCAGTTTTACACATGATGTTCAAAGACGGTTTCTGGGAAGTAGGAGAGGCATTGCAAAAAAAAAGAGAGGTTTTTGTTAAATAAAACATGGTCTCCAAAAAATTTCTTCATTTTCTCTAGATACTTTTTTGATGAGGAGATAAAAGCTCTGTCGCAACACCTATTTTTCAGATAAAAACAGTGTAGAAAAATGATAGATCTTAAATCAGTTTTGTCATTGAGAAGGAGATCACTTTTTGAGGAAAAAACATTTCAAAGTCAACTTGTTTTTCCTACTAAGGTCTATGGAAATCATTGCAGAAGTTCAAATATCCTTAAGACTGCAAATTTTGAAAAAACTATGTAAAAGAGGCATACACAGCAATTTCATAGCGCGCTATGAAACTGCTGTAGGTGAATTTTGGGCATTTTTATTAGGTGTTTTGGGGGTAAAAACAGTTGATTTCAAAGTTTTGATGCTGCTAATGATGGAGTAATAATAACATATGAAGATTTAAGTTTCAAATCAAATGAATGAAAGGTTAAAAGGAATGTTTCAAAGTAATACAAATTCTACGCTACGAAAACAACTGCTATTTTTAGTAGCGCAGATATATCCCATCTCCTTTATACTTTTTCGAGGTTTCTTTTTGAACAGGTGGAAGGGTGAAGTTTCAAGGAAATGTTAGCACATGTCACATATATAAAATAGTCAGAATTGCTAGCAAAATATATTCGAAGATCAGTATGGAAGATAAAGGATAAAATGTAAGAAATATATTCCCTGGTTTTTAGGACAGTCAAGACATGAGTCAGTAGGATCTCACAACAAGGCTGGAGGCATCATCAAATTCGAATATATGGAGAAGCAGATGTCAAAAGAGAATATTTAAGTCTTAGATACAGTTGTTTTAGACATGAGAAGGAATTTTATTCCTTTTTGTATTAGGACTCCTAAAGAGACAGTTAACTGTTAGTTGTAATTAAGAATCTATTTTAGAAGTAGATAGGTGTCAAACTTAGAAATTCGAATTCTCTTCAAGATAGATAAGGGAATCCAAGATTGTAATGATGACTCTATAAGAGATAGGAGGTCGAATTCCTCAAGGTTGGAATTTTTATTAGCAAAATAAGTTGTGTTATTGGATCAGACTATGTGTTTTTCAACTTAATACAAAGATTGGTTTTACTACTCAAGATTCACAAGGGGTTTATGTGTTTGATATTTCTATGGCCTTTTCAATTACCTATTTGCAGTGGTATGAGGATGTGTTACTTAGAATTCATTGGATAATGCTCTAAATTCTTTCACATGCTTGTAGACTGTGTTTATTCAGTGTGTTACTGTTTCACTTATAAACATAAACTCCAAGTGCCTTGACTTCCATGTTTAGATGATTATGATTTTTTGTTTAAGACTACTTTGACTCCATAGCCCAATAGATATTTTCTAATCTGTAATTCAACCAGTTATACATTTTTGTCCATTTTTATTTCTAGAGTTAGCCATCTAATCATTAATTAAAAATATTAAACCTGTTGAAAGAGCCCTCTCAGGTTGAGGAGGCTAAGCCTCAGCCAAAAGTTTGGTCTGAAAGAGTTACTCAGAGGCTTCTTGATCAACAACCTATCAAGGTCAGATTTTGTGATAAAAAATATGGTGGTGAGAATGGAGGTGAAGAGAATGGTGGTGTCAAAGGTGGTTTGTCACCATTCCCTCCATTAACTTTTGGAGTCTTTTCCCCATCTCCTCCATCTCCTTTTGAAGATTTATCTCCCTTTGGAGGATTGGAGATATCACCTTGCAACCTTGTGTTCCTCTCTTCATAAATAACTTTCACCCTTTGTTTCATATCAAAGAATGATTTTCTGAAATAATTTTCATCCTCTGACATAATGTTAGGCTCTCCTTCATGTGACAGGCTTGCTTAAGCTTCAGGTAGAATTTGAGGTGAAATTTGTGGTGGATATTGTGGAAAATTTATTGTCCTTGTCCTTGAAATAACTTGAGGACTTACAACCATCAGAAACACTTGCAAACAAATTAAACCCTCACAGCAACAAATAACTCTAACTCTGATACAAAACTAATATGTATATGAAATCTTGAGGATTATTTCTAGTTTTTCAAGTGGATAAATTAGGGTTTTTAAGCCTTTTATGTCAAATTCATAAACACATAAACATGAATTAAAAGTTTGGTTTTTGCAGAAAATATGAGACAACATTACCATAATAGTAAACAAAAAACATCAAATGATGAAGGAATTCACCCTTCCTAGGCTACTTCTCTTGGTTCAAATTCCAATGGTTGGGCCTCTTTCATTATTCTCACAAAAGGCTGCTTAAATCAAGTTATAATGCTAAAATGGATTCAACAATGGCTATAATGGCTCCAGAATAGTCAAAAACCCATGTCAAGCCTCTTTATAAGCCCAAAAAGGCCAAAAACTCAATCATATATGCTTTCCCCAAGTTTTCCTGCTATTTGTTCTACAATTTACCTTTTTTCCAGCCTTAGGCAACCAAATTCACCTTTTCTAGCCACGTGGGGGTGACATTTTGGCCCCGCACCAGCAAAATTCTCGCCGACAAGGAGGAAAAATGCCGCATACTTAATGATGTCGGTTATCCCCTGTACCCGACTAAAAACTCACCACGTCATGAAATCTCCATCATTGAATATGCAATTTAACGTTAGTGGAGTAACCCGGGTTGTTGGGCTGGTGCCCTTTGGCTATCATTGGGTTGGGTTAGTAGAACCCTACCCCCAGCAGGTTCTACTATTCTCCATTGATTCTAGTGTCGGGCGGTAACATATACTACCACCCCATGTGAACACTTGATTGGTGGTTAACAAACTTGTCAATACTCCACTGCGTATAAATTGAAACCATGAATTTTAGGTGGCATGTGACCCCTATTCCGATTGTTTAAACCGCTAAACAACTGCCAACCTAACCGCTGCATAATACTTTGGTTAAATGGGTTTGTGGCTATAAAAATATCCTCCATATTATATTGCATCGAAATTTAGTGAATGGTTGAAAACATATAACATGTCAGGTCGGGGTTAGCCCCTAACCCTGGTCTGTCGACCGGGGTCAGGGGTTAACCCCGATCCACACCCCCGAAGCCATAACTGTTAGACCTTAAATATGACTCGAAAATTACAGGAGTTAAGAAAAAAAGTAGAGTGGAGATGGTAAGAGGTTTGGCGGTCTTGTTGGAGGTTGCGCGTTTGACTCCCTAGGAAGACCACTCTGGCTCATGGAATAATTTTACATGACCACTAGGAGGCCACATGGTAGCCTCTGGTTGGCCCACGTGGTCCTCCCTAGTTGGATCAACTCAACAACCACTTAAACCAGTGAAAATCAACCATTTTGTAGCCAATAAAAAATAACAAGTGTGAAGCTGTGATAGGCCAAAGAAACATAGTGTTAGGTCCCTATATGACTAGTATAGTCCCTTATTGTTGTTAGTGTAACCCCCTTATTGTTATTATTGTACCCTTGTAGCCCCCATTTTGTTATTATTGTGCCCTTAAACTATTATTGTTAGGTCGGCTAGGATTACATTATGGCCCCATGGACTCCTATATATAGAAAGGAGGTTTTTTAAATTGTATCATCCAAGAATTGTTCATTTATGTAATGTATTAGAGGTTTCCCCCTCGAAGTGGCTTATTTCTAAGGCGTTGAGATCTCTTTTATTCTATTTTTGGAGCTGGTTACACAACATTTGGTATCAGAGCTTTGGATTCTAGGGTTTCGCTGCTCCAAACAGGTCATCGTGGAATTTTCGCTATAACTTTTTTCTACGAAGTTTCAGAAGCTGAAATTTTTAGGGTGCGAAGAAAAAATCCCGAGGAAGCTTGTATAAAAATTTCAGAGTTTGGTTCGCAATAATTTCGGAGATATGATCTGTGGAAGTCAGGTATTTTTTCAGGCTCCTAAACAGGTCATCGTGGAATTTGCGCTATAAAGTTTTCTCTACGAAGGTTCAGAATCTGAAATTCATATGGTGCGAAGCTGAAATCCTGAGGAAATTCATCAAAAAAATTCAGAGCTTGGTTCGCAATATTTTTGGAGATATGATCTGTGGAAGGTAGTGCTTTTTCAGGCTCCTGAATTTCATCTCAAAGAGGTGATCGTGGGAAAAGTTCAATAACTCTCTCTTTGGGCATCAGATTGGAGTGCCGTAAAAAGTGTTCACAAGTACACAGACTTTAGTTTCTTGGCTATCAATTTCAGAGACAAAGGACGAAACAGTGACACGTGGCTAGTCGTACAAGTTCGCTCTACTGAACCAATCCATAATTAGGTCATTGTGGGAGATTGGACACAACTTTGTCTTGGAGAATCCAAATCAGGTCAGACCTGTGGCATTCAAAAGATAATTCAGAGGGGTATTTCATTGCTAAATTTCAGATATTGAAGTGCTGCAATCACAAAGATAATCCAATTTCAATATCGAGCTCCTCAAAAGCAAGAAAAAGGTGTGTATTTTTTTTCCGAATTGCATAAGTCTTGTTTGAAGAATCAATTTGAATTGATTCCAAGGGCTATTGTAGAATAGATATCAGTATTGGGTTCTAAAAGATGCCCCGTAAAAATATTTCAACACCCATTAAGCCTTCAGAAGGCTCTACTATGACTCATGAAGATGAAGAATTGCAACATGATCTATCAAAATTACAAGAGCAAGTGTAACAAATTTCACTCTCGCAAAGAGCAACAAAAAATGAAATGGAAGTTTTGAAGAAAGGCGTGGAAGCGAAGATGGACGGTTTGAAGAAAGGCGTGGAAGCTAAGATGGATGGCATGGAAGCTGGCGTGGAAGCTAAGATGGATGGCATGGAAGCTAAGATGGATGACATGAAAGAAAACATGGAAAACATGAAGAATGATCTAAAAGCAAACATAGAAGGTTTGACAAAGTTGATACAAGAAATGTTTCCTAATGGTGAAAAGATAGTAGAAGAACCTCATGATGAGAACAAAATAAATGTTAATTGTGATATCATAAACTCTAATGTTGGCGGGAAGAACCACCATATTCCAAAGATGGATATGAGGAAGTTTGATGGAAAGGATCCTGTAACATGGATACTACAGATGGAGCAATATTTTGATCTCCATAACGTGCAAAACACACAAAAGGTACGCATTGCAACTTTACATTTAGAACAAAATACATTTGTATGGTATAGATGGCTTTGCTCCCGTAAAAAAATTGTCACTTGGTCAATTTTTACGGAGGAAATGATAGCACATTATGAGGATACAAAGAGCAACACCTTCTTTAGCCAATTGATAAATCTCAAACAAAGGGGTTTAGTGGGGCAGCACATTGAGGACTTCCAAAAATTGAATATAAGGGTAACTGATATTCCAGAGGAACACAGGATTGATCTCTTCATAAGCACTTTAAAGGATAACATCCAACATGAAGTTCGCGTTCTGGAACCTGATTCATTGGAGAAGGCATTCAGGTTGGCAAGAAAAGTTGAATGTAAAATTATGGCGACAAGGAAGCCTACCACTCAATTCTATAAAGAAGGAAGCGTTGCTACGCCTAGATTTCCACAACCTACAAGGTTGACACCACAACAATTGGAAGAAAAAAGAGCAAAAGGGCTTTGCTACAGTTGTGATAGCAAATACACTAAAGGTCATAAGTGTGTCGAGAAGAAATTATTTTACATAGATTGTGAAGAGGAAGAAGAAAATGAACAAGAAGAGGATATACACCAGGAACCAACCCCAGAAGAGGAAGAAATGAATCCAACCATATCGTGTAATGCACTGGCAGGAATTACCACTCCTCAAACTCTCAAGATAAAAGGACAAATAAAGAAGAGAAAGGTAATAGTGTTGATTGATTCAGGTAGCACCCATAATTTTATTCATTGTAAGGTAGCCAAGGAATTAAATTGTTTCCTATACCCAGCACCAGAATGTCAAGTGATGGTTGCAAATGGAGGAACTATAAATTGCTCTGGAAAATGCAATAATATCAAGCTAACCATGGGGGAATATGTATTGACTAGTCCAATGCTTGCCATTCCTATGGGAGGTGCTGATGTTGTACTAGGAGTACAATGGTTACAATCTTTGGGGACGGTAGATTTTAATTTTCAAGAACTTTTCTTGAAATTTTTTTCAGAAGGAAAGGAAGTCGAATTACGGGGTATTGAAGGGAAGCCATGAAGGATAATAAGCTCTAATGTCATGAAAAAGCTTCTAAAGAAAGAACAACGAGGCGTAATTTCACAATTATGCTCACTAGAAGTTCCAACATCAAAATCATCTATTTCTGCAGATCTCCAACAAGTCTTGGACAATCATTCCAAGGTGTTTGAAACTCCCAAAGGACTCGCACCTATTCGTGATCATGATCATGCTATTCATTTGATTCCAGGAAGTGTTCCTCCAAACATCTGGCCTTATAGATATCCTTACTTCCAAAAGAGCGAAATTGAACGTATGATTGCAGAAATGTTAGAGGCGGGTATAATTCAACCTAGTCAAAGTTCTTTCTCTGCTCCTGTAGTATTGGTACACAAGAAGGATGGATCATGGCGAATGTGTCCAGATTATAGGGAGCTCAATAAGCTCACCGTTAAAGATAAATTTCCCATTCCTGTGATTGACGAATTATTGGATGAATTACATGGAGCAATTTATTTTACCAAGTTGGATCTTCGTTCAGGATATCATCAAATTAGAATGAAGACCGAAGATATTCCAAAAACAGCATTTCAAACTCATGAAGGTCATTATGAATTTTTGGTCATGCCTTTGGCCTTACCAATGCACCTTCTACATTTCAAGGGTTGATGAATTCCATTTTCAAACCCTTCCTTAGAAAATTTGTGCTAGTATTTTTTGATGATATACTAATCTACAGCAGGTCTTGGAAGGATCATGTTGAACATGTTGACAGGGTGCTCAAACTATTGCAAGAGAAATAATTATATGCAAAAAAATCCAAATGTTTCTTTGGAGTACAAGAGGTGGAATATCTGGGTCATATTGTATCTCACGAGGGTGTTAAAGTAGACCCTAACAAAATTAAAGCTATTAAGGAATGGAAAGTCCCCACAACCATAAAGAAGTTGCGAGGATTTCTCGGGTTAACAGGGTATTATCGCAAGTTTGTTAAGAATTATGGGAGAATAGCAGCACCTCTAACAACATTATTGAAGAAAGATGCATTTTCATGGACTCCTGAAGCAACTAAGGCCTTTTAACATATTAAAGAGGCAATGTGCCTAGCACCGGTCTTAGCTACGCCAGACTTCACAAAAACCTTTATTGTGGAATGTGATGCCTCATGAAATGGAATTGGTGCAGTTTTAATGCAGGAAGGAAGACCCATTGCTTTTGAAAGTCTTCCAATCAAAGGAAAGTATTTACAGAAACCTATTTATGAGAAGGAAATGTTAGCAATACTGCATGCACTAAAGAAATGGAAAACTTACCTAATCGGAAGACACTTCAAGGTAAAAACTGATCATGGTAGTCTTAAACACTTTTTGGAACAACGACTATCTTCAGAAGAGCAGAAAAAATGGGTCACAAAGATGTTGGGTTATGACTTTGAAATAATCTACAAAAAAGGAAAGCTTAATGTTGTTGCAGATGCACTCTCAAGAAAGAATGAAGAGGTGGAAGCATTTCTTTATGCCATTTCTATTATCCAACCAGATTGGATAACCGAAGCAAGAGATGAATGGAAGAAGGACAAAGATGTATGGACACTCATTCAAAAGTTGCAGCAAGATCCTAGTACATCCGATACATTTAGTTGGAAAAATGATTCCTTATGGTACAAAGATCGCTTATATCTTTGTAAGAATTCCCAACTAAAACAAAAGATTCTTCTCGAATTGCACACTTCTCCTTTAGGAGGACACTCAGGATTTTTAAAAACTTACCACAGGGTGAAGAAAGAATTTTTTTGGGATGGCCTTAAATCTGATATTCAAAAGTTTGTGGCGGAATGTTTGGTTTGCCAGCAGAATAAAGTGGAAACAATTAAGACCCCGAGACTTCTACAACCTTTATCCATTCCAAGTGAACGTTGGGAGGAGATTTCAATGGATTTTATCACAGGTTTACCTAAGTCCGAAGGAAAGAGTGTCATCATGGTGGTAGCTGATAGACTTACCAAGTATGCACACTTTTGTGCATTATCTCATCCATTTAAAGCAAGTACAGTTGCTACTACATTTATGGACAGAATTCAAAAGCTACATGGAAGCCCAAGGGTTATTCTGAGCGACAGAGATCCCATTTTTACTGGAAATTTTTGGACGGAGTTATTTTCTTGTTTGGGTACTCAATTAGCTCATAGCTCATCTTATCATCCTCAATCTGATGGTCAAACCGAGATAGTAAATAAATGTTTGGAAGGATATCTTCGTTGTTTTGTATCTGATAAACAAACACAATGGGTCAAGTGGTTACCTCTCGCTGAATGGTGGTATAACACTTCCTTCCATACTGCAGAAAAAATGACCCCATTTATGGCACTTTATGGATATCATCCACCATCGATCACATCATCTTTAAGGGAAAATTCGAAGGTTCAAGCAGTGGAAGATCACGTCGAGCATCCGCAAGAAGTTCTCCAACTCTTAAAGGATAACCTGAATTTGGCACAAAATCGAATGAAACAACAGGCAGATCAACATCGCAGCGAGAGAAGTTTTGATGTAGGAGATTGGGTATTTTTACGGCTAAAACCATACAAACAAATGTCCCTCAAGCAAGCTAAGAAGGATAATAAATTATCGCCAAAGTACTATGGTCCTTAGAAGGTGTTGCAAAAGATTGGTACTATGGCATACAAATTGGAGCTTCCTGCTTCTTCACGAGTGCATCCAGTTTTCCATGTTTCATGCTTAAAGAAGGTTATAGGTGAAAATATTCCAGTTCAAACAATATTGCCAGAACTTGATGAGGAAGGAAAAATCATATTGGAACCTGAAGTGGTCACAGAAACAAGAACTTGACAGCTACGAAATCGATCAATTTCAGAGTATCTCATCAAGTGGAAGAACTTACCCACTGAAGATTCTACATGGGAGGATGAGAATTTTATACAAAAGCACCCAGAGCTACTCAAGCGTTGAGGACAACACTTTTTTGAAGGAGAGGGGCATGTTAGGTCCCTATATGACTAGTATAGTCCCTTATTGTTGTTAGTGTAACCCCCTTCTTGTTATTATTGTACCCTTGTAACCCCCATTTTGTTATTATTGTGCCCTTAAATTATTATTGTTAGGTCGGCTAGGATTACATTATGGCCCCATGGACTCCTATATATAGAAAGGAGGTTTTTTAAATTGTATCATCCAAGAATTGTTCATTTATGTAATGTATTGGAGGTTGTCCCCTCGAAGTGGCTTATTTCTAAGGCGTTGAGATCTCTTTTCTTCTATTTTTGGAGTTGGTTACACAACACATAGTCAGCTTGTACAATCATGGTCCAGTCAGCAGTGCGGACTGTTGACTGTGTAGCTTTGCAAACCTAAAAATTTTTTTTTAGTGGTTTCCCAAAATGAACATAACTTGATTACAGGAACATACGGTATCAGTCTTGAGCGAAACAAGTTGCGAAAGATTCAGAATGAAGATATCTACGTTGAAGTTCTTGTTTTGAGCCATTACAACCACTTTGAATTCTGAGCATAAAATTGATCCACTGGATCATGACCCCTCCCATCAATGACAGGAATTTCGTTAAACATGTCATAAAAATTGCATCTATAGGTGTAAAAAAAAATTTAAAAATAGGGGTCTCATACTTATCTGAGAATCGCTATGAATCATTGCTCCCTTACATCATTAGCTGCAATAAAATCTATTTGACCATAGAAACATTATGCATTCATTTACAAGTAAAAACATAGATAGATCCATACATCGTCACTGATAAAATACATGCTTATAACAAACATAATAACAATAGAAATACCATGGATATAACATCAATGAAATCCACATAATAACCAGTACATTTGCATAACAAATACCAAAGGAATGAGCTCTTCATTACTAAATGTAAAAATCAACTGGAGACGGGACTTCCACATTCCACCCGACCATAGATTGGTTGAGCCAAATCTCTCTTCAGCCATATTCCAAGCATGAATGTGGGACGCATAACTAGCCGAAAAAGAACCAAACAAGCATGGATGCTATGGGAGTTGTCTGCCTACACCATGAGTAATTTGAGTACCTCCTAGTCTCTCAGGCTTTATCGTAACCCACAGTCTGATCCAAGGGTCACTAGGACCTACACTGAGACCATCTCTCCAAGATTTACCATACATCCCATCCTTAGACTAGTAGGACCAACAGAGATCAATCCACCTCTTGGCTTTACCGTATATCTTTCCATTCATCGGCAAGGATTCCTAGGCCCACCAAGGCACACAATCTAGGTTTACCACAACCCACAATCTAGCTCAGGGGTTACTATGCCAATTTTTATCATTTTAGAGACCCACGCCACTCAGCTTTGAATCCAATCCGGCCATCAAAATCAACCAAAGTATAAGAAACCTATCTCATAAAATATATACGAAAATGGAAAGGCGAGGCTGAGAAAATCATCATACCTGGAAAAACCCATGCCAGAACAACAAGAAAGCACATACAATACAATGCATGCTAGGTCTAGAAATGAAGTCACATATGGAAATCAACATCTCCAAAGAATATCGTTGTAGATGTTTGATCCTAGTCTTCCTTGCTTTCGTTTCCTTTCTTTCTCCAATGTTGTTACATAGTAATTTGTCACCATGCTCATTTTCCCATCCCTGATCCTAAAATTCCCCGTCACGAATTCTGCGTAATGTTTCCATCATCAAGAAATATGCTAACATATCCCCCTAAAGATCCAAAGAAGACTTCGTTGAAATATTACAAAAGAAACTTGGTCAAATTCCTAGTTTCGTGGGTCAGCGCTATTCGTGGTGTCAAGACTGTGTTGATGTCCTTTTTCCAGTTCTGGCATAGCGTTGTCAATGCCCTAATTTCTTGGAAAACTGCACTAATCCCATTTCTCATAGTGCTTCCTCAAATGGAGGAGAAGCTTCAACCTATAGAATCTCAATGGTGGTGAGTTGGTTGTTGAACAAAGATGATAAGGTTGAGCTCTCTCATTTTATAGCCTTGATATCATCCATGGGGCATCATCCCTTAGAAAGTGGGCATTCCTCCTCCTTTCATGGGCTCCCAACCTTCTTCTCCTCACTATAAACTCACATCCCTCATTCCCCCAAGTTTAGAGGTTTGTTGATCATTGTGAGACTCGTCAAAATTCTCATCCCTTTGCATGCTAAGATCATGATTAAGCCTAAGTGAAAGGGAGAAGGAATGCTTTTGAGTTGGGTGAATGACTCAGATTTTCACCTAAGGATGCCTCCAACATCAAGGCCTGGTTGTAAGCTCTCCTTTTGTAATTTATCAATAATAAAATTTGACGTTTTCTTTTGTATTTGTCTATATGATTATGCAAATATTTTGGTACTCCTTGATCTGCTAGATAGCTAGTGTTTACGTTTATTATATATTGTATCACATTTGTTGTTGTCTCCCGATCATTTGCAGGTATTCACGCACCATCAGTAGCAGGAAGCAAGTCTACAAGGATCATGGATCGAGGTCACCATCAACGGATCTAAGGATAGCGATTGGAAAAAGGTATTTATGTCTCTTTCCTCATTGCATTGTAGGAATTAGTTAAGAAAGCTTGTGTTAGAAAGAATCTCGTGTTTCTAGACCCACTTTAGGGCTAGAGAGATTGCCTCTGTCCACGGAGGGGATTTATCTTGACAATAGAACTGTCAACTCCTCCTTCTCTAAACTGATCTTGGATCAGTTACACCGATTTTTGATATTTAAATCTTCTTAGGCCTCTGTCAGCTTGTGTAAGGATTGTTAGTCACTTCACTGCATCAGGTTTGGTGATTGTGTGAGACTATTTTTATTTTTTCCTTGTTTTTAGCGACCAGTTCCCTTTTTGTATTCACTGTAGTGCAGGAAACGTTGTTCTATATAATACAGCCACATTGATTGGCCTTTCAGAACCCTTATGGTTAGTAGAGAAGCACTGATCTCAGCCTTGGGAAAATTTGAGTTTCCCTTCTGATTTTTCAATGTGTCTTGGTTGTTTAAGGAGTTTGCGAGATCTCAGTGATCTCCTTGTTGTGTTTTGACTTACCTGTCTTCTCTGAGTGAGTATGTTTTGTCTCTCTGAGTTGTTTTAATTTTGGGAACTTCCTGGCATTTCAAAAAACCTTTGTTGCATTTTTATTGTCTTGTTTCAAAGAGGGTTGGTGTATGCATTGGTCATCTCTGCATTTCTGATTGTTTCCCTAAGGTTCAGTGTCAAGCGCAAGATTCCGGTTTGTTTAGCGCACAAGTCTAAGATAGTGTGTTTTTTCTAAATTAAAAATAAATTGGAAGTGATTTTATTTTTTGTTTTATATTTAGATTATATTTTTCGTTTTAAGAAGAGTGAAAAGCATTTCATTCGTGCATTCTTTAAAGCGATTTTTTTTTTGTTCGATTGAAAGAAAAGTAAAGGGATTTTTCATTTCTTCTTTCGTTCATTTGTTTTTCTTTTGATTACATTTCAAAGTGAATGAATGTATATATATATATATATATATATATATATATATATATATATATATATATATATATATATATATATAAATAAGTACCTTAGTGAAAGGAAAGGCATTTTCATTTTCAATAAGTTGCATTTTTTGGGAAAGTAAATTCAAATGGAAAATCATTGCATTTTCGTAACTTTGAACTAGTTTGTGGGGGCATTGTTGTTGCTGCATTGAGTGCATTCTTACTTGTATATATTCCCTAAATAGTTTAGGATTCATCAAAATTGAAAGCTTCTTTCTTGCATTTAGTCTGCACCATAAGGATTTAGGTGACATTCATTTTGAGCCTTGAAACTGAAACTTTAATCAAGATCAACTTAAAATGAGCCCAATTTACCTGAAGGAGCATTGGAATTGACAATAATATTTAGTGGTATAGGCTAGAGACGTGTTTCGGCATCATTAAACGTAAGAGTTGTCGCTAACGGTCTACGTTACAACCTGGGGGTGATATCTCGTCCCACGTATGGAAGTATATTGATGTATGATGAGTATATTTAGGGCGTTCTCATCGAACAACTATGCATTAGACAACACTACTATCGACTAGACTCCCACATACAGTTGCGTATATTTTGGGAGACACCAATAGGTTGCAAGCCTGCCATAGGTAATTAAGTAGGCCACCTTGTAGACGTGATACACCGAACACAACATTCAGGGAGATTGGATGTCGTATGTTAAGTCCTTGGTCATTTTTCTTTCATTTGATGACCAAGGTGTATATTGCAGTTCACGGATACTTGGTAAACCTTTATGCCTAGCACACCCTTTTTATTTATTTTTTGTTAATTCTAAAAGTAATTTCCCACAAAAACATCTCACCTGTGCAGTTCTCCAACTTTTTATTTCTTGGTAAGTTTTGATTCTTTTCAGCTCTCTCCTTTTTTATCTTCTTATCGAAGGTTATCGTGGTTGAATCGTCGAATTCTCCCACTCCCTCCTCTGATGGATCTCAAGAACCTCTTCCTGAGGTGGACCCCTCAAAGTGCAAGGTGAAGAGCTTAGAATTGTCATTAGTGTTCAACCCATATCATCTCGAGCACGTCCTGATGATTCTCCTTAGACAACATCGGAAAAATCTGAGCCGGAAAGCCCCGAACCAACTTCACAGTTCTCCGCCTTTCCTTCAAATCCACTCTTTGATCCAATTTTAGTCTCTCCTCGGCAACCTTACAATGCTTTTGATCATCCTGAAATCCCTTTTCGTGATTCTCTGGAAGTCTAACCCTCTCTATGTACCTCCCATTTTGGGTGGGGGGAAGCCGAGTTCTGGGTCTATTCTTAGGGCGAGTCAGGCTCATGTTCAATATTCTCAGGTTCAAAAGCCTTTTTAGCAACCGAACGTAGCATATCCATATGTTCAACAACCTAATATGGCTTATGTTCAAAGGTCGAACATATAATATCAGCAGTATTTCCAACAACCCCAGCCTTCGATGAGTGTTGTTGTGACTAATCCTCAGTTTTGTTCTACACCCAAGGTGGTCTAAATCTCCTTCTAGGTCAATCTATTCCTTTCCCTCATCAGTATGGTAATCAGTACCAGCCATTTCCTCAAGGACAATACTAGCAACCCAGTCTCGGCCTCAACCTTGTGCTTCATATCAAAAAATTCCTCAGTACCAGCAGGCTCAACCAGGACCTTAGTCTGGACCCTATGTTCAGCAAGGGCCATAGCCTAGACCTCATGTTCATCAAGGACCATAGGCTAGACCTTAAATTCAGCAGGGACCGCAGGCTGGACCCTACGTTCAACAGGGACCATAACTAGACCTTATATTTAGCAGGGACCTTATCCTAGACCCCATGTCCAGCAAGTTCGATATCCTCAATTCTTGTAGGAGTTATATCAACAACCCCAACCAGGTCCCTATCAGAAATATTTGCAACAAGGTCCTTACCATCCATGGGGGCAATATGCATATCTGGGTCAAAATCCGCCCTATTGGGGGTATAATTCTTATCAATCAGGTTGGAACCCCCAACCTTTCTCGCCTCATCATCTGCCTTTGTCGTTCTTGGCTATGTTGGAATTTATGGATGTGTCAAGGCTCATAAATGATCCCATCTAGCATCAACTGCATTGGCCACTGATTCCAACTAAGATTCCAAGATATTTTCTGAAGTTCAAAGGAAATTCTCGAGAAGACCCCCAAACCCATGTTATGACATACCACTTGTGGTGTTCCTCTAATTCCTAGGTTGACGATTCCATTCATCTTCATCTTTTCCAATGCACTTTGATCAATGCTGCGGCCAAATGGTACATTGAGCTCCCTCAAAGAATTTTCTTCGATTTCAATTCCTTGGCTATGGCCTTTTTCACTCATTTCCAGCTGCATGTCCGATATCAAACCGACACCCATCTTCTCACCTAGTTGAAGTAGTCAACTGCTACACATATCTTGGATCACATCCATGAATGGAGACGTCACCATTGCCTCATAAAATTTGAGATGCATGATCTGTTGTTGACCGAAAGGTTCACAAAATCATTTGTTACCAAGATTGCGAAATATCTTGCAATGGGTGGGTGTGTCATGGAAGAGGAGGTCATTGTTAGATATCTATACCTCGACTTGGTTTATTTCCAGTCTGGGACTCTATATGAGTTATTACCTGATGCACCACATCCTTTGATTAATCCTGCATCATATCAGTATCTTGTTATGCCTCTGGTGGATGGGGTTATTGGGACAGTGGCCCGTACTGATAGTAGTGCACCTAATACTTCTTCAAAGTATAAATCCGCTACCGCCACTACACCCCCTACTCCTTCCCATAAACAGAAGAATCCTAGTAAAACCTCAGAGGTAAATGCTGTTTAGTCTACCATAGAAGATAAATTCTCGAAGGGTAAGAAAAATGGTAAAGGAAAGTATAAATCCAAAAACCCTAAAAAGGATTCGAAGAAGTCATATGTTGATGATTCTTCAACACATAAGACCAAATATCCTTGTGTAATATGTGATGACGATCAATACACCAAGGATTTTCCTCAGCATGTTGAAGTTTTCATTCTTCTGAAGGGTGCACTTGGGACTCGGGCCATTTTGAAATAATTGTTTCCTTCCAAGAAGACACAAATGGTAGATTAGGCTCAATCATTTGGAAGCTCTTAGGTGTTCATGGCTAGAACGCAATTTGTTGCCATCTCCATGAGAATGAAATATTATCCCAATCCATCCAAGGTTCCCGTGGATCCGAAAGTTACATATCACCCTTCCTCTTCCATGCCTCCTACCTTTGGTCCTCTCTAGATCAAGAGACTAACTAGTGAATCCATCATTCAACCACCCCCAAAAGGTGTTCTTCAGAAATCGTCTTACAATTAGAATGTGAGCTAGAGCATCACAACACTACAATATTGTAGAAGATATGGCTCAAGTGCCTTCAGAAATGTCAGCTTTCAAGGTCCTTCAGTCATGCCCATCACAACTGAAGGCACTACTCTCTACTATTGGAGGGATTCATCATTCAGATTCTAATTTGATTATTTTCGATCTCGAGAATTCTGTTCCTCACCTCCCATCAAAGGTAGCTTTTCTGATTCAAGTTACCATTATGGGAAATACTATTCATCGGACTGTCGTTGATGAAGGCACTTTGAACTACATCATGTCTGTTGCATGTTGGAAAGCCATCATCTCTCCCTCATTTAGTTAGTCCCAAAATACCTTAGAAGCTTTCGATGGTCGAGGTTCTCAGTCGTACGTAATTCTCAAGGAATTTCCCATCTTGTTGGACAGGGAAATGGTAACCATGGAAGTTGAGGTGCGAGACGCCAACTTGAACTATAATGTCCTTCTTGGATGTAGTTGGACAAATTCTATGGTCTGTGTATTCTCCACCCTCTTTCTCCTATTCAGTTTCCCTCATCAAGGGAAGATAGTGACTATGGATCAGTTGGCTTTCTTCCCCTCTGAGTATTCAGCAGGTAACATTCTGTATGTTGGGAAGGGTGCTACAACTTATGAGAACATTGGGTCAGGTATATGGTGAGCCCTGGAATTGTACCAAGAGTGCTGCAACTCCCAGGGGCTACCCTACTTCACTTTATCAACCCAGGGTTCGTACAAACTTGGAGGTGATAGTGCTATATACATAGCATATGCATTTTACTCATGTCATCCTCTTCTTCTTTATGAAAGGGTGCTATTTCTTAAACTATGATAAGATCTAGGAAGTAAATTGCTGGGAGGAAATGAAAAAAAGGAAACTAACTTAAATTTAAAAAAGGAAATGACAGAAATGAAACTAATTTAATTTGCAAAAAGGAAATGACAAAAATGAAACTAATTTAATTTGCAAAAAGGAAATGATGGAAATGAAACTAATTTAACATGCAGAAGGGAAATGGCATAAATGAAACTAATTTAATTTGCAGAAAGGAAATGGCAGAAATGAAACTAATTTAATTTGCAGAAATGAAATGGTAGAAGGGAAACTAATTTAAATTGCACTGAACTTGGCCAATTGGCTAAACACACCCTGCTCTATCTATTGTGCTCCTATCTATGCAGCTATTCATGACCTAATTAAACTCGAAAAAGTGTTGCTTGCATTTTGGAGGAAATTGGCTAAAGATGGTAATGGAAGTCTTAACACATGTGACAAGGCTTATAGGTGGAAATATGGGTTTAAAACTTTATTAAAACTTTTAATATC
The DNA here is from genome assembly GCA_034641835.2 of Pinus albicaulis. Classification (NCBI taxonomy): domain Eukaryota; kingdom Viridiplantae; phylum Streptophyta; class Pinopsida; order Pinales; family Pinaceae; genus Pinus; species Pinus albicaulis. Next base: position 1,552,985,961 of record CM076582.1, read on the forward strand.
ACAAAAATCCTTTGGAGAGGGAGGCTTTGAAAAGTGCGATGGTGGAATTGCAATGGGAGGACAGAAGTGTGATATGCGATATGTGATATGACAATTCAAAATATCACAAAGCTCGAGGAGAAGCAGCAGTGCAGTCAGGAGGAAAGTGTGAACTACGAAATGCAATACGGCCGAAATTGGGAAATGTGAAATGTGATGGCTAATGTGGCAGTGGAATACGGTAATATCACAATCGGGATTCGGAGGCAGAAAGTATTAACGGAAACCAATAGAAAATTCAATTTGCAATTTGCAACAAGTCTTTAATGGAAAAAGGGAAAAGGTTGTGAAATGCAATGGGTGACGTGGCAGCAGAGTACGGTAATATCACAATCGGGGTCCGAAGGTAGAAAGTATTAACAGAAACCAAGTGGAACAAGGCGTTGTGATTTGTGATAGAGCGAAGTACGGTAGCAAGATTTTCGAAGAGCAATGGCAGAGGTCGAATTATAATGCATTTGCAAGTGTTTTTGAGAACGAGAAGGGCATCAGTTGAAAAGAAGAGGAAAAGGAGGGAATGGAGGGCATAACAATATTGCTCAAGTTGTGAAGACAGAGTTGGAAAATGAAGCAGGAAGGCACCACAGAGCTACTCTGGGGCTAAAAGACTAATTCCTGCAATCAACACTGCTAACTTATGCACAAAGAAACAGAAAACTATGTGAAAATACAGTACAAAAGGAAGGTTGAAAATCATAATGCAACACTACTGTAATCTTAGAAACAATGAAAAGAAATCAATTTTTGCGTATGTGGGAAAGTTCAACCTCCTCGAGCTCTATTGAAAGAGCTGAGAAGGGAGGTCTTGATCCATAGCTTTTAGAGTTTTCTCCTCTATTTATTCTATTACTCATATGCAAATGAAACCTATAGCAGCACAATGAAAGCAAAAACTAAGCAGCGATGAAACTATCGGACGCAAAACTAACTGAATGGAAGAAAGAAAAGAACAAGTACAAAAGAGAGGCTAACACATGGATTGGGCCCTAACCCACACACCTAGCTCTCTTAAACTTGAATCAGTAAAATGAAATCAGTCTGCTAATTTCATGAAAGAATAGTCTTGTACATTTCTCAAAGTTTAATTGTTGAGTACAATAATCAAAAGCTCAATAGATTGCAACAAAGTTCCCAATAGAATCGAATCCCTTCCTAGCTCTAGCTTTGCTCTATTTATTCTATAGGGTAGCTACCAACAGATCCCTAGAAAATAGTGATTGATTCCATTTTGACTCCAAGTAAACCATAGATTAAGTTCACTTCTTCCTTATTTTGCTTGGTTGCTTTGATAGTTAAGGAGGGTTGACAATCCCCTTGAATCTCTCCAATATTTCTGCATAATTTCTGGACATTGTGCTTATTTATTCTTAAATCTTGATCTTCGAGTGGTAGGGAGCAAGTACCTAAATTATCTCCTTCTCCAAATCTGCATAATCTGCCTAATATTCTCACAATATTCTACAAAAATAACCAATATTAGGAACAAATATGCAATTACCTTTAAACCTTCCTAAGAACATATTAAAGCGTAAGAAAACGTTATTAAGTGTATAAGGAGAGATTTAATATATCTTTTATGTGCATAAGGAAGGTTATATGGGCCTTATTTTATGTCTAATTTAGAGGCCCATCATCACCCCCCTACTGAAACTCTTGCTCATCCTTTGAGAAACTTATCCATCCTCCCTGCCTTCTGGTTCTTCTTGGACGCTGGCTTATTTTGTTTTCTATTTATTGGCCCATGCACTACTCCTCATGCTAATCTTCTTGCTATTATTCTTGCATTTCTCTTGTGGTTGTTTCATGGAGGTCCTTAGATGCCTTAAGAATTTTTTTAGTTTTCACACCAAGAGGTGGTGGGTCCACCTTTTATTTAATTTTTTCTATTTTGTTCACTTTTTTGTTCTCTTTTTTCCTTTTTTTAATTGCATGCAAAATAAACTAAGAGTTATTTTTCTATTAATTGAGTTCACCCTTGGTTACCCCTTGGCAGTCCTTGTCTTCCATTACAATGAATTTCTTACTAACCACTTTCTCAAGTCCTTTTTACTTTTGTCTTGTTCCTCTTCTTGGTGGAAAAAGCGAGGCTAGTCACTAGATAAGGCTGAGGTTGCTCTGCTACTGATTTTGGCTTTATAAAAAAACTTTCCTTCTCACACTTTTAATGTTTTCTTAAGCTAAAATAGATTCAAAGAAAGGGTTAGATGATTGCATACCTGAGCCTTACCATTGATTTGTTTTTGCAGGTGATATTGAAGTTGTTGTTGAAGCTGCTACTAAAGCTCTGTTTGAAGTAATTTTGGAGCATCTGAGCACATGAGGAGGAAGTTAAATCAGTGAGCCAATATCAAACGCATCAAAAGAGGTTTTCACCTGAGATTTTATTCTTTCCCTTTTTTTCTTTTTTCACTTTCCTACTCTACTTGAAAAAAAAAAACCTTTTTCAAGTATAGGAATACTTCCAATGGAGCCATGTACACATCAAGATGACAGATAAAATCATGTGCAGACTCGGAATACATGCTTTTACATGTACCTGAATATGAGAGATGAATTTCTTTGACTAGGATTGTATCAAGTACTGTTGGAGAAGAGTGTGTCACTGCAACTTAATGACTGTTTGGAACCATATGTCAATATAGTTGTGAAGCCCCTGGTCCACTTGCTGAGTTGGATCACCTTGGATGTCCTATTCTATTATGGCATTCAAATATTACTCTTTTCACTGATTACTCTCGTGAACACATGGAGGAAATGTTGGTAAACATGAGGAAACTTTCTGAACATCTGATTTTGATGCCGACTCTTCATCAAGTGCAGCCCTTAATCTTTTGATATTCTCATTTTGATCTTCTTCTTCTTGATGTTGTCCTTCCATGACATTAAGAAAATCTCTTCTCTGCAATACCTTTCTTGAACTAAGATGAATACCATCTAGATCAAGAGGAGATGTTTGGAAGTGCTGTACCTCAGCATTGTAAGTGAGTTGAGATACTTCATTGTATGGGTTTGGAAATGGTGGTATAGGTAGTTGAGTGGGGGTGGATATATGAGATGGATGTGGTTGAGGTTGTGGTTATGGTGGAGGTGGATGGTAGGGATAACATGGAGTTGGATATGGAGGATATGGAGGGAAATATTGAGGATATTGTGGATTTTCCCAATAAGGTCCTTGCCAACCATGTTGCCAAGATTGGTTTTGGGGTTGAGTTGGCCAAGGTTTCCAAGGAGGGAGTGTGCCCCAATTAGTTTGAGATGGATTTGAATAAGCTTGAAATTTTGAATTGGGTCCTTGCATCATATCAAGTTGAATAGGCCGCCAGGGTCTCCTTGGAGCTACATAACATAACTTCTTTGTTGATTTCCTTGCTCCATTTTCTTCCTGGTAAACTTCTTTACACCTCGGGAATGATGGAAAAAATTTAGTAGCATATGATTCTACATGGATAACAAAAATATCAGCATCTTCTTTACTCATTTTTCATTCTTAACATTTCTTCTTATTCACTTAAATTGCTAAGAATTTTCGTTTTAAAGTTGTCAAGAAAATTTCCAAGTTCATCTTGCCTTAACAATGTTGAGGCGAATTTACTTACTCTTTCCATTCCTCTTGATATGCGCTTGCATGTTTCACAAATTTATTCAAATGAAAATTGGTATAGATCTCCTCCACTCATGAGATTAAGGAGATCAATCCACTCATCCCTCATTTTTCTAAGTAGGAGGGTTTTTAGTGTGTCAAATCCTAAATGATGAAATTTTTCCCTCTTAACATTAAAAATGAACCTATCTATGAGATCCTCAAGGCTCTCATCCTCTTTTTGATTCATTCTAAAAATTTCTTCTTTAAGATCATGGTTTTTATATTTTACTAGTAATATATTTTGCATATCATTCCATGATCTTATTGAATTAGTACCTATAAGACTTGTGAACCATTTAAGAGATTTATCCTTCAATGTTGCAGGAAACTATCTCAGTTTTTTAGTGTGTGATAAGTAGCCATAAGATCTACAAAGTATATCAGATTCAAAGAGAAATGTTTCTAGATCCTCTGTCCTCATACCATGGAAGTTGGGAAGGAAATATGGAGGGATGTTCTTCATATGTACACTGATTCCATGTCTTGAATGGGAGACCCAATAAGATATTATTCATTGTCATAATATCCATACATCTCTTCTACCTTCAAAATTGTATGGTGATGTGGTTCTTACTGCACCACTTGGTCAAGTGAGGGGGTTGGTATTGGAGAAGTATTTTTAAAAATTTTCTGGGTATCCCTACTCCTATGAGGCGTGAAAATCATTTTTTTTTCAATATTTCAGAAACAACATGAAAAAGGACAGCAAAAAAGAATGCTCAAATAGAATCAAAGCATCTACTAGACACCTCATCGGCAACGATGCCAAAAAGTGGTGAGCCTTGGTATTGTACCAAGAGTGTTGCAACTCCCAGGGGCTGCCCTACTTTACTTTATCAACCTAGGGTTCGTACAAACTTGGAGGTGACAGTGCTATATAGATAGTAGATGCATTTTTCTCATTTCATCCTCTTCTGCTTTATGAAAGGGTGCTATTTCTTAAAACATGATAAGATCTGGGAAGTAAATTGCTAGAAGGAAATGACAGAAAGGAAACTAACTTAAATTTAAGAAAGGAAATGACGGAAATGAAACTAATTTAATTTGCAAAAAGGAAACGATAGAAATGAAACTAATTTAATTTGCAGAAAGGAAATGAAGAAAATGAAACTAATTTAATTTGCAGAAAGGAAATGGAAGAAATGAAACTAATTTAATTTACACAAAGGAAATGGAAGAAATGAAACTAATTTAATTTTTAGAAAGGAAATGGCAAAAGGGAAACTAATTTAAATTTCACTTAACTTGGCCAATTGGCTAAAAACACCCTGATCTATCTATCATGCTCCTATCTATGCATATATTCATGACCTAATTAAACTCGAAAACGTGTTGCTTGCGGTTTGGAGGAAAAATGGATAAATATTCTAATGGAAGGCTTAACACAAGTGACAAGGCTTCGAGGTGGAAAAAGGGGTTTAAAAATTTATTAAAGATTTTAATATCGCAAAAATTCTTTGTATATGGATGCTTTGGAAAGTGTGATTGAATAATTGCAATGGGAGGACAGAAGTGCGATATCACAATTCACAATATCACAAATTTGGAGGAGAAGCAGCAATGCAGTCGAGAGGAAAGTGCGAAGTGCTAAGTGCGAAATGCGATATGGTTGAAATTGCGAAATGTGAAATGAGATGGGTGACATGGTAGCAGAGTACGGTAATATCGCAATCAGGGTTCGGAGGCAGAACGTATTAACGAAAACCAATAGAAAATGAGATTTTCGATTTGAAACAAGTCTTTAATGGAAAAAGGGAAAATGTTTTGAAATGTGATGGGTGACATGGCAGTGGAGTACGGCAATATGGAGGCAGAAATTATTAATGAAAACCAAGTCGAACAAGGATTTGTGATTTGCGAAAGAGCGAAGTACGATAGCGGGAGTTTCGAGGAGCAAGGGTAGAGGTCGAATTTTAATGCATTTGTAAGTCTTTTGGGAACTTTCACTATGCCCTCTCCCAACATACCATGAACTATTTCCAATATAAATATGATCACATTAAGAACAATTTCATTTGATGACGCATGGATGGTGCCTTTAGAATCAGAATTGGACTCTTTTAATGGCGAGATGCCTTTAAGTCCTTTTGAATCGACATATGTAGCGGTACAATCATGTTCTAACACCCCATCAACTTCTACTGATCAAATGAATGTGGTCAATGAAGAATTATGTTCTATATCAAGCTAAACTTTGACATCATTTTTGGATCCCTTTCAACATGTATTCGCAACTGATGAAAACATTTGAGAAATCTTGTCATCGGATGAATTGCCATGGGATGATCTACATCATCAATTTTATTTTTTGCCTGATCTTGATAAAAACTTGAAAATGATTTTTCATCTATCTTTACAATTGATTATGTCAAGGAACTTCAAAATCCCACATCGATCACATTTTCATATTTTAAGACAAATTTGGGAAATATTTCTACAACAATTCCTATTGACATATCGATTAAACTTGGAATAATTGAAAAAATTCATATAGGTGCTTCTTGTTCGATTGAAGAGATTAAAACTTACAAAGCCCTATTTCAAGAACAATAATTGCGTAAATAATTGACACAATCTTGGTCCTGCAAGGATTGGTGGTCTTCCACCTCATGGCCTTGTTCTTTCCATCTGACTGGCATCTTCGCTGAAAGCACCTGCAAAACATGTCTAAATAGTCTTTTAAGAGCATTCATGGAAGAAATTTTAGAAACTAATAGTGTATTTGGGTGATTTTCTCTTTTTTAAATCTTTCCCATGACCAGTGTGTATATCTGAAATGATTTGGAGTTGGTAGAAAGCTACCCTAACGGGCTGAGCGTGACCAGCATGACCTCGATAACTCGAAATTGCGCTGATTGTAGTTGATTTTAAATTTTGAAATCCCTCCCTTAAACTCCCTAATTATAAAAACTAAATGCCAAATGAATAGAATTAAGTTGAAAAAGAGGTTTTGAGCTCTTACCTGTCGCTGACAGATCGACGAATGGTGTCTCGGACCAGCCGCACCACTAATTTGAAATTCACAAGGAAAATAGAAAAATGCTATTCTCAAAATGAAAAGGAAAAAATGATTTTGTTTTTTGGTCTATTTGTAGATTTTTTAAAAATTTCAAAAATATTTTATCATTTTTCCTCGATATCTATGATGTTTGTTGTTTATGTGTAGTAGAGGAATTTCACACTACTGATGATCGTTTCCGATGCAAACAAGTTGAATTTTATCTCTTTTTCAGGCTCGCTAAACGTTTACGAAAAAGGAACCCCCCTCGAGTCAACTTTCATCTCTTTTCTGAATCTCGTAAATGAAAATATTGTTGAGTACTTGTCATTTCGAACTTATTAAAGTGATTGAACTAATGTGATATTAGTATACATTTACCCCTTTTTTAGGCTGAGGTTTACTATTTACGAAAAATGAATACCTTGCTCGAACATGGTCAAGACGTTCTCTCGGACATATTTTTCTACCTCTTCGGATTCGAGAGACGACTTATGAAAAGGGAAATGATGGAGTTTTCTTTTTTTTTTCTTTTAAAACTCCCTAAACATGAAAATTTACTAAGTTTTCCTTTCATTAGACTCGCTAAATGTTAAATGATGAAAGGCTTTTCACCATGACGAGACTGAGTTCCTCCTTCCTAGGGCTCGTTAAAATTATTAGGATGGATTCATTCGAAGAATGAACTTACATTCTTAGCATATGCTATCCTCTTCATGTTGGCTATAAAACTAAATAGGTACTCGTTAGCAATAATGGGGGAAAATTGAAAGTGAACATCCTATGTGTATTATGGGCAGCTTGCCGCTCTTGAACATGATAGGCATCTGCAACTCGTGTCGGGTTGGGGACATCGTACATTCGTCACTTTGCCTCCATGGGTTTGGGAAATCCATTTGCCTATTATTTGATTACCAATTTTTTCAACATGACCTCTGATCCTATTTGAGTCAAATGTTGCCACACTTCAGAGTAGTGTCGCCAATATGTTCAAGAGAAGTCCTTTTGTCAAACATATTCTACATATCTAACCTCCTGTGTTACAATCCCGAATCACTCCTATCATAATAAGATATATTTTGTTTTGTGTCGATGATGTGGGAATCATTATGGCCTTCCTTCGACGAGTCACTTACTGTCAACTTCAACTCATTATCTGGGAATATGATTTAGAAACTCCTGTTCAGTACCTTGGAGCCTGCATGCCTCAATGGCAAGTTATTCATGTTCGACGACAGTTTCACATCATTGGCCTTTGATCAAATGATTCTAAAAGTGTTCGACTTCAGCACATTCTCATCATTGACCGATAATCAAGTGGTTTCTACCATGTTCGACACCAACACATTTATTCTCATGGATAGATCCATACATTGGGTTGATTGAGATCACGGTGAATACCCTGGGTCACATCTAATTTTTGGTCCAGGCTGCGAGGAGTTATTTAGCGTTCATGATTGTATACTTGATCCTATCTATAGGGATGGTTGTGTCCATACCGCGGGTCCATTTCTATGATCTCTTTTAGACGGATGGCTGCGACCATGCCATGGGTTCATGTGTCATTTGATGTCTAGTGCAACATTATGTGGTTAGGCATACTTATACCAGAGATGTCATATATTGTAAATGTTTTATTTGGAAGGTTCTCTGAAGGTGGTCTGTATTATTTTCCTTTGTTCATAAAGCATTTCAGCCATCACTCCTTGTTCTGCCTTCATTCTTAAGGGAGAACATGTTACACAATAATTTTTCACGATGTTAATTTTCCCATCCTTGATCCTGAAATGCGCCGTGACGAATCCTGTGTGATGTTTCCATCATCAAGAAATATGCTAACATATCCCCTTGAAGATCGAAAGAAGACTTGCTTGAAATATTATTGAAGAAACTTGGTCAAATTCCTAGTTTTCTGGGTGAGCGCTCTTCCTGGTGCCATGACTGTGCTGATGTACTTTTCCCAATTCTGGCCCAACGCTATCAATTCCCTTATTTCTTGGAAAACCGCAATGATCCCTTTTTTGGTAGTGCTTCCTCAAATGGAGGAGAAGATTTGACTAGTAAAATCTTTAGGACAACGAGTTGGTTGTTGAACAGAGATGATAAGGTCACCTCTCTCATTTTAGATCCTTGATCTCATCCATGGGGGATCATCCCTTATAAATTGGGCCTTCCTCATCCTTTCATGGGCGCCCAACCTCCTTCTCCTTGCTATAAATTCACATCCCTCATTCCCCCAAGTTTAGAGCTTGGTTGATCATTGCCAGACTCCTTTAAACTCTCATCCCTTTGCATGATAGCATCGTGATTAAGCCTAAGTTCACTGGAGAAGGAATGCTTTTGATCTAGGTGAAGGAATCATATTTTCACCTAAGGACGTCTCCAACATCAAGGCCCAGTTGTAAGCTCTCCTTTTGTAATTTATTAATAATAACATTTGATGTTTGCTTTATATATTTGTCTATATGGTTATAAATATATTCTGGTACTCCTTGATCTGATAGATAACTACAGTTTATGTTTATTATATATTGTATCACTTTTCTTGTTGTCTCCCGATCATCCATAGGTATTGGCGCACCATCAGTAGCAGGAAGCGAGGCTACAAGGATCGTGGATCGAGGTCACCATCAATGGATCCAAGGATAGTGATTTGAAAAAGGTATCTATGTCTCTTTCCTCATTTAATTGTAAGCATTAGTGAAGAAATATTATGTTAGAAAGAATATTGTGTTGCTAGACCCACTCTAGGGCTAGAAAGATCGCCTCTATCCACAGAGGGGATTTATCTTGACAACAAATGCCCAAGTGCTCCAAGAAAAATCTAAGTGTCCAAGAGTGAGAGAGATAGAGAGAGAATAATGAGAGAGATCCAAAAAAGGCATTGACAAAAGGTACCAATTGATCCTAAGAAACCTTTTTATAGAAGAGGCCTATATTTTCTTCATTTTCCATTATTTTCCTTTAATTTCCTCCTCACGTGCAACCTGTGACCTTTCATCTCCCTTTTCTCCAAATTTCCATTATTCACATAAATAAATGTGCCAAAAATACTTTTTACCTCTTTAATTCCTTATTCATAGCCTTTTTCAGTTTCCTTAGCCATAATAAAAAAATGAACACCCACTAGGATGTTTTTGCCAACATTCACCTTGGAATAAGTGTCCCATCCATCGTGGTTATTATTTTAAATTTTATTCCATGGAATTTTTATTAGGGTTGTTACATAACCCTCCCCCTTGGGGGACACCGTCCTCAGTGTTCAATTACACATATATCTCAACAAAACCGCTGGAAGAGAACATACTGCTCATGGAGCTTCATATCATAGCTCGATCCAGTATTTATAATTATCACCCTGCTGAAAAGCAACCCATCATGAAAACACAACAACATGACATCATAGAAACAAGATAACTATACTGACATGACACCCATACTGCTCATTGGAGCTTTATAACATAGCTCATGTCATATTTACATCGATATGCATATGTACATACACCCAAACGCCACATCAAACATATATCTAAACATCGTCAACACATATGCTAAACAAATACCAACATCAAACCAAATTTTTTTTGCCTCAGCCAACAAACAAGGAAGGATACATGGTCCACATATGATCCTCCATCTCCAATGTAGCTTCTTTAGGACCAAAATGCTTCCATTGCACTTTAACTCACTCTATTGCTTGATTTCGAAACATGAGAAAATTTTTCTACAATATACACTGAGGCTTCGGTTGGAATTCTCCATCTGGTTCCACCTTCAATACAAACTAGAAAATCACATGATCAACATTTTTAACATAGTTCTTAAGCAAAGATATATGAAAAACATCATAGAATTTCACTGTGGGAGGAAGTGCAAGCCGACAGGCCACTGGTATGATCCTCTCACTGATCCTGAAGGGTCCACAAAACTCTGGTGCCAACTTGGCACATGATCCAATCCACAAGGAGATATTCTTGGGATTGATATACAAGTACACCTAATCCCCAACCTGAAACTCCTTGAAAAACATTTCCATGCCTGCATAACTCTTCTTCCTATCCTTTGTTGCCTTCAAGTTCTTCTTTATCACTTGCATTTCTTGTTCCATTTCTGCCAACATCTCTGGTCCAATCAATACCCTATTAACCAAATCACTCCAACTTATGGGAGTGTTGCAAATCCACCCACACATAGCCTAAAATGGACTCATATTCAATGACTCCTCATACTCGTTGTTGTAGCGAAACTCTACCAATGGAAGATACTCTTCCCACTTTCATTGTTGATGCATCACATACATCCTCAACATATCCTCTAGTATCCTATTGACCCTCTCGGTATGTCAATATGTCTGTCAATGATAAGTTGTGTTGAAGGCAAACTTAATTCCCAAACCTACAATAACTCCTTCCAAAACTTGGAAGTGAACTTTGTAGCCCTGTCAGACACATTCTTCTTTGGAACACCATGAAATCTGACGATGTCTCTGATAAACACATATGCTACATCACTAGTTGAGTATGCAGTCTTCACTGGAATGAAATGTGAAACCTTTGTCAACCTGTCCATAAGAACCATGATGGAATCATGTTTTCTAACTCTCCTTGGTAACCCTGTAATGAAATCCATGGAAATGACCTCCCATTTCCATTTTGTAATCACAATCAGTTGTAGAATCCACCTGGATGTTTACACTCTGCCTTAACCATATGAAAATCCAAACATCTAGCTACAAACTCTGCCACATCCTTCCTTATATTTGGCCAATAATAGAATCTCTTCACTACAGTCAATGTATTTTGGTAGCCTAGGTGACCCGAATATGGTTTTGCATGAAAATCCCTCAAGATCACCTTCTTGAGCTCGTTATTATCTGGTACATATATCATCTCTCTATATCTGACCAATCCATCTGATGTGAGATGATAGTCCAAGTCTTCTACACATGTACCTATACCAACACATGTACCTGTACTTATACCAATACAATGAAAAGACCCTCTAGCGGATGTTTTTGAGGAAGCCCTTATAAAAATAGCCCAGATATCCATTTGTAGTGGAGGTATCTAGAGAAGGTTGGCGGGTGGAGTTTTTTTCGGATGTTTTTTTTGCGGTGCTTTTCTCATCATAAACCCCACCGGTGCGTTTTATGAAAAATGCATCGGTGCGTGCTAAATATTGGCAGACTGAGACATTGTGCTCTCTATGCAAACCTGCCCGGTGCGTCTTCGTAATCCAATACACTATAATGATGTGTGGTGTGCCATTGATACAACCAGCTAGTGTGTCTCAAAATCCCGCGCTCCAAAAAAGGGTTAATTAAAAAAGAATACCAGCCGTAAAAACCTCAGTTTTACGTGTTTAGTGTTTTATACCTCTCAAAAACCAGTGCAAATTTTTCTTCTATGAGGTGCCCTACCATCGACACTCCCATTGTACACATTGTTGTCATCCATTGCACACTATGTGGAGTTCGAATTTTTAAAAACGGTGGGAAAATTCGGTTTTTTCAATTCCTCAGCAAAGATGCCTCCTCGATGCACCAATGTATAGGTAATGTACTTATTTATCAATAAATAAACCTTTTAGTGGACTAAAATTTGAAATTAAAATAAAATTATCTGTTTAAAAAAAAAAATCTGCGCAGACATTTTCCATGCGCACCGAGTGCAGTGCGCGATAAAAAAGTACGCACTGGTAATGGTGCGTGAATATTTTTTTAGCACACCGAGTGTTTTTTTTTTTAATTATATATATATATATATATATATATTTGTAAATACATTTCTCATTTAATAAAAAAATGTATTTAATATGTGAATCATTTAGCGATGTCAACGGAGAGAGCAAAGGGAACAACAGGAAGATATGGAGGACCGTTATAACGTGATTCAGTTGTGGGAGGCACGAGAGAGGGAGAGACTTTTGTACCCTCGCCCTATTACGGTAGCCACCCAGTTTCTCCTAAGGGAGGTAGGCCTCCTCAAGTTCTACAAGGAGGTTACATCCTTGAAGGGCCATAGCAAGTTATTAGGAGAGCTGATCTACAGGTGGGATGCCCACCGACAGGCTTTTTAGGTCGGTCCTGACCAGTGGTACGAGCCCACTGAGGAAGAAATATATTTTATTACTGGCCTATATAGGAGAGGGCAATTTTTTGCCTATTTCTCAGATGTCCTCGTCAACTATGTAGCAGGGAGTCAGTTGGCGTACTCCCAAAGATACATTAGTGATGATATAGTTTCTCCTACTAATTTTCAGGTGTCTGGTGGTCAGTTACGCATTTCTTTGATTGGTCAAGAGGGGGTGAGGTGCCTCTCACTACTACTGATGACCATTACAAATTATACCAGTGACGGGAAACGCATTAGTTGCGTGCTTTTATTTTATGTTGATTCTTTATTCTAGGTGCCACGACTTGTTAGATGGTATACAATTTTTTTGTGGCAATTTTGTACAACATTAGATAGATGTCATTCTCAAGCACATGGGAGGTTGACCTTCCATTTTTCTTCAAAGTTATTTTGTTTATTTTTTGAGAGGTTTCCAGAGACGAGGCCTACTTTTTTTCAGCAGACTTGTAGGTCGATGTTGCATGTGCAGATGAAGATGTGAGTCCAGATGATGCTCAAGAGTGACTTGTCTGACTTTCCGGCCAAGATATCTACTGATTCACTGGAGTTGCTAGCCAGTGCTGATGATCACTCATTCGTGATGGTTTTGTGTTCGTATGCCAGTTTGGATTGGCGAGGGTGTACCAACATCCTCTTCACACAAGATGAGCCACCAGATTCGAGAGGTAATTTCTCGATAGGGTCATGTCTTGATATGAACCACCAATCCCTGTCCAACACATATGGGTAAAAAACACCTCGTTGGAGTGTTTTGGAAAAACATAAGGCTCCTTAGCTTCATCCCACATCTTTCTAGAGTTGATACATATCTGCCTGCTATCATGATCTTCCTTTACATTATTCCTATCAAAGGTGTCCCACCACTTGCACCTAAAAATAACACATTGGAATGAAGAGAAGTCCACATCAATGATCTCTTGTATCTTTTTGACGTAACCTAAAGTCCCTCGTACTAGGTTTTTATCATGGTGGCTAGCTCGACTAGATTGATTGAACTCAACTTCTAGTCCACAGTCTTGTGTCATGTGTCCATAATCGACATTTTCTGTGCGAAAATGGTGTCCATATGCTCATATAGATGGGAAAAAATGCACCTATAAAAAGTTAAAACGTGATAGTGTCACGTGTCTTATAATAACCCAAATATTAAAATATTAAATATAGATGTTACATTTCAAAGGTGCATTATTAAGTTTAAAATGTACATAAATAGATTATTACTGAGTTGTTGCACCCAATCCCTACGTTTAGCGCATCCTCTTCAACACGCGGGTAACGACCAATTGCACTGTATTTCTGTTTGACTTGGTCAGCAACCCAACTCTTGGGGCGTATAATTGGCATATTTTCTTTTAAATGACTGGGATAAGTCACACTTCTACCATTGAACTGTCTAAATTCTTTCCTGTCACTATCCCATTTCATCCTCTTTTGTTTGTACAATGCGACCCATGGTTGTGTCACTTTGGAATTGTAAAGAACGAATTTATTGATTGCCTCAATTTATGCGTTCACTGATGAAATCAAACCAACATATAGTACATATGAGATCAAAATATACATTATATCGAAGTTCAACGTGAATATTTACTTTGTGTAAATTTGAAAAATTACAAGTCACTTACTCTTTATCAAGCGCCCTTTTCTATTCATTTGGAGAAGCTCCCTTCTCTTTTGTCTTCATCCCTTTCATCATCCCAAATCACCGTACCTGGTCTGTTGTTGATTTTCTTGATGTACTCACTACCATAATAGAAAAACTCATACAATATGTACCCCTCTGTCATAGACCCCTCGGGTTTTGCCCTTTGTTGAACAAAACCTTTCAATTTCTTCATGTACCTCTCTAAGAAGAACATCAAATGACAAGAAACCACCCCAAATAATTCAACCTCATCTACTAGGTCGATTAGAAGATGAACCAAAAATTCCATTGAACTCGTCGGCAGTTCCTTCTCAAACATACAAACAATTAAGACTATCTCTTGACGTCACCGTGGAATGCTAGCCACATGAATCTCCTTTGACGTTATCAAACGTACAAATGAATATAATTTTTATATGACACGTCCTAGGTCTTGGGGGAAGTCATGTTTCCCATGCACGAACAAAGGATAATGACACTGCAAATTTATAAATGCATGAAATAATATACAAAATTAGTTATGTTTTATGATCCCTGCATGGGATAAAATTTGTTAATATAAAAAATAATAAAATCATTCTTTTGACATTATACATACTCTTAGAAGATTCAAATGGTTATGTGATTTTAATCCCGATAAATGTTCATCCACGGTGAAGCAACGTTGTAGTGAAGGCCCATATGAAGATGGCACCCTCAGGCCCATTATAACTTCCTTTGCCAAAGAAAGATCATCTTTTTTTAAAATCCATGGGACATCACCTTCTTTGAATACAAATTAGAGGGGCCAACTACCTCTAATCCTATACTTTATAATCATCTTGGCCAATGTTTCTTTTTAGTTTTTGAAGTAATAAGATCTTTCCTAACATCAAATCTGTCACTTTTTTTCGATGATATGTGCCTCCGTAAGGAAGATGAAACATTTTTAAATATATGCATGGGATATAATAAGTGGGTAATCTTAAGATGCTCCCAATATGGGAGGTTATAAAAGATAGATTTTCTTTTCATCCCAGTGGGAAATTTCTCAACATAGGTGTCCAAGAATTTTGGATCATCGAACATAGGCTCCCCATTTGAATCAAACATTTCTATTAACTCCCTCTCCTTCTCTCTGTCATATGCTCTAATCCATTCATCTCATGTCGTTATTGTAGGCCTTTTTTTCTCTCTCGTTTACCATTGAAAGCGGATGTTTCTCTTCTGTAAGGGTGTTCTTATGGGAGGAATACCCTGGAGCAGTCACACACTAGATTTCGTAGGTCGTTGGAACATCTATCTTTCAAAGAAGGTTGATAACATTTACATCCATAATACCCTTTTGTTACAAGACTTGCAAAAGTATTGTATACAATATGCATGGCACGTTAAATAATATCCTGAAGACCAAAACAATTACAATGAATTAAATAACTAATATGCAAAAGAATATTGTTATGTATATAATCAAATCAATAAACATGTAATTTACTAGAGAAAACTCCTAAGACTGGATAATCATGTGTCATGTAAGCACATATGTGATAAAATGTAAAACTCCTCTATGTTGTGATGGGTCTTGATACATCGTATACATTTATCCCATCCCATAATTCCTTCAATTCATCTACCAGTGGTTGTAAGTAGACATCCATACTATTCACTTGTATTCTACCAAGGACTATGAGAGCCAACATAAGATGTTCATTATTCATGGACAACCATGGGGGGATATTGTTATTGATCACTACTATAGGCCAAATAGAATAGTTGGTGTTCTGGAGGGAATATGGGTTGACGCCATCCATGGCTATGCTAAGTCGTAGACTTCATACTTCATCCTTGAATTTTTCGAGCCATGTATCCTCTATATGCTTTATGGTTATTTAATCTATTGGGATTCACATAACTCCCAACTCACTTCTCTGTGAGGCATGCCATCCCTGCAACATAGCTAATTATTTGCAACGAAAGAGCCTTTAAATCCTTGGGATTATAGGCATGTGCCTCAATATATTAAAAGGAGGACCACATGATTTACCCTTATTTTTTTATTTAGCATACCTATCATGCCCACATTTCGAACATATATCTTTTTCTACATATTCTCCTCTATATAGAATACAATCATTTGGACATGCATGATATGATATGTACTCAACACCCAACATTTTCAACAATTTCTTTTCCTCTTCACAGCTACTAGGCAAGACATTATCACTCGGAAGAACCTTATCTTTGAATAACCTGTAGTTGGTCATAGACAATATTAAACACTACAAGGAAAAGACCCTCTAGCGTATTTTTTTGAGGAACCCCTTATAAAAATACCCCAGGCATCTATTTCTAGTGGAGGTTAGCGAGTGGAGGGTTTTACGGATGTTTTCTGCTCAGTGCGCTTATCATCCAAAACCGCACCGGTGCGCTCAACAAGAGAAAGCACCGGTCGGCACAAAACATTGGCACAACAGACACCATGCACTCTGTAAACACCCACGCAGTGCGTCGTATTACTTTAGAGCACCGCTGCATCATAAAACACCGCGTCAAAATAGAAACCGCCCAGTGCGGTATTAAGAAACCGCACCGGTGTGCCTATAAAACCCCGTGCACTGGAACAAGGTTAGATAAAAAAAAAAATTATGGCCAAAAAACCAAATTTTTCACTTTTCTCAGTGCTCTAGAGCTCTCAAGCACCGGTGCAATTTATCCTTGTCTGAGCCGCCCTAACATTAGTGCTCCCATTGCACCCATTGCACGCACTGCTGCTGAGCATTTCCCACCAATCTCTAGCTTGTATTTTGCAAAATGGTGGGCAAATTTTTTTTACAAATTCTACAACCAATATGCCTCCTCGATGGCCAAATGTATAGGTATTTTTCTTTTTTTTCTACAATTAATCTTTTTAGCGGATTAGAATTTCAAATAACCTTAAAATTAACCATTTAAAAGAAAAGAAAAGAAAATTGTCGCACAGTGCGTTCGAGCCGTTCGACTTGCACCGGTAAGCGGTGCTGCCTGTAACATTTACAGGCCGCATCACAACTAGTGCTAATGGTATCTGCATCATTTCTGGGGTGGTATCGAAAGGTGCACTGCGTTATTTTAAAATTTAAAAAATTGCGGTGCGGTTATTTAGTTGGTTGCACCGTTGACCATGTGGAATAGCAGCAACGTGGTCTGTTGACAGAAATATCCGTCCCGGTGTTTGTCAGTGCACCGCATTTGGCATTCCAACAAGTTCAATGGTGCACCCTGGTAAAAGACCACACCGTTGACTATGTAATTAGTCAGGAGGTTGATGCGCTGACACAACTATACACGTTAGGGCATAGATTTTAGTTAGCGCATCACTCTCTTGACACCGTACATAGTCAATGGTGCTCTGAAAATTTTCAGGTGCACCACCTATGGTGCATTGAATGTCATTTGGGGCACCGCCCCTGGTGCGTGATAAACAAAAGATGCACTGGAACCGGTGCATGACTATTTTTTGTGGCGAACCGACTGTTTGTTTTTTTTTTCCAAAAAAAATTATATATGTATATTCCTAAATACATGTCTCATTTAAGAAATTTTTTTTTTATTTAATATTTTAATCATTCATAGAGAAGAGGGGAAACAACAACAACAACAGGTGGAGCAGTATGACATGCTTCGCCTGTGGGAGGCACGAGAGAGGGAGAGATATGTGTACCCTCACCCTATTACAACAGCTACCCAGGGGCTCCTAAGGCAGGTAGGCCTCCTCAAGTTCTATGAGGAGGCTACTTCCCTAAAGGGCCATGGTGTGTTTTTGAGACATCTTATCTGCAGGTGGAATGCCCACCAAAAAAATTTCCAGGTTGGTCGTAACCAGTGGTACACACCCACTGAGGAGGATATATATTTCATTACAGGGCTATTAAGGACAGGGGTGGATTTTTCCTCATTCCCAGAGGTTCCAGCTGGCTGTGTAGTAGGGAGTTAGTTAGTGTACTTCCAGAGATACATTGGAACAAATGTATTGTCTCCTTCAGATTTTTAGGTCGCTAAAGGTCTATTACGTATTGGTGCATTTCGTAGTGAGGAGGTGCAGTGCCTCTCACTTCTCATTTCAACCATTTCACAAAACACTAGTGACGGGCAATGCATTTGTTTCTTTCTTCTATATTATGTTGATTCTTTAGTACAAGAGCCACGATTTGTTAGGTGGTCTGCCATTTTTTTGCAGAAGTTTTGTACATCCTTAGATAGATGTCGTACTCATGCACAAGAGAGGGCCAACTTCCCTTTTTCTTCAGAGATTTTTTGTTTATTTTTTGAGAGGTTTCTAGAGACGAGGCCTAATTTTGTTTGGCAACCTCGTAGGCTAATGTTCAAGGCATAGATGCACATGTGGGGGCAGATGATGCCTAAGAGGGTTGAGACTGTGTTTCCAATGAGGATATCTCATGATGCACATGAGTTGCTAGCCAGTGTTGACGAGCTGCATCCCTTCATTATGGTCCCCTGTCCTTATGCTGGATTGGATTGGCGAGGGTGTTCCAACATCCTCTTCGCAGATGATGAGCTGCCAGATGATAGAGGTAATATTACTATTTTATTTAAATTTATTCTAACATGTTCTTTAAGTTGTTTTTATTAAATTGTGTAATGAAATTGTCTAATTATTTTTGTGTACTTGTATATATTTTGCAGACATTGGGTCTTTTGATGGCGAGGAAATGTTGGCACCACCACATGATCCAAGTGTGGATCCTGATGACGATCAGGGCATGCCAGATGCCGAGGATCATCAAGAGGCCGGTGCAGAGAGACCTTCTCCTGCTAGTGCGCCGATACTACCTTTTTCTAGGTGCAGTTGACTTGATACTAGATACAGAATGGAGTTGGGCAACTAACTCACTGGATTGATTGTTGAGGTGGGCTTTAGGCCCGCTCATATGAGAGATATATAGGATGATGGTAGGCTGTTACAGATGTGGAGAGGCATGTCGCGTGACATGTACAACCTGATGCGGCATGTCTTAGGAGCTACGACCTTAGTTACATGGCTAAGGAGGACTGTTGCACATTATAGGCATGGTTAAGACGCAACACATGATCGATAGTATGCGAGAAACGACTCATCATCTCATGATCATTCACCTCGTGCCACGCCAGATGAGAAGCCTCCACTAGCATCTAGTAGTAGTCATCGTGGAGATGAGGCTGGACCATCGGCCATGTCCTGTCAGTGACCTGTAGCATCCAGTAGTACTCATGATCATGAGCAGGTTGGACCATCGACTGTCGAGGCTACACCATTGACTGAGCATGCCTCGACTAGTACTACTATTAATGTTGTACCACCAGCTGATCCATGACATTTATATTACAGTTGTATATTTTTAACATTATTCAGTTATATATATATATATATATATATATATATATATATATATATATATATGGTCCATGTATTTTATGTTCATTGTGTCATTGTACTTAATTTACATGTTGGTGATCATCATGATGTGTATATTGTTAGGTCATGTTAGATATGTTCATTTAATGTGCAGCTTGCAGATATATGTGTATGTGATAGCATGAGTTATTTGACATGAGATGTATATTTGATGTTTGTGTTGTGATGATGTTATACAATGCTAATTGTGTTTTGTTAGATGATCATGATCACGATGATTTTAGCGAATTTGAATGTGTTTTTTAGTCGAATATGATGTTTGTATGATGGTTATCATGATCATGATGTTTATTAATTAATTTAATATTAAATGACCATAATATTTATTAAATATTATGTCGTGATTGCAATTGAAATTGAAATTTTAATTGTATGTAAAATTGTAAAATTGTATTTGTATTTGTAATTGTAATTTTAACTGTAATTGTATGTAAAATTTTAATTGTAATTGTAATTGTAACTGTATGTAAAATTATAAAATTGTAATTGTATTTGTAATTGTAATTGTAAATGTAAATGTAATTCTAATTCTAATTCTAATTGTATGTAAAATATTTGTAAAATTTTAATTGTATTACTTTGAAATGATTGTAATTGTAAAATTTTAATTGTAATTGTAATTTTATGTAAAATTCTAAAATTATAATTGTAATTCTAATCGTAATTATATGTGAAATTGTAAAATTGTAATTGTAATTATAATTCTAATTCTGATTCTAACGGAAATTTTAATTGTAATTGTATGTAAAATATTTGTAAAATTTTGATTTTATTAATGTGAAAATTTTAATTGTATTAATGTGAAATGATTTTATTAAAATTTGTAAATTTGTAAATAATTTTAAAATAATAAATCTAGAATAATATGATTTTTTGTAACATAATAAATTTTAGAAAATAATGCAAATAAATTCATGTACTTTAGAATTATCATTATTTTATTATGATCTTACATACACAAAAAGAACTTTATACAATACGCCATTTCTAGCGAAGATTCCTGATTTTTCGTCTGGTGCGCTTATCATCACAACCCACACCAGTGCATCTTAGTATTGTAGTGCACTGGTGCTTCACAACTCTTCCGCACCGATGCATCATAAAACACTGCGCCAAAACATAAACCACGATCTTACGAAACCGCACCTGTGCGCCTATACAACCCTGCGCACAGGAATAGGGTTAAATAAAACCTTGCGCAAACCAGGTATGTCATTGAAATATCTTTTCTAAGAAGGAAAATTTATTCTGTAAAGTGCAGTATTGGAGCAGTAGAGGGTTCAAATCAAGGGCAAGAATTTTTCTGAGGAGATGAGGGTTTGAAAAGACGAGAGTTCGAATTTCGGCTGAGAAGTTTATAGCAGAGAAAATGAGTGATTCAAACATAAAGATGGACAAATATGGTTACAGGGATGTAGATGGCTACAGATCTCGATAGAGTACAAAAGGAGAAAAGATTTATGAAAAATCTGAGAAGGGTGGTCGAGAAATCTTGGCTGAGACCGACAGAGAGTATTCGGTTGAGGTTGGCGATAGGGTTAAGAGGTCCCATGATGAAGAAATGGAAAGTAGAGTTGATGGCAGAGAGATACCTGTCGACGCTTTGGCAACTAGCAAGGTGAAACGGTCCTTCGAAAGCAAGGAGTCTTATTCGCTAAGGGATGTTAGAGAGAGATCAATTGAGTCTCTTGAATAGGCTAAGATATCACATGAAGGTATCGATTCTCATTCTAACAAGCATGATAGGGAAAGATTGGACAGTAGAGAAAGATCAATCGAGCCAGTCGATAAAGCCAAGAGGCACCATGAAGGGAAGGATTCTCATTCCCTTAAGGACAACAGAGAAGATCAATTGACGTTGTTGATCAGGTTGGTAGGTCCCACGAAGGGAAAGATTCTCCAGAATGCGTTTAAAAGCAGTTGGAAGTATTGTCCGAGCTTTGGTTGGCTTACATAAACTTTTACCAGCAAAGATGATGTCGCATAAAATCACATCTTCGGCTTTCAATTGAACTTGAATGGCATCTCTAACTTGTCTGAGCTGTGGTCCTGTGGATAATGAGGAATATCACATGGAAGGTACCCAAAAATCCAAATTTTTGAAAGTATAGGTGAATTAGCACTTTTCAAAGAATGAAATGCTGAACAAAATGAGAACGGGATACACTTAAGGATTCCCTGGCTCCATTTGTTATTGAAAATGATGCTCTCTCTGGATGAAACTAGTAAAAAGTCTTCTTGTATTATAAATGGAAATCCAGTGACCATTTTTGTGGGAAGAAAAGCATAGATACCTGCAGCTACCATATTTCCACCTGCAAATCAATTTCCCATTGGAAAAGCTAATGTAATAGCCCACTTTACAATGTCTTTCCTCTGCTCAACATTATACTCATTTTCTACGAGAAACCATTGCGAGTCCACATGTAATAACTGCATCATCTAGTCGAAAATTGGTCTTCTTCTACTAACAAATGTAGAATGAAGGACTTGTTTTCATTGCTCCCAGAACATTCAAGGTTAGATTCTCGTAAAACAGAGATTGTATAGATTTTGTTAAGATCAAGATAGAAATCACAAAGGAGAAAAGAGGAAATTGGATGCTAAGATAGAGGAGGAACTTACAAATGAGCAAGCAGATCATGGGGCACCTTTTCTTGTTGCAGGTTACGGAAAGGTTCAAGTTTCTTTTTATGAAAGAAGGAGACGTGTAGTTTTGAAAAGAAATGGCCAAAATATTTTCACAGCAAAATGTACATTTCCAACATGTCTAATTTTGGTGTACACACGTAAAAGTAATTTTAGTGCCTCAACCGCAAATCAATGCTAATGTACAGATAACCGCATCGGTGCATTCTAGTTACTGTGCACCGGTGCATTCTAGTTACTGTGCACCGGTGCGTTTTAGTTACTATGCACCGGTGCCGTGTTACCATTGGACGCATCGGTGCGGTGCTATTAAGTGACGCACCAGTGACAAATAAACGCAAAAAAAAGATGTGCAACTCTATTTTCTTTAAGTGAAAAAAAAGTGGCAAATTGAAAAATGGGCGGCAAAATATTTTCGAAAATCTAATTTCATAAAAAAATTCTTTAAATACTAAACACTTTTCATTATCTCATTGTTTTTGCTAAAATTTTCAGCCAAAGATTTGCAGGAGACATACCTGGAGCAAGAGAGCATGAGAGCATTGTGGAGCAGCAAAATGTGTTTGAATAGAAGTATTCAGACAATCAGAATCCAAACCTATGGTGATTCAAACCCTGTAGCATATAATTTCAAATTATCTCGTGATTAAATTTGATTATTTTTTTACTTTTTCTGCAGTTTTTTTACTTTTTCTACAGTTTTATTTAGTTTTACCCTAAACCCTTCATTTTTTTTTGTTTCTTCCCTTTCCAGCGGTGATTTCCAAATTAGGTTTTTCACTATATTGACATCCAATCCACGTGACGACTTGCTGTAATAGCTTTGATCTCAATCCATGCTGCCTTCAGATGAATTTTTTATGCAATGAGATGGACCCTATCAAGTTCTGCGAATCTATAATAAGATCCGTGTACTATATTATACAAATTCTACCCGCAACGTAAGCACCAATAAAAAAAGTTTAAAACAATTCTTTTAATCAAATGTAATTCGAGATCTAAACCAGCAGCAATAAAAGTTATGTTATAAAGATATCACCGATGTCTATTATATTACCAGTGTGTTGTATTTGATAATACCTTCACCATCAAATACCTATGGCGTATAACGCAAAGGTACACCGTTTCGCAATTTATTTTTTACTCAAAAGCTAACAGTAATTTATTTATAAATATATTAATGAATTATATGGTGGTTATGTTTTTAGATTATGATTTATAATATCTAATGTCGTTAGATTAGAAATATAAATAATGACAATGTTAAGAAATCTGGAAAGGTATGAGTTTGGGATTCTTTACAAAAAATATTATTTTTGAACTATATGTAAGTTTAACTAATATGTATTGTTTACTATGTATCATGCAGAGCCACAAAATGATGAAGCTCGATAAGATTATTTCTAATCTAGGACTGGAAGAGCGTAACACCTTGATGGAAAAATTTCAAAAGGATGAATCAGGTGAATGAAAAAATACCATCGATCCAATATGAGTTTTTTAATTTTCATTAATAATATAATTAAAATTATTATATAACATGTGTCAAACAATCTATTAATTCACATCTGTTTAATGTTCTACAAGGACCAACAACTCAGAAAAGGAATGTTGTTCTAAGAAAAGAAAAAAAATAGAACATGCAAATGAAAATGAATTTCTCCTTAGCTCATCTAGAGTGGTGTTGGAGGTTAACAAAAGAGGGAAAAACTTTTACAAAAGTTTGAGGGATCTAGTGGAATGATTGTATAGATGTTCTTTCCACTTACAATACAAAAACCAATCCAATGATTCCAAGAACCAAATTTTATCTAAACTACAGGAAGAGTTTCCAGAGAATTGGTCAATGAGACATGTCAGACTTTTAATAGAAAAAACGTACAACAACAAAAAAGAAGGAATGAAAAAGTAATATTACTTTAAATGTTTTTTCTAGAATTATTTATAAATATCACTTTTGTTAGATTTACTTTTCATATATAAATATAAAAATTAAATAGTTTATTGTCATGCTACATTTTTAGGAAGATTATGAAAATCTCAAAAGATGAACGAGCTTATATCAGAAATATGCTAGTAATAATGTCCAAAAAGGTGTACAAGGAGATGGTCAAAGAAATGGACAAAATTGCATCACAGGAGGAGCCATCTCAACAACAACGTGCTTCAAATGTAATATGTAATCATTGAATTTTTCAATCATTAGGTACAATAAATAAACAATTTAGCATTAAATATTAATTTTCAATAATTTCCTTCTCGGTATATTAGCAGTTTGAATCATTCAAGACATGATAAACAGATGACAGCGAAGAAAGTGGGTTGATATCTAAGTTTGTGATTACTTTCATTTCTTTATAATAACTTTTTAACTATTTCTATTTTTGTATTTTTTAAGTTGTTTTACAAAATAATCGCGCTTGAATGCTTCAAACAAAAAGCAATATAAAAAAGAACCTTCGTGATTAATTCGATTTAAATTAAGCAACATGGGTTGTGAGTATATGTTGGCATGTTAGAAATTAATTGTGGAATGTGTAAGCATCTATCGATATTGTTTTACTTAGCTTCATCTATAATTAATAGAACAAAAAATTATTTTATATTAAATATATGATTTGTTATGGGGTATAAAACTTGCAGGAAACAAAGTATGGAACTGCTCCAACAGATGAAATTTTGAAAGATGGCATGGTACATGGTTTTGAAAGAATGTGTATAGTTTATGAGTCAATTGTTGATATGGTACGTCATTTTTCTTTTCGATTTACATTGATGTATATTATTTAATATTGCAATTTTCATTATTCTCACCAATGTATATACACTCATTTCAGTTTATTTTTATGTTTGTAGATGGAAGGTGAAGAAGAAGAAAACAATCAAACACCGTGAACAAAACATTCCTGAAAATAACCCAAGTCATGGAAGTAGCTCTAGCAGTGACAACAGTTCAAGCGAAGAATGATGATCACTATGTTTGGATATCAAAGCAAGGTGTTGTATTTTTTGAAATATTTGTCTGTGAAATCAGACATTTTGTTTAATGTAATGGACATAGTGTCCCAATTGAAAGACAAAGGGATACCAATAACTGTTCCATTTTGTATGACAAAGACTGTCTTATATATATATTCTATTGCATTCCCCATTATCGCTATTGCGTTCTCCATTGTTGTTCTCAAATGCACTAATAAAAATTTAATTCATATGAATATTGTTATAAGATATATATGTGTCGACTTTTGATGAATAATGAATTTTTAAAAATAACAATAATTATGATATGATATAACAAATTAATCCAAACATCACATTCAAATGCATTAATAAAAATTTAATTAATATGAATATTGTTATAAGATGTGTCGACTTTTGATGAATAATGAATTTAGAAAAATCACAATAATTACACTGTCACAGGTCGATGTTTCTAAAAAATACAAAATTAACACCGGTGCATGTCAGTTATTGTACACTGGTGCGTTTGTATGTTGCAACGCACCGGTGTGTTTCTACGACCTATGGGAACCGCATAAATACCAAAACCAATTAAAAATCTTGGTGCGTTTGTGCGATACTGCACACCTGCGCTTTTATGTGAGGCTATGCACCGGTGCATTTGTACGACATATGGGCACCGCACAAATACCAATACCAATTATAAATATCAGCGTGTTTGCCTGATATGTCGCACCGGTTCGTTTCTATAATTATACGTATCGGTGCGGTTAGATGACCTATGGGCACCACACAAATCCCAAGATCAATTGGTATGGCCCCATGTGTTGTATCACCAACAGTGTGCCCGGTGCAGTTTTATACCTTGATAGCTCGGTGCAAGAACCTTCGATCACCCCGGGGACAACGTCTAGATGACACACACTGGTGTGTTGAAACCTTAATAGTGCACCGATGAAAAAAACATCCGTAATAACCTCCGGCCGCCTAGTTTTTTAAGTTGTATTGAATTTCTGTTAAAAGCTTTGCCAACACCTCCATAACCATAAAAGGATGTTGTAGCAAATGTTTTTTTTATAGTTTTGGCCAATTTTATAACACTAAAAACCTCATTTATAACCTCCGCTAGAGGGTCTTTTCCTTGTAGTGAAATGTACATTAATGTTGATAATTATTAACGTTCATAAAATTGACCATTTGCAATGTTGATTGTGTGATTAATTTCTCAAAATATAAGGGACTTAATGATCAATTACCTCAAAATTTGCGATAAATATGCATTCGACAAGCCAAAATTTGTTTTTCAAGTTTTACAGTAACATCGTTGTCCCCAAATGGGAAGAATTTGACTGACCGCCATTTCCAAAGAGAGGGGTGGTGAAAGAAAATTGAAGGCTTTCGAAAACGATATGAGTGATATGAGCATCATCCCCTAGCTGATCATCATTCTGGAATGCATCTAACAACATTGTCTCCATGACAGCCGTATCCTTTAATTAATCATCCATACCAACCTCTATTTGACTACCTCCATTGCCAACTTGTGAAGAACTACTATTGTTGTAGTCATTCCTAATTGGTGAATCTGGACGTAGTGGGAATTGAATAGGTGGTTGATTCAACCATTCTTGGTATCGTTCCTCTCCAATTTTTCCTCTTAATTCAAGCTTCTCTCGATTTGAAATTCTCGCGGGCTGCAACGAAAGATGGTAGGTAGGTCGCTCATCATCACTAGAATCCTAATAATTTCAAAAAATATATTTGAACATGATTAGTACAAAATAAATGATATCAATTAGTAAGCACATCGACGATGCATGATTAATTAGTTTGATGTTGAAATAATAACATTAATATACCAAAAAATTATTATTACCATCATTGTCCTAGGATTGTGGCTATAAGATGGCATGTTACAATTGCCAGGGTGAAGTGGTTTTCCATTTTCATCTACCAAATGCACCTTGCGGTATGTTGCTCCTCATAAGAGCTTCCGACGTTTTGGAGTTGTTTGAATATTTTGTGCATTTGAAATCGATTATGAATCTGCATGAACCTACAAATTTGTATACATTAATTTTATTTAGTTAATTGACATGGATAAAAAAATAAATTCAATTAGATATATAAATAAAATCTAAAGTAATTACGTCTGGAGATGGATAGGGAGAACTCTGCAATGGACTTTGAGAAATATTATGGAATGAGTTGGATTTTGAAGAATTGTCCATTTGATATAATTAGGAGCTTTTCTCCCTGCATTTGAGGAAAATAAATAATAAATTTTGGTCTACATACCTAAAAGTGATTTCGGTGCCTTAAAAATGGACTTATTGTTATTGGTGCTAATGTATTGTTAACTGCACCAATGTGTTTTAGCTACTACGCACTGGTGCAGTTTCATTAACTAATGCATCGGTGCTGTTAGTTAACAAATGCACGGAATATTCAGAAAAGAAAAGAAAAAGAAAAAAAAAAGTGCAACTTTATTTTTTTTAAGTGAAAAAAAAGTGGTAAATTGAAAAATGGGCGGCAAATTATTTTTGGAAATCTAATTTCATAAAAAAGTTCTTTAAATATTTAAATTTATTCATTATTTCATTATTTTTGAAAAAAAAATCAGGATGGATTTGCATGAGAGACATACCTATGCAAGAGAGCATGAGGGCACTGTGGAGTAGCAAAATACTTTCGAACATCAGCACTATTCATAGAATCATAATTTGAAACATATGGTGATTCACAAAAAAACCCTATAGTATATTAAAATTGTTAAATTTTACTGTAATAATTGTTTTTTTTACCGTTTTTGTTGGATTTAATACATGCATAGTAAAAAATTTAAATTTTACAGTGCATTTTCAAAAAAAAAAAATCATTCTTACGTTAAACCCTTGCTTGTTCTTGTTTATGTGACTTCAAAATTAGGGCTTTTAATATTATATTTATAGGGTTTGTATTACTATATATATAGGTGTATGACATCTAACCCGCGGGACCACTTGCAGAGTCGGATCCCAATCCATGTCGGCCCTTGCTGTAATATTCCAAAATGGAAATAGTAGCAATACAAGACATAATAATGTAAAACACAGCAATTCTGAACATGTCATAAGAGGGATCAATATGCTACCATCATTTTATTCATATATCAACAACAATATAAAAAATATCTTGAGGTTCGAGCCACTCAAGCAATAAGAACAAGCCTCCAATGGTCAGAACAAAAATCACATGAGTTGCTGCTACTATATAAAATGCCGGAAAGTAGTGACAACATTGTCTATATCAGTGTAGTTGCTGCTGTAAACACATATAAATGGAATATGGTTGATAGATACAAAATAAGTGCCCAGAAAATAATATAGGGGCTCTAATACCTAATTTCTAGCCAACCCGGGAAAGATTTCTAGAAATACCAAGAAATATACAATGTGACAAATAACCCCAGGGTTAATATGTCATTGCAAACTAGAATTGAATAGAATGAGGCTATGATAGATCTGAAATGATAATTTCCTCCCCCAATGGTATTTCTCAATAGAAGGTTGATCCCTCTATTCAAAAATATACCCTCCTGATGAGCTCAATGGACCCTCCCAGCAATTTCCTCTAAAAATAACACAATTCTAGTTTGTAACTACATTGTGAGGGATGGAAGATGGTTATCCTGATGCCAAAAATGTAGAAATATGCCCAAAATCCCTCCTTGTTGATCCTCCAATGGATAGGCTACCTCTCCAATGAAAAACAAGCCCAGAATTGGCTCTATGTGATCCGCCTTTGCTGCACCCAGCAACACAACCCAGATCTAAATAGAAACTGCGTTGTAGCTGAAGGAAGTAGCTTGGCCAGAATGCTAGAATGAGGAAATTCATCCCAATGAACCTCTCCTTTCTTGAGGATGAGGTAGGGATTCCCGATCAGGAGCATCCTTGTGCTAAACAACACAACAAACCCTACTAAATGACTAAAGAATGAAAAGTATAAACAGATCACATACAAAATAATAATCCAAAACATGAATAACAATGGTTGCCATCCCCTCCATATATAGTATGTGAGCCTTCTCACATTGGGTCCCATCCATACTTGCCACTAAGCTCATGCAAGTTGTCCTCCACTAAAACTGTGTTGTCTCGTCATAAATGCCACTCCTCCATGACAACGTTGTTGATTTGGTCAAAGTTGTCCTATTCAATATGCATCCCCTCCAATTCACACCCAAATGTTCCTAATCCAACTGCTTATTCTTCCTCCTTTCACATTAGGAGTGTTATTTTTTCCTTCTAAGGAGATTTATGGGCCTCCCTACCCACTTATTCACCTACCTAGTGATGAAACAAACTATAATATTCCATTTAATTGAAGGCTAAATTTTTGGAATATTACAGTCCTCCCCTCCAAAATGTTGCTTTTCCTCAAGCAACTGCAAGGATATGGAAAAATTATCTCTCCTTCCTCTTGTAGCCTCCTCATCAAATATTCCCCGCCATTTCTCAAAATAATCTGCAATAAATCTGCCCCTCAATGGTTTCTCCCAAGTATACAAAACCAAATGGCTCACATTATGAGAAAGTGGAAGGTGGAAGTGGAAATCTTCTTGACGTCCAATGGCCTCCTCAAGGTAAGTGAGATTATGCAAATTGGAGATCTCCATCCCAGTAAAAGACTCTCATACCCATGCTATCATCCAAATGAAATGAGCCATCCTAGGTAGCTTGCTAAAGAAATCATCAAGCCCCAGTTCATGCAATGTATTGGGGTTGTATGGAGAGATTAGATGTTTCCACCCATGTTGTTTCTCTCTCCATTTATGATATGTATGGGGTTGCTGCTGATCTTGGGCTGAAATTTTATGGTCTCCAATAATGTCCCAAGTTAACCCATCAATCAAAACATCTATGAAGTGCCTCTCCCAAGAACTTATGTTCTCCAAATGGCTCCTCCCACATGAAGACAAGAGATGTAGTGTGGAAATCATGGTTTGGCCATTGTTTCTCCTGAAACATGCAACCTGTGAAGTATAGAGAATCATACTCCTAGTCGGCACCTCCAACTCTTGTGCCATCCTCCCAACAAAGCTTCTCATAAGAATATGAACATCAGCAATATATGGAAGCAAATACAAATAAAAAAAGTTTCCATATGACAACCGGGAGGTGGATCATAGTTCCAAATGTGGAACCAGCGCAGTGCATCCCTTGCCTGCCTCAAAGAAAAATATAACAAGTGTCTTTTCAGCCACTTGTTTTCTACCACAATCATCCTACAAGATGAGATCATAAAAGTAAAATTTGGTGCCAATGGTGCACACCAAGAATCATGTGGCATCTCCCACCAACCACCAATAGAATGGCCAACATCAATGCAACAAATGGCCTTAAGTACATCACAATACAATATACAAGAAGGAATGATCCTCCTTGGTACAATATGTTGCTCACAAAAAGTAAAGGAGTACAAATCACAATGCATAAATGTACATCCTATACTATGCACCTTGGTCATTGAGCTAAAATGGCTCAACTGAAGGTTCTCCCTCACTCTCAATGAGTAGGGAAGTGGTTGTGACAACCTCTCCATCATCATATGGGATATGAATCTCTCCATATGCTGATATACATCCTGTTGGATGCCCTCCCTAGTGAACTCCTCCATAAAGGAATGATATGCATCAAAGTGCATGGAAATAAAGTCCACATGTGTTGCATCTAATAGCTTCTCCTTGAGCTCAAAAGCTCTAGTCAAGAAGACTCTGCCATAAAAATAGATGACCTCATCATCCACCATGTATCTATAATCCCCCTTTGAGTCATCAAGAATCATGCAAGCACCAAGATCCTTGGAGTACTCTACCAAAAGTTGAGATCTCCAATATGGATCAATCCTCCTTAGAGATAGCACTGAAGATCTGAAATGTGAATTCCCCCACATGCTACTGTCTTTTCCTTTAACATCCCTCATGCCAAAGTCATCCTCCAAAGTGCTACCATGCCCATCATGCAGCTGCTCATGCTCAAGTAGAAGTGGTGGCCTTTGGAAGTTGGCCTCCCATGAGAAGCTACCATCCAAGAAGAACCTCCTGATCTTGGCCAATGTAAGCATGAGTGGCCTCCATCTACTCCAATATATGGAGGATTCCTTCCTCAAGGGAAGTACCCTCTGTTTCTCTAAATTCATGGAGCATCTTCCTTGCACCATGGTGGTGCCATCCTCCATCACTGCAGCAACTTCTGTCAGCGTATAATATGTAGCGAGAGTGGGTAATGCTGAAAATGGGAGAGTGTATCCCTCCTCCTTGAGTCCATCCTAGACTCTCTGGGTTGTACTAGGCCCCTCCAAGGTCTTCACCCATCTGGAATCTAAGAGTGTTGAACCAAATGGTAAGACGTCTCTCACCAACTCTAGATCTGGTGGCCTCCCAGGTGGAATGCCCCCATGTAGTGAGACATCAAGAACTAAAGCAGACTGTATATATGAGTGGACTGATTTGTCCCTCCCTTCACTGTGTAATACAGTCTCCTTCTTCTGTGTAGAAACCTCCTGAAATAGATAAGGGTGAATGCTCATCATCCCTTGATGTTGATCCTTCTCCTCTTCTCCTCCTTCCATCTGCCAAATTTCACAATCGACAAAAATTGATGCATGCTGCTCTGGAATTGTGCTTCGGTCCCCACATGTTAGATCATTTTTTAAATCCTTGCTGTTACACCATTTTTTGGTCATCTAACTCATTATCATTAGATGAACCCAAGTACACCATGTAAGACCAATTTTACCCCAAATAAAATCACTTTCACCACATTTGTTTACACTTGTTGGTCATATTTAACCCAAAGCAAGGTAATTAATTAAATAAATCATTATTTATTTAATAATTTCCTAAGAATAAGTTATTTAAATCATTATTTAAATACTATTCCTAGTTAAATTTGACTAAGTCATTTTTAAATAATTAAAGAAACCATTATTTATTTAATCATATTCCCCTCATTTCCCTTAAATAATAAATAAATCATTTATTTATTTGTTATTCATAAATAAAGGAATTGACCCAAGTCAAAAACCCTTTTTCCTCCAACAAATATAACAAAATATTCCCAAAGGGTGATTCTAGAAGATGTTTAATAATATTTTATTCATGCACCAGTTTCTAGAACACCCCAATATTTTGTTATAAATAGGAGGGTTTTTCCCATTCATTAGTCACCTTCATTGCATTGGATCACACTAGATCTGCTTTTGGTCACCATTTTGCATTTCTATTTTATGAACTCCCATTGAGTTCCATGTTTTGTTTTCCACAATAGTTAGAGAGAGAGACCATTAATCTGAAACACTGAGGACTTCCAAGAACCCAGCCCATTGAGGAGAATCGGAAAACACCTTTCTTGTTTTCCTCTCAGGTGCCCCATTCTTTGATATAATAAAAAGATTCTTTTAAATATATGTGTTCCTGTCTTGTCAATTGGTGCTTGTACTTTACTTTACCTGCTTAATATCTTCCATATATAGATTTAGATGTGTGCAGCTTATTACAGATTTTAAGATATTTTGCAGCCATCACTTATGTTAAGGCTACTTGATATGCATAGCTAAAGTGAGTTTTTACGATGAAAAATTCATGCTAACAATTGGCGACTCCACACGGGTTTTCTTTTGCGACCACTGTCGTTTTCTATTCTCCTGCATATCCAGTTGTTTCAGACCCTAGGGTTTCTCTTCAATTTTCTGTTTTTCCTATTTTTATGCTAGTTTTTTCCTCCAAAACCCTTAAAACATTCAAATTTCTCACTTTCGTGTGTTTCTGGCCTTATTGCGCAGGTGACCAACATCAGCCGCAGCTGAGACGACACAATTTTCTGAAATCTGCCGCAACCAGCCCTGAATTTGCAGGTTGAAATTATCTTCCCAACAAGTGCGCCCTGGCCTTGAGGTCACACTTTTCTGCCTTAAATCTGCGACCTGGTCTGAAAACAGGCCCAAACCTGCGCCCTACAACTTTTTCTGCATTCTGCCAGCGCTTTTTCTGGGTTTCACTGAGGCTTCTGTCAGGTTCTTCCAGCCTCTGTCTCTACCTATTTAGACCTGTTGCTGATCTATTTTACTCACCTAAATGGGACTCTTGCCCCTTAGGGCTTTAGTTCCCTCCACTTTTTGTGGGAGAGTTTGCTGCTGTTTTCAGACGTCTGAATTTCTAAAAGTTTCAGCGTTATTTTAGATCTGATACCTCCTGTTCAGATCCTCACATGTCAACTTTTCTTCTCTTTCTATACACTGCCTTTTGCTTTGTTTGGGTTTGTCTTCAGGGTCACCTCTTTGACCCCCCTCTTTTTTAGTTGATCTCCTATTTTTTAACAGCCACCTTGCTTCTGCCTCTTTGTTGCTTTCTGCACCACTTTCCAGCAGATTTCTCCATTAGATCCCAGTCCCTCCGGACCTTCGATCTATTGGTCTCTTGTCAGCGTGCTCTGCCCCTTTTAGACTAGTTTTGAGAACACCCCCCTTCTTGGGTTCGTTTTCTATTTCTTTAGTTGTTAATTTTCTGTTCTTTCAGTTTTATTTACTGCAGATTTCTTTTCAATTACGTAGCAGACTTTTTCTTTTACTCTCAAAATGTCAGGGTTTAATCAATTAAAACTAACGCACGCCACACACTGACCCTAAGTGAAGAAGAGCCTGGTTAACACCGCTTGGCAAAGACTCTAAAATTAATCGACACTGCACCTCCTTGCCCTTGTCGCATCTCGCTTTTGCACCTTGCTGCCCTTGTCGGTCGTTCTTCTTCCCGTCATCATTGCGCCTAGAAGGCGTTTCTCCTGGCGAATTCTTGGCCTTCACCCTCAGTTTCCGATTGGTCGACTTCCTCCCACCCGTCGTCATCGCATAAGTCCTCCCCCGAGTCTGCCCTCCGACTCGTCCTCTGATTGTTCGGGTTCTCCCCATCCTTCTGGTTCTTCCCCCTTCACCTTCACCATGTCTAGTTCTGGACCTAGCCCTAACCCGAGTTCTTCTGCCAGGTCCACCTCCAGTGGAACCACTACGGGACCTACCTCGACTGCCCCATTATTACCGTATATGGCCGGCCTTAGTCTTCCCGACTTCAATCAGCTTATCAACGACCCTATCCGCCACGATGTCAGTTGGCTTGCTATGCCAACCAAGCTCCCCTCTGACATTCCCAAGTTCGAGGGCCTTGCTAGTGAAGATCCCTCCAATCATATCCAATCTTTCCACATGTGGTGCTCCTCTAGTTCCATCACCAATGACTCCATCCGTCTTTTTTTATTCCAACGCACCCTTACCGGCGACGCATCTAAATGGTATGTTGACCAAGCCACTTCTTCCCATACCACTTTTTCCACCATTTCCCAAGCCTTTTTGTCTTATTTCCGACTCCCTCTCCGCTACGACACTGGCACCGAACTATTGACCTCCTTTCAGCAATCCTCTTCAACCCGTCTCTCCGCTCATGTTCAAGAGTGGCGACGACGACGAAGCTTATGTCGTGCTCCCCCCTTTGAAGATCGTGTGTACATGGATTGGTTCCTTCGCACCCTCCTACCACCCATTGGAAAAGATGTCGCATCCCATTTTCCGCAAACAGAAGAAGCCGCCCTCCAAATAGCTTTGAAGTATGATCTCATTTATGCTCAATCCGGTTATGTCTATACCATCCTTCCTGACCTCCCCAAACCCGGTGGTCCTAACGCCTCGGGAACCTCTCATTCCGCTGATGGTATCGTCAAAGCTCTGTCCCATACCACTGCCCAGCCTCTTACTCCCTATGGTTTGTCCCCCGGGGGGGCCAGCACTTCTAGCGCCTTTCCCCCTCCCGGCAACATGTACCCTGGGTATGGCATGCCTCCTCCCTTTTTCCACCCACCTCCGTACCTCACTATGGCCCCTTCTCACCCTTATCCCTATCCTCAGCCTAGTGTCCCTGCTCCTCCTGCTTTCGGATCTCCCACTCCCTTCCCTCCTTCCCCCCCGCATTTACTACCCCCCACCGAGCACGTATTTGCGCAACAAGGCATGCCTCCTTCTCGACGGAGGCGAGGCAATCCATCCACCCCTGGAAATCGTGGACCCACTTCTCCCAGTCTGGACCCTAACACCGCCAACCAGCCTCAAGGCTCTCAACCCAAGCCCGACCGACCGCTTCGCACCAATAAGCCCTGCTCATGCTGCGGTGTTTACGGTCATTACACTCACAATTGTCCCCTATTACCTCATATGCGACAAATGTGGGAATCCCAACCCACCGTGCGAGGTCAACATCCTCCCCGACCACCTCTCCCCACCCAACCCCTGTCCAACCTATCGTATTCACCGATCCTTTCCCTCAACAAGGATTCATAGCTACTCAATCACCTCATGCCCCTAGCACAACTCAACATTCCCCTTCTGGCACCTCTGACTATCAAATTATCATGATGGCCTCTGACCCCCCTCTCTCTCTCGACCTTAACCTCCAAACTCAGTCTCGTCAATATTCCCCACCTCCCGTCACCGAGTCCTCATCATCAAGTTCTATGGAGCCTCTATCGACACCCAAGGGTCCCTTAAAAATCCCTCTCCCCAAAGTTGAGGTTCACACCAAAGTTCCTAAGGGTCCCTTACGCCGAAATGCTGCCTCTGGTCGGGCTACCCATTCCTACAGCATAGTGGATGATCTGGCACAATCTCCAGCTGCCATTTCAACGCTGGAACTCCTCCGGTCATGTCCTTCTCAAAAGAAAGCTCTACTATCTGTCGTGGGTGCTATGGATCCTGCTGATGACCTGTTAATTGTTTTTTATGCCCATCAGTCAGACCACCCCCCTCTTCCTCCTTTAGTTGCTTTCCAAATCCCCATCAAAATCCGTAATGCCAATGTCGCTCATTGTATCATTGATGAGGGGGCATCTACCTGTGTAATGTCCGCTTCGGTTTGGAAACAACTTGGATCCCCTGAGCTAGCCCCTTCTACCATCACCCTCCGTGTGTGGGATGGCCATGCCTCCCAACCCATTGGTATTTTTCGTAACTGCCCTATCACCCTCGTCGGTAAGACTGTCTATGTCGACGTTGAAGTTATCGACGCCCCTCTTGACTACAATATCCTTTTGGGGCGTAGTTACACCTATGCCATGTCTGCCGTCCCATCCGCTGTCCACCGCAAAATGTTTTTCCCCCATAATGGCAAGATCGTCACCATTGACCAGTTGTTGTATCATGAATCTAAATCCCAGACCTCACCTGAGTCCACCATCTCCACTATCACCAATAAGCAAACTGTTGATTCTTTGACCAGCGTCTCCTCTGGCATTTACAAAGACTCCTCTTTTCTTGGCACCTTCCCCGATCCTCCCCCTCCTCCTATCTCTGATCCTAGCTCGGCGAATGTTTGCATGATGCAATCCTCCCAGGCTGCCCTCCCGCACCCTGCCTCGGCTAGTCAGCAACCTCCATCTCATCTGCCGCACCCTGCTCCTAGCCCTTCGCCTCAGTTGACTCAACCCCTTCCCCTGGGCCCTTCCCCTCTCCCTCACACTCCGGAACCTCCTTACACTCCCCAATCAATTCCCTCCAGCCTCCCTCATTTCGGAACCGTTCCCCTTGGTCATTTCTCCACCGGTCAAATCCCTTTCCTTGGTCCCCCTCCCGGATTCTATTCGGTTCCCGTCATGGCCACCCTGTCCCTCCCTAATTTAACATTGGGAATACCGGTATGGTATCTTACTTCTCCCACCGAGACCCCTCCTGGCCATCCTAAACCATACATTGTTGTGACATCGGTTCAACTGATTCCCATTGATCCTCACACTACTACGGTACCTATAGCACCGTCACACAACCCTCCTCATGCTGAGGTTGCTACAAGTAAGAAAAGAACAACTCGCAGGGGGGCATCACAAGATAAAGCCACCACTCTCGATCCTACTCCTCCACCCAACAAGCCTTGCGCTTTATGTGATGCTATCGGTCATGCCACCCATATATGTCCTGAGTTGCCCCGTATACAACCCATGGTCAAAGTCGCGTTTCCTGATTCATCGGCCCCAGAAACCTCGGTTCCCCCCGCCCCCATCAGCAAGAACCCAAAGGCCCTTCGCACCAAAAAACCTTGTGCTTTATGTGGTTTCCATGGCCATTATTCTCATCATTGTCCTCACCTCACGCATTACTGCACCTCTTTAGAGGTCATTCGCGAGTATGAAGTGGAACATAATCAATCTGCCTCGCCCATCCTTGCTCATTATGCGTCGAGTTTACTTGAGGACCCTCCGACCACCATTGACATCCCTCCCCCTGATGTTGAGATGTCTGAATCTGCTGCTCCTCTCTTGTACCTATCATCATCCGCCCAACCTTCGGAATACCTCTCCTCCATATCCACTCCGCCTGTTTCGCCCCATCCCCCTTCTGCGCCTTTCTTGGACTCCTCGCACTTTGACCATCTCGTTACTTGCTCTTCCGTCATTCCCCCTGATGCCCCGTTCCTATGCCTCTCTTCTCGGACTGATGATTTAGGTCGCTTTGCAGCCTCCTGTGGTTTTCCCCTTCACTCCCTATCTCCCCCCAATCCTGGTGTTCCCATCCATATCTCCAATTTACTTCATAACATGAGTCCTAGATTCTCCTCCCCTCTCCTGTCTCGTGTTGCTATTCGATCAGCTCCATCATCCACGCATTACATTGGTTATGTCGATGGCACCAGTCGCTATTCCCACCACCTCGCTTCAGCTACCTGGGCCATTTTTACCCCCATGCATTCCCTTGTTCTTGCACATGGGGTTTGCATTGGTACCACCACCAATAATCAGGCCGAGTACGATGTCGTCCGTGGTCTCTTAGCTGACGCTCTCTCTCATCGCATCCTCCATTTGCATGTTTATCTATATTCCCTACTTATTGTCCTGCAACTTAATGGTGTCTACTGTGTACATCATCCTACCCTGTTCAGACAGTATTTACGGGTGAAACTTTTAATTCGTGCATTTAGATTCATTTCATTTAACCACATCCCTAGAAGTCACAATCACTATGTAGATCAGATCGCAAATCATGTCCTAGATTGGCATTTATCACACAAAACACAATATCATACACCAAAAGCACATAAAACTCATATATAGATAACATGTGTTTTAAATTCCATACACTTTGAAACATATGCCATGCCCATAGCATGTTACAACAACCACTAATACAAAATGGGGGGCACCACTTGCCCCACGTCTAATCACGCTCTGGAGGATCCCAAGCCAACAGCTCTGCTCCCGCAGCTCATAGATCACGAACCATCTGACCGGCCATTGCCATGCGTCGCATGATCCCTCGCCACTCCGAGGGGATTCCAATACACAGCTCTATGTATTGGTCATCTAAATCCTGCCACCCACGCTCCGACACCCCGGTGAACAATCCCTCACATCTACGATGGATATCCTCCACCAATGCGGCCATCTCTTCATTCTATCCTGTGCCTGATCCACTAGCACCCGTAGCTCCTGCTACTACAGGACGCCCCATATATCCGGCCGGTTTTACCGGAGCTATATCTGCATCCCAAACAATATAACGATTAGCACCATGTATGCTAGTCACTAACTATAAAACAGAACATAACAGATTAGTTGCTTGTCACTTACCATCGAGGCCCCATACTCGCCCAGGCAGTAGTGGAAAATCCGGATCTCCCCAGTAACTCATCCAACTATAGGGATAGTCGTCTATGTATAATGGCATCTGATCCCAATGCGCAAAAAAATCTGCTCGAAACACCCTTCCGACCACCCCTCCTCCTCCTCTACTCAGTAGTCGTCCCCACCTCCGCATCCGGGGCTCTCTCGGGCCCCCGTCTGGCAACTGTATCCGAGGTCATAAGGTTGGGATCTTCTCAAAGAAGAAGGAGCAAAACACCGTCCCATACGCACAATCATGATTCACCTGCCGCTTGCATAGCGACAACTGGCGTTTCAGCGCCACCAACATCATCTGGGCCCACCCGTAGTAGGTCCCACCCAACACACTCTCTACAATCATCATCTGTCCTCCAGTGATGTGATGGAGCGCCTGACTACCCAAGACCTGTAACACCGCCACGGCCAATGCTCGGGTCTCCAACCTCTGTAGATCCCCAATCGATATCCGATTCCCCTTGACTCGGACACTCAGTCGACAATGTCGATCGACAAACTCCATAATGTTACGCCCCCGCAGTAACACTGGCTACGTGTTCCCCACCATCCCCAATGGAGGAAGACCAGTCAAGAAATATAAGTCCTAGACCGTCAGCTCGATCCTGTGCCCCTACACTACGAAACTCTCATGATATGGATACCAATAACTGACAATCCAGGCCAACAAGGGCTCACCAGCCCTCATTAACGGGTTCTCCAAAAATTTCAGCACCCCAAACCTAGCTAGTGCACGACGGACACCCGGATCCGCTTCAATCTCTGTTCGCAATGCACCCAGATCTCGTTCTCTCCATTTGACTAGTATATCTGCCATATCTGCACAAAACCAATATCTTTGTTAGTCTACAAATCATCATTACTGGATTAGTTCACCTCAAAACTCAAAACTCAGCCTAAAACAGCGCTGAAATCCCCTCCCCCTCACAGGTCGCACTTTTCAGGCAAATCCAGGGCCAGGTCGCACCTTTCAGGCCAAAACCTACGTCCCAGGTCGCATTTTTTGCCCCAAAAAGTGCGACCCAGCCATGAGGGTAAAGTAGGTCTAGTTACTGAGAATTTAAGCCCTAATCTGCACTTTGAATCCATCAAAAACAAAGAGTAGGCTTAGGCCTCTTACCTGCAACTGACGGATCACGATTCCAACGGTCGGTTTGTCCGCTACGATCGCCACAAGATTTAGGGCCTTTTGTCCTCTCCACATTCACCACAGCTACACAAGAAAATGAATGATTTTTGGAGGGAAAGTGCCTTATTAGAAGAAAACCCCTGATTTTTCTTTCGCCAACTGCGACCCAACTGTAGCTCCGTTCGACAAACCGTTCACACCGTTGGAAAGAACTCACCAAGCACTACAATGGGTATCTGTTAGTTTTTCATCTTTTTATACTTCACTAGGACACATTTTGTCTATGAAGGGTCCCCCCATTTCTCTTCAAAACCAAATTTCTTCACTTACAACACTTGTAATGGGGGCACCACTTTGCCTCCTTACTTGTCCTTGACTGTGATGATTTTCGTCATGAGTTACCCCATTGTACTCATGCTTTCACCAGTCCCCATTGGACCTTTCATTCACGGTAGCACCCCTGAGTCGCCCTTGTCTAGAGCATATGCATAGAGTCCACCCCCCGCCATACAGTATGTGTCCTTTCCCTCCACATCCTTACACTATGTTTTCGCCCTTCTTACCATTACAGCAGCTGCCACCCACAACATTCATACCCCCTATGCTCTAACAAGGGAATTCACCCATCCAATCCTTCGTATTCCCCCTTCCATCATCATCATCACTACCTATATGATCGTTGCTCTAGACCTCCTTCTGTTGACGTCAGCTTATCTTCTCCGGCAGCCAAGGGGCAGTCGCTCTTAGTTCGTGCTCTTTCTTCAGCCTGATCGTGATTTCTACGCTCGATGATTCAGTGATGCCGCTGCAATCCTTCCTGATTCCCGAGTGTGTGTGAGTTGTCCCAACCCTCATGAGGGGGTGGCCCTCTAGGTAGCCCCCCACACGCCTGGATGACTTCGGCACTTCAGTCCTTGATGCAGCTCCTCTAATTTGACGATCTCGGCCTCTGTCGCTCACAACACATTTTCGACTTCCTTGTATCTCTCAGATTTTATGAGCCCTTCCCCACGTGTAGGGGGCATCTGGGTCTATTTGTATCTCCTGTATTACATTATTATTGTATAAGTCCTGACGATTATTCCAGGCATATCATGTATATGGGAGTCATTATTCTATCGTTTCTGGCTCATGTCATGGCCAACACCTCTGTCCATATTGCATTCCGTGGTTTTCCGGGCGCTTTTTTCTTTTGTACTATTTTTTCGGCTGGCATGGGTATGCCTCCCCCGCCGCCTTTCGCATTAGTACCACCTCATACAGTTGAGACTTGTTGCACCTGTAAGTCTCGTCTCCTCAGGGTCTAGTCCTTCATACACTTTAGATTACCATATAGTCCTCTCTCTCACTTCCATTTTACCACCTAGTGATTGAGTTCTTACAACGTACTTCAGTCATACAATTTGCTCCTAACACTCGTACATTGGGGGGCAATCTGTTACACCGTTTTTCGGTCATCTAACCCATTATCATTAGATGAACCCTTTGTACACCATGTAAGACCAATTTTACCCCAAATAAAATCACTTTCACCACATTTGTTTACACTTCTTGGTCATATTTAACCCAAAGCAAGGTAATTAATTAAATAAATCATTATCTGTTTAATAATTTCCTAAGAATAAGCTATTTAAATCATTATTTAAATATTATTCCTAGTTAAATTTGACTAAGTCATTTTTAAATAATTAAATAAACCATTATTTATTTAATCATGTTCCCCTCATTTCCCTTAAATAATAAATAAATCATTTATTTATTTGTTATTCATGAATAAAGGAATTGACCCAAGTCAAAAACCCTTTTTCCTGGCAGGCCTACCAGCTTCTTCCAAGCTAGGAGAGGAATCAGGCAGGGATGCCCGCTCTCCCCCTTCTTATATATATTAATGGCTGAAACGTTAAGTAGAAAACTTGAAGCAGAAAGAAGGGCAGGTACTCTTCCGGGCCTCAAACCTACCAGCAGAGTTAACTCCCTGAATCATGCCCTCTTTGCAGATGATTCGATTCTTTTGGGAGGTGCCTCAACCAGAATTGCCTTCCTCAAAAGTCCTTCTGGCGCAAAGTCTGGAATGCTCTCCCTAAGTTTGTGTGCTGGCAGATATGGATTGCGCGCAATCAGATGATTTTCAATGAATTGACTCATACTCCTTTGCAGGTGGCTGCAAAAGCCAGATCATTTCTTTTGGAAGCGGCCCAACAGCAGTTCTACAAAGAGGATCCTTTGCTACAGCCGGCCGAGAAGAGGTGGCTAGAACCTCT
The DNA here is from genome assembly GCA_034641835.2 of Pinus albicaulis. Classification (NCBI taxonomy): domain Eukaryota; kingdom Viridiplantae; phylum Streptophyta; class Pinopsida; order Pinales; family Pinaceae; genus Pinus; species Pinus albicaulis. The sequence continues at coordinate 1,553,028,539 of CM076582.1, forward strand.
TGAACCCCACCTCAGAAGGTACCTCCACCCTCCCCTTATAGCTTCCCCTACCTGGAGAAAGCGAGATCCAGATGCCTCCTTTCAGCAATGGTGGAGAGAACAAAAGACAAATACCATCTTCTTTGACGGGGCATCTAAAGGGAACCCTGGACCTTCCGGTGCAGGCGGGATTATTTACTCCTCAAAAGGCGATTCCCGTGACTCATTCTACTGGGGTCTCGGACTGAAAACTAATAATCAAGCGGAGCTTTTAAGTCTGCTCAAAGCCTGCCAAATTGCTAGGGAGAAAGGGATCAAAGACATACAGATTTTCGGTGATTCGGAGATCCTCATCAAGAATCTGAACACGGAAGAGAAATTCAGAAATGCAAGCCTAAACAGGGTCCTGGAAAGACTGAAAAGGGTTCTCATAGCTTTCAATACCTATAAATTCTACCACATTCTAAGAAGCTCAAACAGTGAAGCAGACTTGATGGCCAACAAGGGGAGCGCAACGCAGAAAGGTCTACTTTTTATAAACGAAGAAAGATTTATAGATTTGCCTTGTTAATGTCAAGTCTTAAATTCAGCTGCTGTTGGAATCCAAAGATGTATTCTGGGTCGATAAGGCACAACCCTGCCCACTCTTTTACTTATAAATAAAAACTCATAACCGTTCAAGTTAAAAAAAAAAAAAACCCTTTTTCCTCCAACAAATATAATAAAATATTCCCAAAGGGTGATTCTAGAAGATGTTTAATAATATTTTATTCATGCACTAGGTTCTAGAACACCCCAATATTTTGTTATAAATAGGAGGGTTTTTCCCATTCATTCGTCACCTTCATTGCATTGGATCACACTAGATCTGCTTTTGGTCACCATTTTTCATTTCTATTTTATGAACTCCCATTGAGTTCCACGTTTTTTTTTCCACAATAGTTAGAGAGAGAGACCATTAATCTGAAACACTGAGGATTTCCAAGAACCCAACCCACTGAGGAGAACCGGAAAACACCTTTCTTATTTTCCTCTCAGGTGCCCCATTCTTTGATATAATAAAAATATTCTTTTAAATATATGTGTTCCTGTCTTGTCCATTGGTGCTTGTACTTTACTTTACCTGCTTAATATCTTCCATATATATATTTAGATGTGTGCAGCTTATTACATATTTTAAGATATTTTGCAGCCATCACTTATGTTAAGGCTACTTGATATGCGTAGCTAAAGTGAGTTTTTACGACAAAAAATTCATGCTAACACTTGCAAAGACACAAGGGCTCCTCTAATGAAAGCAATGGCTCCCTTTCCACCTCCATGTGGTGATGGATCTTCTCCTAATGGTACAACATTGTTAGCTCTATTTTTCTCATCCTCTTCACCAATATTTGAGAATGCCTCATCATCAATGAGAGACCCTAGATCTTGGTCTTCCCTTGAAGGAGGAATCTCCATGTCTTCATATATAGAAGAGGGCTCTTCAAGAAGTGGGGATCTTGACCTTGGTAATGTTTTATGCATGTGTTTATCCCCTTTAATAGAAATATGGAGTGGAGTTGGTAAAATAGATCCCTCCAACTCATTCAAAGGTTTTGAATTTTTGGTTTCAACAAAAGATGTTTTACAATGTTTAATATCAAATATTTTCTTTATCTCCTTAGTGAAACTTGCATAAGTATTTACACTTGCATGATGAAATGAAGCAGAAATATAAAACCACCAATCATGTGCCATACCTTTAAGGTGTAGCGCTGCTACTCTAATGGCCTCCTTTTCTGAGACTTGGTGTTGCTAAAAATAGGAATCTAGCTCCTTCACCCAAGCCTTGGCTGTGAACTTTGTTGATCCATAAAATTTAGATAGAAAGATTCTACCTCTCTTGCTTCTATTATGGTTTTTGGATCTTCTTTCTTCCTTGAGTTGGAAAAACCCTTGGAAGTACAAGTTCTCTTTGAATCTCCACGAACGAGACTCATACTCTTGAAGATAGCCACTCAAGGTCTCCTCCTTGGGTGCATCTTCTTCCTCCTTTTCTCTTGCATTGAATGTGGGTTATAAAGTCCGATGTGGATCTGCATGTGTGGTTGAATTCTCACACCCATCATGTGAATATCTAGGGCTTGCTTCACTTTCAAACCCTCTCGGAATTTCTCTACACCTCTCCCCTTTCATCTCCTTGATATTCTTCACAGTTTGGAAAAGAAGCTGGGAGATCCTCTCTTCCTTCATTTCTCCAAATAATAGGGTCATGCCTTTGTTTCTTCTGTATAACTTCTCCTTTCTATGAGAATCTTCTCTTCCTAATGGCATAATGTCTTGAATGCACAAGCTAAGCCAAGATTATGCTCTGATACCACTGTAATATTCCAAAATGGAAATAGCAGAAATACAAGACATAATAATGTAAAAAATAGAAATTTTGAACATTTCATAAGAGGGATCAATATGCAACCATAATTGTATTCATATATCAGCAACAATATACAAAATATCTTGAGGGTCAAGCCACTCAAGCAATAATAACAAGCCTCCAATGGTCAGAACAATAATCACATGAGTTGTTGCTACTGTAGAATGCCCGAAAGTAGTGACAGTGTTTTCTATATCAGTTTAGCTACTGTTGTAAACATACATAAATGGAATATGGCTGATAGATACAAAACAAATTCCCAGAAAAGAAGATAGGGGCTCTAATACCTGATTTCTAGCCAACCTGGGAAAGATTGCTAGAAATACCAAGAAATATACAATGTCACAAATAACCCTGGGGTTAATATGTCACTCCAAATTGGAACTGAATAGAATGAGGCTATGATATATCTGAAATGATAATTTCCTCCTCCAATTTTATTTCTCAATAGAAGGTTGATCCCTCTATTCAAAAATAGACCCTCCTGATGAGCTCAATGAACCCTTCCAGCAAATGCCTCTAAAAATAACACAGTTCTGGTTTGTAACTTCACTATGAGGGATGGTAGATGGTTGGCTTGATACCAAAAATGTAGAAATATGCCCAGGATCCCTCCTTGTTGATCCTCTAATGAATAGGCTACCTCTCCAATGAAAAACAAGCCTAGAATTGGCTCTATTTGATCCTCCTTTGTTGCACCCTGCAACACAACCCAGCTCTAAACATAAACTGCACTGTAGCTGAAGGAGGCAGCTTGGCTAGAATGTCAGAATGAGGAAATGTAGCCCAATGAACCTCTCCTTCCTTGAGCATGAGGTAGGGATTCCTGATTAGGAACACCCTTGTGCTAAACAGCACAACAAACCTCGCTAAACAGCTAAAGGATGCAAAGTCTAAACAAACCACATACAAAATAATAATCCAAAACATGAATAACAATGGCTTCCATCCCCTCCATATATAGTAAGTGAGCTGTCTCACATTGGGTCCCATCCATACTTGCCACTAAGCTCATGCAAGTTTTCCTCCACTAAAAATACGTTGTCTCATCATAAATGCCACTCCTCCATGACAACGTTGTTGATTTGGTCAACGTTGACCTATTCAACATGCATCCCTTCCAATTCACACCCAGAGGTGCTTAATCCAGCTGCTTATTCTTCCTCCTTTCACATTAGGAGTGTTATTTTTTCCTTCTAAGGAGATTTATGGACCTCCCTGCTCACTTATTCACCTACCTAGTGATGAAACAAACTATAATATTCCATTTAGCTGAAGGCTAAATTTTTGGAATATTACATTAGCATAATTTTTTTTTAAACATATATATTTTTTAATCTGTGCACACTGTTTAAAATAGCGCACCGATGGGCTATTGTATTATAGTGCATCGAGCGCATACTCACAAAAAAATGATGTTTTATAAAATATATATATATATATATATATATTCATTTATGTTTGTGTTAATCGATGCACCTATTAAGATATAACACACCGGGTGTCCCTGTTGACAAAGATGTAGTATTCCCAAATGGGGGAATCGGAAATACATGCATTAAAAATGCATTTTTCTGAAATTTAGGCATTAACAGATGAATCCAGCCCATGGATCCTTTAGATCAGACATTATATCAACCAAATACAAAAGGAAATCAGAAACAAATCATTATAGCCTTGTTAAACAGGCCTCCCATGCTCAAACAGCCTAAAAGCACTACAGTCCCAAGATTACTGCAACAAAAAATTACTGCAGAAAGTGACAGCGTAGTTGTTGAGGGTTTATACTAAAAAATATAGAGACAACATATATCTGCTGATTTATTAATAAATAGAGCACAAAAATAGAGATCTAGTCTCTCTTACATAGATCCAAGATGACCCAGTAAGGGTTTCTTGATAAACATGAAGTACAAGAAGTATATGCTGCAGATATATGGTTGAATCATGTTGTATGGATATAGTACTGCATAAATATGGCTGATCATGCAAAGAAATGGTTGTAGCTCCTCCTACTAGCTTTCCGGGAAAAAGACTAATCCTCCTCTTGGGAAACTAGCTCATAAAACAAGGGTTTAAACCCTCTCACTGCAACACCATGTAAAATAATGCAGAGCCTCCAAGAGAATGCATTGTAGCTATAGGTGACTACTTGGCCAAGTGCTGGATAATGGAAATGAAGTCCAGAAAGCTCCTCTCAGATTTCTTAAACAATATTTCCAAGTAAGAGTGGGGAATTCCCGCATGAGAAAACCCTTGCACTAAACAGTGCAACAAACTTAGCTAAACAGCTGAAGCATGTAATAAGTCTAAACAAACCTAATCATAAAATCATCTCTTCCATCATGCCCCATATGGCTTCCATTCCCTCCATTATATAGATGATGAGCTTCCTCACCATGGGTCCCACCCATTTATGAGGTTACTTCCATGCAATGGATCCTCCTCCAAAATTATGTTGTCTCCATTAGACCCACTCTTCTATTTACAACACTGTTTTATTTGGTCAAACATGACTTAGTCTCCATGCATTGTCTCCTTTCAAACTCAAGGTGTCTTCATTCTAACTAGCTAGATTGATCTTCATTCACATTTAGTTGTCTTTATTGATGATCCACTCCTCCCATAAAAATGTTGTTGACTTGGTCAAAATTGACCTTGTCCACATATATTATCCCTTGTTCACACATGAGGGTGCTTGATCCAGTTATTAACATGATCCCTTTTCACATTAAGAGGGATTTTATGCCTACTTAAGGTACTTATGGGCCTCCTTAACCATTTATTCATCTAACTAGATGTGAAGAGGAAAATTAATATTCCCATTAGCTGCATGCTAATTTAGGAATATTACAGTCTTCCCCTCCCAAATGTTTATTTTCCTCAAGCAACTACAAGGGTGCTGAAAAATCTTGCCTCCTCCTATTGTGGCCTCCTCATCCAATAGTATCCACCATTGCTTCAGATATTCTGCAACAATTCTCTCTCCCAATGGTTCCTCCCAAGTGTGTAAGTTGGCCTTTGGTGGATAAACCAAAATGGATCTCATCGTGAAAGAATGGAAGGTCTATATGGAAACCTTCTTGCTGATCAATGGCCTCCTTAAGGTAGAGGTGATGAAAATCATAGGGGAATTCATTCCTAATGAAGGGCTCCCATCTCCATGCTATCATCCAAATGAAATGAATCACCTCCCAGCTTGGTAATTCATAGAAAATCTCCTCCCAAATTCTCATGAGATGCATGTCCCAAGTGCTCCAAACAATCATATGGCCTACCTCATAAAGAAACAAGTAATCTACTATAGTGGCCATATCATCTCCCATGCTCCCCTTGAAGCATGTAGTGCAAAAGGTGTGGGAAATTTCTTTTCCCAAGGACACATCCAACCAATGTGTCTCCCCTCTAATCATGCTCCCAACAAAGATAAGAACATCTTCAGCATATGGAATCATAATTAAAGTCATGCTAGTTACCATATGTAGTAAAAGAGAAGGATAATGGTCAACCACTTGTTTGCTTCCCCATTGTTCTTACATGCTTGGAGAAGGTGTATGATGGTTGGTGTTAATGAATCACACCATGAAGAATACATCATCTCCCCAAAATATTCTAGTGAATGGTAAATTTCACCATTGCTCGTGGCCCCAAGTAGCCTATGAAGCCCATAAGAAATGGTGCCCCCTCTAGGAGCAATGCCCTGTACATGAGTGTTAAGAAAATTCAAGTATATAGTAAATACATCATGGTGTTCATAAATACAATTCTTACCATACACTTGATTTGAATCAGTGAGGTAGCTCATGGATGAGCTCCTTCTCACACCCAATGAATAAGGAGGTGGTAATGATAAATCTTTCTAGGAGCTATGTTCCTCCTCAACCAGCAAATAATCTATGCACTTTCTCATGTGATAGTGCATCTCCTCTTTGAAGCCTTCCCACATGAATCCATCCAAGATAATAGGGTATGCTCTAATGAAACTAGTGGGATTAGAAAGCAAAATCTCATAGGTTGCATATAGTATTTTTTCCTTGAGCATGGAGTCTCTAGTCAAATAGATCTAATCATGAAATTAAATTACTCCATCAACCACTTTATAGATCCTATCCATCACTTGCCCATCAATAACCTTACATGTGAAGAGGTTCTTCGAATATTCCACCAATAGTTGGGACTCCCAATATGGATCTAGGCTCCCCAACAATGACAACGCTGTAGAAATCTGAAATGAAGCTCTTGTCATATCATGGCTCTCCTCTTTGTCATGCTCAATGCCAAAGTCACATGTGGGAGTGTTGTAACTCCACTTTTGTTGCCTCTCTTGCAGTTGATCTTGCTCAAGACAAGATTGAAGTATATGGAAGTCAACCTCCTCTTGCAAGGTCTCTCTCTTCCAAAACTTCCATAATTTGGCCCATCCATACAAGAGTGGTAATACCCTCCTGTTATATTAATAAATCTTAATTATATGTAGAAGTATAATTTGCTTCTCCAAGGCTATGGAGTGTCCATTTGACACCATGAAAATTCCATCATAGATTTTAGAATCCTTCTTCTCTAGTGCAAATAGCTGAGTGGGAAATGGCAATGTCCATAATAGAAAATTATTTACCTCTCCTTGGAACCCATCAAAGGCTCTCAAAGCTATAGTATCTTCTCCCAAGGCTCCTTCCTTAGCCAAATATGTCCATGCTGCACTAAGTTGAGAGAACACTTTATTCTTCTTCCAATCAAAGGGTCTCCCTAGTGGGATGTCTCAATGCAAAGAGACATCAAGGCATAGAGCACGATGTATATGTGTGTGGACTGATTTTTCCTTGCCCTCATTGCACAAATCCTCCTGCCTCTTTTGTGCATCCATCTTTTGAAATAGAGAGGGGTGAGTGCTTCTCATCATATTATGCTTGTCCTCCCCTTTATCTCCTTCTATCTTCAAGATCTCACACTTTGTCAGTGATGGCACATGCTGTATATGGACTGCATCATGATCTCTATATGTGAGATTCTTTGGAACTCCTTGCAAGAGTGAAAGAATTTATCTCTTTGGAGAAAATGCCCCATATTCCTCTTCATGAGGTACTGGATGTGCTCTTAATATGACAACGTTGTTACCTCCAGCCTTCTCTTTCTCCTCACCAATATGTGAGAATATCTCATCAACAATGAGAGACCTTAGATCTTGGTCTTCCCTTGAAAGAGGAATATCTTCATGCAATGGGGATCTTTCCCTTGGCAAAGTTTCATTCAATTTTTTATCCCTTCGAATGGTTTTTTGAAACGGAGTTGAGTTTATAGATCCTTCCAACCCATGCAAATGTTTTGGCTTGATTTTCTCCACAAAAGGTGTTTCATAAAAATTTTCATCAAACCTTTCTACTACTCTTCTAATGAACTTTGCATAAGTATATGTATTTGCATTATTTAATGAAAATGACTCAAACAACCACCAAGCATAAGCCTTACCTTCAAAATGAAGCACTGCTACTTTAATGGCTTCATCTTCATAAACTTGATGTTGCTGCACATAGGTGTCTAGCTCCTCCACCCAAACCCTAGCTGGGAATTTAGGTGAGCCATCAAAATTAGATAGAAATAATATAACCACACCATGATGCTTGCTCTTGGTGCTCCTTTCCTCCTTGATCTTGCAAAACCCTTGGAATTTAAGGTGATATTTGAACCTCTTAGATTGAGATTCATACTCTTGTAAATAATCACCAAGAGTCTTCTTCTTTTGCACATCTCCTTTCTCCATCTCATTTGTCATGAACATATGGTTGGTAGAGAATTTTAAATTTGATGGTGTGACTGAATACTCACACCCATAATATGAGGAACTAGAGCTTTCCTCATGTACAAATATTGTTGAGGGATCTCCATGTTTTTCCCTCCTCATTTCTTTGATGTATTTTCTGATACCCTGCAGAGTTTGAAGAAGAAGTTTTGAGAACTTCTTCCCTTCAGAAAATAAAGGTTTGCCTTTATTTCTTTTGCAGATCCTCTCCTTCCCATGAGAATACTCCATAATGGTTGAAGTACACAGGCTGAGCTAAGATTAGAGCTCTAATACCACTGTAGTATTCCCAAATGGGGGAATCAACAATACATGCATTAAAAATGCATTTTTCAAAAATTTATGCATTAACAGATGAATGTAGCCCATGGATACTTTATATTAGACATTATATAAACCAAATACAAAAGGAAATCAGAAACAAATCATTATAGCCTAGTTAAACAGGATTCCCATGCTCAAACAACCCAAAAACACTACAACCCCAAGATTACTGCAATACAAAATTACTGTAGAAAGTGACAACATATTTTTTGAGGGTTTATACTCAGAAATATAGAGACAAAATATATTTTCTAATTTATTAATGAATAGAGCACAAAAACAGAGATATAGTCTCTCTTACATAGATCCAAGATGACCCGGCAAGGGTTTCTTGATAAACATGAAGTACAAGAAGTATATGTTGCATATATATGGCTGAATCATGTTGTATGGTTGTATTACTACATAAATATGGCTGATCATGAAAATAAATTGTTGTAGCTCCTCCTACTAGATTTCCGAGAAAAAGGCTGATCCTCCTCTTGGGAAACTAGCTCATAAAATAAGGCTTTAAACCCTCCCACTGCAACACCATGTAAAATAATGCAGATCCTCCAAGATATTATGTTGTAGCTGTAGGTGACTGCTTGGCCAAGTGCCAAATAGTGGAAATGAAGTCCAGAAAAATCCTCTCAGATTTCTTAAACAAGATCTCCAAGCAAGAGTGGGGAATTACCGCATGAGAAAACCCTTGCACTAAACAGTGCAGCAAACTTAGCTAAACAGCTAAAGCATGCAATAATTCTAAACAGACCCAATCATAAAATCATATCTTCCATCATGCCCCATATGGTTGCCATTCCCTCCATTATATAGATGATGAGATTCCTCACCATGGGTCCCACCCATTTATGAGGTTACTTCCATGCAAAGGCTCCTCCTCCAAAATTATGTTGTCTGCATTACTCCCACTCTTCTATTTACAGTGCTCTTTGATTTGGTCAACCATGACTTAGTCTCCATGCGTTGTCTCCTTTCACACTCAAGGTGTCTTCATTATGACTAGCTAGATTGATCTTCATTCACATTGAGTTGTCTTTATTGATGATCCACTCCTCTCATACAAATGTTGTTGACTTGGTAAAACTTGACCTTGTCCACATATATTAGCCTTTGTTCACACATGAAGGTGACTGATCCAGTTATTAACATGATCCCTTTTCACATTAAGAGGGATTTTATGCCTACTTAAGGTACTTATGGGCCTCTTACCCATTTATTCATCTAACTAGATGTGAAGAGGAAAATTAATATTCTCGTTAGCTGCATACTAATTTAGGAATATTACACAAAGAGCACCATATGGTGTTTCTATTGTATTGGCGATGTGTTTATAAGAACCTACTGTACCGCGTTCGGTGCATAATTTGGGAAAGGTGCACCGTTTTCTTGAAATTTTTTTTTTACCTGAAAAGTATGTGATTTATTTATAAAATATATTAATGAATGGTATGGTATAGGTTTCATATTGATAAATAAATGTCTGACAAGTTTTCAAGTAACAAAAATACTGATAGCACATCGAGAAAAGAAAAAAATGCAAGTTCTTTGTAAATTATTTACAAACATTATTATTTTTGAACTATATGTAAGTTTAACTAACATGTATTATTTAGTGTGTATCATGGAGAGCCACAAAATGATGAATCTAGATAATATTATTTCTGATCTAAGACACGAAGAGCATAAACGTTTGATGGAAAAATTGCAAAAGGGTGAATCAAGTGAATGAAAAAATACTATCGATCCAATATGATTTTTTTTTTTAATTTTTCATTAATAATATACTTAAAAATATTAGATAACATGTTTCAAACAATATATTGATTCACATATGTTTAATGTTCTACAGGGACCAACAACGAAGAAAATGAATGTTTTTCTAAGAAAAGAAAAAAAATAAAACATGCAAATAAAAATGAATTGCTCCTTAGCTCATCTAGAGTGGTGCTAGAGGTTAACGAAACAGGGAAAAATTTTTATAAAAATTTGAGGGATCTAGTTAAATGAATGTATAGATGTTCTTTCCACGTACAATACAAAAATAAATCCAATGAGTCCAAGAACAAAATTTTATTTAAACTACAAGATGAGTTTCCAGAGAATTGGTCAATTAGACATGTCAGACTTTTAATAGAAAAAACGTACAAAAACAAAAAAGAAGGAATAAAAAAGTAATATTCCTTTAAATTTTTTTCTAGAATTATATGTATATATTACTAGAAATCAATCATTTATAAATATCAATTTTGTAATATTTACTTTTCATATATCAATATAAAAATTAAATATTTTATTGTCATGTTACATTTTCAAGAAGATTATGAAAATCTCAAAGGATGAACGAGCTGATATCAGAAATATGTTAGTAGGAATGTCCAAAAAGGTGTACAAGGAGATGGTCAAAGAAATGGACATAATTGCATCGCATGAGGATCAATCTCAACAACAACATGCTTAAAATGTAATATGTAATCATTGAATTTTTCGATTAGGTACAATAAATAAAAAATTTAGCATTAAATATTAATTTTCAAATATTTTCTTGCATAAAAGAAAATAAAATGGAACCCATTCAGCACATAAAACAGGACGACAAGGAAGAAAAGGGTTGATATCTATGTTTGTGAGTAATTGTTACTTCCTTACAAAAACTTAACTAGATTTCATTTTTGTAAATTTTAAGTTGTTTTACAAAAATCATCATTGAATGTCTTCAAACATGTGCTAACATACAAAGAAGAACCATCAGAAGAATTGAGTGATATTGGGTTAAATATGGGTTGTCAGTATATGTTGGCATATCAGAAATTTATTGTGGTATTTTTAAGCATCTATCTTGTTTTACTTAGCTCCGTCTATAATTAATAGAACAAAAAAATCTTTTATATTAAATCTATGATTTGTTAGGGGGTTTAAAACTTGCAGGAAACAAATTATGGAATTGTGCCAACAAATGAATTGTTGAGAGATGACATGAAACTTGGTTTTGAAAGAATGTGTATAGTTCACGAGCCAATTCTTGCTATGGTACATTTCTTTTCGATTTACATTGATGTATATTATTTAGTATTGCAATTTTCATTATTCTCACCAATATATATACAGTCATTACACTTTATTTTTATGTTTGCAGATGGAACTTGAAGAAGAAGAAAACAATCAACACAATGAACAAAAAATTCCTCCAAATAACCCAAGTCATAGAAGTAGCTCAAGCAGTGACAATAGTTACAACGAAGAATGATGATCAATATGTTTGGATATTAAAGCAAGGTGTTGTATTTTTTGAAATATTTGTCTATGAAATTAGACATTTTGTTTAATGTAATGGACATAGTGTCCCAATCGAAAGACAAAGGGATACCAATAACTATCCCATTTTGTATGACAAAGAGTATCTTAGTTATATAGATATAATAAAATACCTTTTAATTTATTCTATTGTGTTCTCCATTGGTGTTGTGAAATGTTACACCATTGATTAAATATATGGATGATTAAATATTATATTGAAGAGATGTAAAATTTGATGATATAATATAAAAAATTAATCCAAACATCACATTCAAATGCACTAATAAAAATTTAATTGATATGAATACAGTTATAAGATATGTGTCAACTTTTGATGAATAATGAATTTTTAAAAATCACAATAATTGCACTGTCATGGGTCGATGTTTCTAAGAAAATACAAAATGAACATCAGTGCATGTTAGTTACTGTGCACCGATGCGTTTGTATGATATTGTGCACCGGGGTGTTTCTACAACCTATGGGCACCATACAATTACCAATACCAATTAAAACACTCGATGCGCTTTATCGACGACTACCACCTGAGCAATCCAATAGGCATTGCATGCACCGGTACGGTTTTCCTTTAACGCGTTAGTGAATTTTTATAACTTAACGGTCCGGTTTTGTTTAACACCTAAACGGACCGGTGTGTTTTTTAACCTTAATGGCCATGTGCATGCACCTTCCATCGGCTTAGTGCGTCTTCTTGGGTGACACGCACTGGGACTTTGCTAAACACCCTGGGCCATCTGAAATTTTTTCTCCATCCCAATGCTTGGTATGTTTATAGTACCGGTGCATACATGGTAAAATGAACTAGTGCGTTCACACATAATGCGCACACTGATGAGAAAAAAATCCGTAAAAACCTCCGGCTGCCCAGTTTTTTTAGTTGTGTTGAAGTTCTGTTAGAAGCTCTGCCAAAATATCCATTACCAAAAATGGATGTTGTAGCAAACGTTTTTTTGACAATTTTGTCCAATTTTATAGCACTAAAACCCTCCTTTATAACCTCTGCTAGAGGGTCATTTCCTTGTAGTGTACCAACACCTATACCTGTACTTGTGCTTTGCTGCAACCTGTGCATAATCTCCATATACCTGTGATTATTTTGACCAACCTGCAAGATCCTATCCTTTAATTTTGTCCCATAGGAGCTCATTGTTGTTAAGGTATTTACCTATACTCACCTGCTAAGATAATTTGTGACCATGTTCTCCTTTCCCTTGATGTACTTGATCTCCAAGTCAAACTCACTGATCGTGCCCAACCATCTAGCCTGTCTGGCATTCAAATTTGGTTGGTCAAACAAGTGCCTCAACCCAATGTGGTCACTCCTCAATAAAAATCGCCTGCCAAAAAGATAGTGCCTCCACATATTCAATGCATGAATGATTGCTGCTAGCTCAAGATCATGTGTTGGGTAGTTCTGCTCATGTTCGTTTAGCTTTAGTGACTCATAGTGTACCACTTGTCCATCATGTATAAGGACCCCACCAAGTCTTCTCTTGCAAGAATCTATACACACTAAAAATTCCTTGCTCGGATCTGCAATATTTATAACGGGGGCATGTGTCAACATCTGCTTAAGCTGCTCCAAACTATCCTCACACTCCTCTATCAACCAATCAAACTTCTTACCTTTCCTTTGCAATGGTGTAATAGGATAAGAAATATGTGAGAAGTTCCTAATGAACCTCCTATAGTAACCTGCCAATCCTATGAATGATCTCACCTCATCTACATTCTTAGGAGCTACCCACTCCATGATTTCCCTTATCTTCTATGGATCTACTGCAATGCCCACCTAGGAGACAACATGTCCCAAGTAGTGTACCTCAGTTTGAAAGAAGTTGCATCGGTTGAGCTTAGCATACAATGAATTCTCTCTCAAAAACCTTAACACTATTTCCAAATGATCAATATTATCTTCCTCATTTTTAGAATATACCAATATGTCATCAATAAACACAATCACAAAATTTTCCAAATAAGGACACAACACATTTTTCATCAAACACATAAATTTAGCTATGGAATTAGTCAAACCAAATGGAACCACAACAAGCTCATAATACATGTACCTAGTCCTAAATGTGGTCTTGTAGATGTCCTGCTCTTTGATGAGTACTTGATGATATCCCCATCTCAAGTCAATCTTATAGTACACTACTTCTCCCTTTAGTTGATCGAACAAATCATCGATCCTTGGTAATGGGTACCTATTCTTGATGTTCACTTTGTTCGGTTGCCTGTAGTCAATGCATAGTCTAAGAGTGCCATCCTTATTCTTCATGAACAACACCGGTGCACCCCATGGTGATACACTTGGCCTAATTTACCCCTTGTCAAGAATCTCCTTCAACTGCAAATTTAATTCTACCAACTCAGGTGTGATCATCCTGTAAGGTGCCTTTGATACTAGAGCTGCCCCTAGCATCCACACAATAGAAAATTATACCTCCCTGTGAGGTGGAAACTCAAAAATATCTATTGTAAACACAATTTGAAACTGCTGCAAAACTGGATACCTATTCTACACATCTGCATCCTCAACTTCCTTACCTTTGTTACTAGATATATGAACTGAAAATAGCACACAAACTTTACTGTGACTACGCTTGGCCTACATCCCTATCACTCTTGGTTCATCCTCCCTGTAAAACTCTTGGTTCCCCATTATCATCCAAGAACTCAATAGCTTTGTGATAGCATTTTATCTTGCTCCTGTGAAGGTATAACCAATCCATACCCAATAGCATATTGTAGGAACCCAACAGAAATATGTTCAAGTGCACTATTGTAGGCATGCCATTTAACTCAAATGCACATGCTCTTACCCAATGGTGAACTCTTTTATTCGTACCTATAGCCAACTGTACTAACCTGGATTCTGCACGCATTTATTTACTCAAGCCACACTTATTCACCAAGTTAGGACTAACATAGCTATAATTAGATCCAATATCAATCAAAATAGAAATAACTTGATCACAAATCTTAACGTCCATCTCAATGATAAATTCCTGGTGCTCTGCCTGTCTATTTTCCACAACGGAATAAATATGAGGAATTCTTTTGCCAACATCCCCAATAGTCCGCACCTCCTCTACATTGTATATCTTAGGCCTACCACCTTGGTTCTGCAGACAATCTCTCCTAAGGTGCTCCTCATAGCATGTCCAACACTCCAACCATATTGTACCATTACCTCCATGTTTTTGTTGTGATCTATGTTTTTATTGTGGCCTAGGTCCCTGTCCAGTTACATCAAACTTATTTTGCGGTGCCACATTTTCTTTCCCATATGCATTCTGAGGCGTTGCTATCTTAGGCTACCATTTACCTTTACCTTGTTCATTCCCTTTCCATCCTTGCTGAGACTCATTCTTGCACCTTGATTGTTC
Source organism: Pinus albicaulis (assembly GCA_034641835.2). Taxonomy (NCBI): domain Eukaryota; kingdom Viridiplantae; phylum Streptophyta; class Pinopsida; order Pinales; family Pinaceae; genus Pinus; species Pinus albicaulis. The sequence continues at coordinate 1,553,043,762 of CM076582.1, forward strand.
ATATAAATGCTTCAGCTTCCCAATGACTTCCTCAAGTGACTAAGGCTCATCATACTTAATCCAATCTCTAAATGCTAATGGAAAACCAGTGACAAATCGTTTAAATTTAGCCTTCTCATCCTTAATATATGGAGCATACCTCAGCAGCTCTAGGAACCTGGTTGTGTACTCTTAATCTATCATTGACCCCATCTTTAGCTCATAAAATTCTTTGGCCTTACTGTCATAGTACCTCTCTGAAAAGTACTTCTTCCTGAAAAGCCTCTTAAACTCATTCCAACTCAAGTCCTATGTTCTAATGTATCTGACTAGCTTCACATCTTCCCACCATATGTCTTCTTTACCTTTCAAACTGAAGATATCAATTATGGCCTTCATGTTATCAGTGTACTCATGAAACTCAACGAATTTTTTCATTCCAAGTATCCAAGCCTCTACATATTTTGGTTTCTTCGAGTCTCCATCAAAAGTAGGTGGTTTGGCCTTATTAAATTCATTTGGTGAGTATCCCTTGTCACTCCTTCTGTAAGGGTGATACCGATGACGATAATGATGTCTATATGAACTAGAACTAGAATGGTACCAATACTCATCACTCCTCTTACCTGGAGTGTCCAACAACTGACCATCTTTCAATGTATCAACTTTATCAGACTGGTGTCTACCAGGAGACCTGCTGCCATATGCCCCATTAGTTTTGTCTTCCTGTCCATTGTTGATCCGAAGTGTCCCTTGTCGCTACAACTATGAGAAGCTCTAAAGAAGTATTGCATTCACCTTTGTTTGTTTCTCTTGTGCATGTATTATTATGTCATTTTATGCCTTACAACTCCTTATTTCTTCTTGTAGGCTTCTCAAATTTTCTGCCAAATCAGAAGAGTTCCCACCATGTTTCTCATATGACTCATACAGAGAGTCCTTTTACTCTAACATATTTCTATCGATGTTGATATTTCTCCAAAAAATCATAATATGTCAGCTAAACCAAATAAAAATAAACCAACATACCTTAGTGTAATTTGGGGAAGATACATCCTGTAAGATCATCCAATCAGTGAAATACATGTATATACATAATCATAACAAAATATAAATTCATAACACATGGTATACTAGCGCATATTCATGATTCTAGATAGACTCTAGTCATCAATGCATGACCATACCAATTACACAACATGACCTAATGCATAACCATGCCAATGCAACTTGGCCACACACCATCACAAGCAAGGACCATAGACCAACATAAGCGACATGTAACCAGGCATGACTAACCAATGCATGTTCAACATATGACATCACTCTAGCAAGCATACAAAGACACTACCAGGTCATGACCAATATGTGACCTATAATAAATAAGAAATGCATATACAAAATTTAACAATATGTAATCTAATATGCATGCACAATACACAAACATGAACAACACACAATTAGTCATACAATCATGACAACATGTTGACAAAAACATCATAAGCACTTCAACATAATGCATGATCAACACACTAATCATCCAGTCTAAGAATTGAACCATGCTCTGATACCACTCTGTAACACCCTCCTCCCAAATCTACCCAAGTAACCAACCAATCAGGGTAAGCATGCGAAGAGAGGCTAATAATATGAGATTCAACTTCCTAGATGACCTTAAGGAAGTGGAAACGATGGAAACATGACAAACACACCTCACATAATATCAACAACATCCTCAAGAGGTAATCCAACCGTCCAGGCCCCTGTACCCTGAGGGGGAACTGATTTTTTACCCTTTTGATCCTTATCCACGGGCATGATAGGCAAAGTAGCAGCCAAAATCCTATAGCTGCAGGCATGCCAAGGCAAGGTAGCAGTCATTACTAAATGTAAAAACCAACCAAAGATGAGACTTCCACATTCCATCTAACCATAGTTTGGATGAGCCAAATCTCTCTTCAGCCAATCACTCCCGTGCCATATTACAACCATGAATGTGGGACTCATAACCAACCGAAAAAGAACTAAATAAGCATGGATGTTACCGAAGTTATATACCTACACCGTGAGGAATTTGAGTGCCTCCTAGTCTCTTAGGATTTACCATAACCCACAGGCCAATCCAGGGGTCACTAGGGCCTACACTAAACCATCTCTCTAGGCTTTATCTTGCATCCCATCCAAGGACTACTAGACCCAACGGAGAGAAATCCACCTCTTTTCTTTACCGTATATCCTGCCATTCAAAAAAATTGATTATTAGGCCCACCGAGGCACACAATGTGGCTATACTACAACCCATAGTTTGACTCGAGGGTTACTAGGCCAATGATTTTCATTTCAGAGATCCACCCCACTCATATTCGAATCCAATCAGGCCATCCAACTCAACCAAAGTAAGAGAAACCCATCTCATCAAAGTTATACATAAATTGAAAGGCTAGGTTTAAAACACTATCATTGTAGGAAAAATGCATGCCAGGAGAATAAGAAACCACATGAAATACCATGCATGCTAGATCTAGAAAAGAAATCACATATGCGAATCGATAACTACAAAGAATCATGTTTTAGATTCTACTCTTCCTTGATTGCTTTTCCTTTCTTGCTCCAATACCAAAGTGCCCCAAGAAAGCTCTAAGTTTCCAAGAGAGAGAGAGAGAGAGAATAATGAGAGAGCTCCAAAAAATGCACTGCCAAAAGGTACCAACTGATCCTCAGAAGCATTTTTATAGAAGATGCATCTATTTTCTTCATTTTCCATTATTTTCTTTCAATTTTCTCCTCACATGCAACCTGTGACCTTTCATCTCCCTTTTCTCCTAATTTCCATTATTTTCATTAATAAATGTGCCAAAAATAAATTTTTCCTCTTTAATGCCTTAGCCATAGACTTTTCCATTTTCCTTAGCCATAATAAAACAAATGAGCATGCCCACTAGGATGTTTTGCCCAACATTCAGCTTGAATAAGTGTCCCATCAACCGTGGTTATTATTTTAACTTTTATTACATGGATTTTTCACCAGGGCTATTACAGAAACACATAATACCTCATTAGAAATATCTATCCGAGGATATAAAATTTCAACTACAAACATGCCTTTTTCCAAATTATAAAAAGAATGCCATTTTAGGCCTAAAAACGGCTTTGGAAGTTTATGTTCCAAAAAACTTCCAAAAATAGAAAATTGTTGAAATAGGAAACTGGAAAATTAGGAAGCTGAAAGGAAACAATGTTGGGGGTCCAAGTGGAATAGAAAGGTTCCCACCAATATCCACCTAGATCAATGATCCACAATCTACCCTCATTAATTGCATCATGCCTCATCATACCACATCTTGAACATGTGACAATGCAGAAAAAAATGTTATTTGTCTCCCCTTTCATTACATATTGTATCGTAATCTACTAAGTTGCAATTGCACGATCTCTCCTCGGTGTAGATTGTGAATCACATTTATATCCCTCCATTTATTCCTTCACTTCCAGCTACATACTCGATCTAAGATCTTCTCTTCATCACCAATCACATCACCATTTGCGACTACTCCCCATTGGATTCTTAAATTGTGATTCTTCCCAATCACCAATATATTGCGACCCCTTTCCATAACCTCATTATGAAGGAAATGATTGTTTTCCTTCCCTATAAATAATGAAAGGAAAGGAATCACTCAATGATTCAATGTATGCAGATTATGAGATTTTCAACTCTGACAAGAATACTTAAGGCTCTAAAGGTCGACTCCATAGTTTACTTTTTCCAACGATTTCTATTTATGTATATGTACATATCAACGACACCCCAATCAAATTTGTGTGAAGAGGCTTCCTTCTCTAGTGTCTCTCAAACCTCATGAGAAGGATATTATTGAGTATTTCCATATTAATTATCTAGGTAGACAAAGATGATGGTGATGTAATCTTTGAAATTTAACAAAACTATCATGATGAATCTAACAACTCGATGCAAATAGATAAATTAGATTCTTCAATATATATAGGACCTTCCAAATCATAGTAGAATGTAGAAAAGGTTGAGATGGATTTTGCACTTCCATGCATTCAATAGTTGTCAGTAAATCAATCTAATATACCTTCTTCATATGAAAAAATTCATGGAATATGAAATTGAGCATGCAAACACAAAGGAAAATACCCACTTATGTTTCTTACACTTTCACACTACACAATACGTGCTCAACCCTACCTTGTGTTTCACATTGCACACCCTCAGTGGATAGTAGGGTCATCCCTTAGCCCTTGCAGTGGTAACTTTTGCAATACCTAGAGTCTCCTCCTCAATATTTGTACATTGCACATCCTCAGTGATCAAACCTTCCACCCTTGCCCAAACCTCCACCACTTTTCCTCCTAACTCTACGCTCTACACCCAATAAGGCCTCTCTCCTAGTCCTTGCACAATGTCCCATCATAGTCAGCATCTCACATGAGCAAACAAGACATAATAGGTGGTTATGGGGCTAATATTTTCTTGTCATGAATGAACTTCATTTGTAGGTAGTACCATTCTAACATGGAAAGATGATGTTCAAGGAGGTCATTAAGGAGAGGTTACAAGAATACACTTGTGGAGATGAGACTCAAATATGCTATCATGCATAATTAAAGGAATATTCAACCATGACAAAGAGATGGAAACTCATGTTGACTTAAAATTTCCAAATAATTATCCAAGCCTTTTGGAGGGTGAAGATGAAGCATATCTCAGATCAATCATGAAGAGTTGAAGACAAAACAACAAAGAGAAGAAATTGGTATTGATACATTAGAATGAAATCTCATGACATAATCATAAAATTGTAGCTTCATAATGTGAACAAAAGAGTTTTATTTTTTTTTATGTATTTTCACCACATTATTGGTGGAATATAATTATGTAATTTCGAAAATTGGAAAATGTAAAATGTGAGGAATCCCAAGGGTCACGCATGGAATGTGAAAAAGTCACTAGGAATTCCAAGGGTCATGTAAGATCTCAAGAGTCACATGGGAGGGGAAAGGTCACCTCATTTGTTATAAATAAACCCTCATAACTCAAGCAAATGAATTTTCACCTTTTCTTCTCTAGCATAGCATAGGAGATAAAATCAATATTTGGAGGAGAAAGTGGTGGCTTAATGTTCCACTACCGGGGCTAGTGGTGCATCATTGTAATTGTGTATCTTGGTAGTTTCAATTAATCTTGTGAAGCTCTCAAAGCCGACACACTTTCATGCATGTGTCATGGATGTTGTAAGACTATTCTTCTAGTGTTTAGGATATATGTTTGTGTTCATATGTACTAAATAAAATGAAATATTTCATTCGATTTCGTATATATTTTGTTGAATGTGCGTTCTTACCTGCTTTCATGATCGTTGTTTTTCTCATGAACTATTTCCTAGGTTAAATAATGATTCTTTCTATATATTTCTGTTCATTTATTAGGATAGTACTATTTCTTTTCTTCTAAAGGCTCACTCTTTATTTTCCCTTCCATGAAAGTACTTTATATACATTGCAATTGGTGTTTCACTAGGCTAACCTACTTGCTTATCTCAAAAGTTATGTCTATGATATCTTAAGTTAATAACTCCAACCAAGGAAAATATTTAAGATCATTGTAATGGCAGTCGGGTTGAATTCCTAGATGGAGCTCCTATCCCAAATGATGTGAAGCCTAATTGGGACTTCGTATTAGGGAGACCCCTTGTGTTCGCAGAATTATGACACCGATAATGGTAGTTAGTTATATTGCATTGTTTTTTATCCTTCAGTTAGTTTCATTCACATACATTTCATTTCCATTTATTAAATTTAATGGTGATTTTTTTTTGCATTTAACATCATCTTCTTGCTATGTTTTTCTTTGCATTGCATTTAGTTTTTTTTTTACATTGCATTGCATTGTGCTTGCACTCTTCTAGTTAAACCTTGTTTTCAGCACTTTGTTTTCAAACTTATACATAAATAAACCCTAGAAGATATTATTTTCCAATATTTCCATAATTTTGGAATCTCCAGAGTTGTGTGTGGCTATAATGGATTCATCAATAGGAAATACATTGTAAATCCTAGTATTGAACTATGTCCCAAATATCTATCTATGAGCATAATCAATTAACGATGAAAATACAAACAAATACTTGTGGGGAACCCTAATAAATTTATAACGTGCATATATAACTTGAATTTTTTCTCTAATATGGTCCTGAATATTTTCTTATGTGCTTTAATTATCCACTTTTTAGTTGGAAATGTGATGTGGAAATATTCCATGGGGGAAAATCTAAGTCATAAAATATTTTAGTTTCTGCAAAAAAAGAAACAACCTCTCTTTCTTGTAAAATAAGTTAGGATCCCTCATTCACCTTAGTACAATGAAATCCTTAAAAAATAATTCCAAGTGCATATAAAAATAAATAAATAAATAAAATTTTAAAGGCATGAGAAAGGATTCCTGTGAAAATAGGTGATGCAAACAATTTCACTGGGGCATTGGACACTCGCTGGTAACGAAGCAATGCTTGTGATTTCTTGAGGGAATCTAGTGGGGCTATCGATGCTCACTGGTAGTGAAATACCATTAGAAAATCACTAAGTTTTGAATATAATAAGCACTCTAAAATTTTATCTATGTCATTAGCAAAGGTCGATGACGCAGACTCATGGTTAGGTGACTAAAGATTAATTGGACCTAGCTAATGAGATAGGTGGAGGGAACATATATGAATGGTCAAGTAGCTCAAAGTGGTACCCATAATATCTATTCAATAATTCCTCACATCATCATTAAGATTCCATTTTCTTTCGAAATTATGAAGACAAAGATATTGGGTTTTATAGGTAGTTCACTAATTGGTGTAGCCGCTACAATACTCCCCTAAAATTGTTAGCCTGTACACTTAAATTTTGGGCCCCCCTTGCTTTAAATTTTTTTATAGATGTCTCTATCATATCACTTAGACTAATTCATTGAAATTCCCTAATAATAACTTAATATAGCTCATGAATGAACCATGGTCATAATAGGTTTTATTGTATGCCTAGGGTTTTTTCATTATCATTTGATACTTTTCTTGAACCTGTGTAAAAGAGAACTCATATTCATATTTCAATATTAATTATGATCCATAAATTTAATTTTCTAAGTTCATCCCTTAAAGGACCATGACCATGATTGTGAAATTGCACTAAAGCTTTCCAACTTCCCTAAACTTGTTTATATCAAGCCACATCTTACGAGATTATGTGAAAGAGTTGTTTATTCCAAAAAGTTCTTGATTAATACAGATAACGCAAGAAGGAGTTACACACTAGAGGCAACAACCATGGAACATCCTCTTATTTTTATCTTTGTCCATATTAGCACATTCTTTTGCATGCATTAGAAACTACTTCAACTCCTTGGTAGTTTGGAGAAGAATGAAGGGTCCATGAACTCCATTTTCTCATATTGATATATGATCTAGCATCAACACCATCAGAGACAACTCTCATTGTGACTATATCATCGAAATATGTAGAAGATTGGAAATTTCCACCTTGCTTCCTTACTTCTTCTTTCATTTACAAGTTGTTACTTTATTTTTAATACCAATATTACTGTTATGGCTGGTGGAAATCATTAGTGCTTAATCCACTAGTATACAATGTTGCCAGAGGAGGGGTGAAATTTTCTCAGTTGAGAGATGGAAAATGAAAGGAATTTATATACTGTTACAATTTCATGTCCATGATTAAATCAATAACATAGAACCTCAAGTAGTAGCACCAGTTGAAGGTGGGGATGGAGATGTCTTCCAAAAGGATGATAGTTGAGGAAACCTATTTTTTTAATTCCTTGCGTTGTTTTCTAAATTTATCTTCATGAGAAGATTTTCTAAAGGATATTTTAAATTCAGTACATGTGGAATATCCTTAAGGATCTAAGGGACAAAGGCTAACGTCATTAAATATTTAATAAAAATTTATGGAATGATACTATCAAGATTAGGGCACCCTGCTATTGAGATAATATCACGAGCCCGAATCTTGGAGAAATAAGAGAATGCATTTCCACAGTTTTACGTTGAATTTACATAGCCTTCTTCGAAGCAGAAAGTTTTAAGTGATCCTTTGGATGTTGTTGTTGTTTATTGATGATTTCATGGTAACAGATGTGACATATGCATTGATCGTGAATTGGAGCTTTGACATTTATGTAATAAAGAAGTTATCTTGATTTCCACATCTCACTTTGAAGGAACAATATGTAGTTAATGAGATTGGATATTTTCAATGACCACCGAAATATCACTTCAACTTAGAAAGGATTTCATTTAACAACAAAATTTCTTCCCACTTTCTCAAGGAAAATTTCAAGAATTGATAAGTGGATTGGCCACTCCAACAATTCTTGAAGTTATTGTGAAGCCGACATTACTGGTTTCTTTTGGAGCTATTGGTTTTACTTTTTCAAGTTTCAAGAGCTCTGTGAGAAACATTTAGGTGTGACAGATTATTCTGGAATTTTCAAGCATTTCAATATTGTTGCATTGGGTCGTGTATCTACTTTAAGAGACACAAAAGAGGTTTAAAGTAGAAAAAAACACATATTATCTCTATCAGGTGGAATCACTTTTGGTTTCTATAGAGGTGATCAAGTATGTTGGAGATCACTCGAGGTTTATTGATCTAATCCATAACTTTTTTTATGCTTTAAAATTGCATGGAATCCGTTATTTAACCCAATGCATGGTAACTATTAATTAAACTATAGATGATTTTCCAATGAGCCAATGCACTATATTCTTGAGTCTGTCTGGAAATGATCGAAAATCACACCTTCTTTACCATTATCTACTACATATGACAAGGTAGTTAAGTGTAACTCGATCACACATAAGGAAAAATAAATATTGATTTATCGCAAACTAGTCACAAATCACATGCGCAATTCACAATGGAAACTCCCCCCTCCTCCTTTTGAAATCTCTGATAGTGACTTGCGACTCGTCCTATCACAAATCACTAGCACAATTTGCAAGGGAACCATCTGCACCCACATTTCAAAATTGTGCCCGTGATTTGTGTCTTTCCCTCATTAATCACATGATGCCTCATCAAACTACATCCTGAATATGTGCAATGCAAAAAAAATTGTGATTCGCCTCCCATTTCATCACACGTTTCATTATGATCTACTAAGTTGTGATTTTGGGATCTCTCCTCAATGCAATTCACAAATCACATTTACATCCCTCCACCCGTTCCTTCATTTCCAACTACATACATGATCTGTGATATCCTCTTCATCATCAATCACATCACCTTGTGCAACTACACCCCATCTCATTCTTAAATTATGATTCTTCCCAATCACCAATACATAGCAACCCCTCTTTATCAACTCATTATGAAGGCATTGACTACTTTTTTTCCTTATAAAAAATTAAAGAAAGGCTTCAACGATTCAATGTATGCAAATTATGAGATTGTTAGCTCTACCAATGCATACTCAAGGCTCCAAAGGTTGGATCCATAGTTTACTTATTCCAGCACTACCTATTTATGTCTATATACTTGTCAACAACACCCCAATAACATTTTTCTGAAGAGGGTACTTCTTTCTCTATAGGCTATCGAACCTCATGAGAAGGAGATTACTAAGAAATGCCATATTAATTATCAATCTAAATGAAGACGATGGTGAGGTAAGATTTTAATTTTAACAAAATGATCATGATGAATCTAACAACTTTATGCATATATATAGATTGTATTCTTTGGTATATATAGTACCTTCTCAGTCACGGGAGAACGTAGAAAAGGTTGATATGGACTTATCACTTCTATGTGTTCAATGGTTGGTAGTAAATCAATCCAATATACGTTCTTCATATGAAAATTTTCATGGAATATGTAGTTGAGCATGTAAACATAGAGGAAACTACCCACTTATGCACTTCCAATTCTAGTTTCTACCAAAAGGAGAAATATTGTTGGCCATATCACTACAAAAGATTTTAAGGAATGGAAATTGAGAATTTTCCTGGTTGTGATTGATCCGGGGGTCTCCAGACACCCTTATGAGACCAAGAGGGTTGATGATAGGTCAAAATTCAAAGTGTTCGGATTAATCTCAAACTAGGTTCAAGTTGAAGTACTCATTGCCCTGATTACAATGGTGTGAATGGATCTCCAATTGTTGAAAAGTCAACAAGAAATGTGTGTCTAATTTAATTTTCCCTTAATTAAATTGGACAATAAATTGTAATCTTATATCATAATCACTTGGAATATTTAGCTGAGTGCAATAGACTCAGTTAGCTCATGAAATTTGAGTTGAGGGTGGTTGGTGAGGCATGTAGAATGATTCTATCTATTTTAGAGTCCAAGCTGCAGTTAGTGTATTAGTTAACTCAATTAAGTGATTTAAAATCAGTCTAACTAGTTGTAACTGATTGTTGCACTAGTGAGAGGTCAACTGAATTAAATCAGATTTAATTTGCATGTAGTGATCTATCAAGAAACTGATGTTTTACAATTAATAGTTGCATGCATGCCAATTCTGATGAAGACCCAGTTGAGATAGAGGTTAAAGGGTTGTTATCTATCAGTTGTATTATTAGTAAATTGTCGGTGCGCAATTCAACAACCATAGGATTTTCCATGATGTATTGCGCAGTTTTGGAAGGTTGAATTTCCTAATTAATAGGGATCAATTGTTCTTAGAATTACGCAAGCAAGGCAAGCTAAGCAGAGGCAGGAAATTGGCTAAGTGTTGGACAATTTTGTCTGAATCAGTGTGAGACAGTTGGTAGAGTGTAGTAGACTCTTGTGAGAAGAGTGCATTGTATTGTTTCATGATTCCTTGGTTGATTATAAAATAAATATAGAAGGTTTTTGAGCAACAAGATTTCCCCAGGAAAAATATTTGTGTTGTGCGATTGATTTGCTTCTTTCTCTTACTTGGTGTGATTGTGCGATTGTGTTTAATTTCCACAAATTAATTGCAGAAGGATTCAGTATCTTGCTCTAGAATATTGTATGATCGGATTGAATCCATTGGTATACATATTGTTTGTATAATTTCTACACCAATCCGAGCCCATATGGAGAAATTATACCGAGTCAAATTTTTGGTCAAAGTTTGGCAGTGAGCCAGGTTTAACTGTCCCACAAATTCACCGTCAACCAGCAAGGAACCTAGCTCCCGAAAAAAGGAGAAATTGTGGCCTCGTTAATTTTCCCAATGATCCAGGTGGATATTGGTGGCCACCCGCCTGTTCCACTTGGGCCCCCACCATTGTCTCTTTCAGTTTTTCAGTTTTGGCATAACTTACTATTTTTAGCAGTTTTTCGGGTCCTGAACTTCCGGAGCCGTTTTGAGGCCCTAAAAAACGTTTTTTTGGCATCGTATATCATTCTGTTTTGGAATGATATTTGTGATAAAAGTTGTAGTCCTCGGATAGAGCTTTCTAATGATGTATCATGTGCGTCAAACGGAGATAGTATGCCAAAGTTACGTCCCTGGGAAGTTGAAACACCAATTTACCCAAACGGGGCCCATAGTTTTGGCGCTTCATCTCCTAGGGTTAAGTTTTTGGATGTTGAGGGTTATCCATTGTTTCTCAATAATAAATAGGCCCTCAAGCCTCATTGTAACTAATTTCAGAGGCCTATAGCCACCACATCTCTTCTCAGAGATAGCTACCAGCGCCCTAGCTAGTTTTATTTCCATTCTGTCTGTAAGCAAATTTCAGTTCTTTGATATTAATGAAATGAAGTGTTATTTCCGCTGCATCTATGTATTTATGGTTATATGTTTATTCTGTTGCGTTCCTGCATAAATCCGGATCAGTGGTATCAGAGCGGTCTGCTTTTTCTCGATCCTTCTTTGCATGTCCCCAACGAGGTCGGGGTATAAGGAGCTAGGGCTTGATCTGGTGGAACCTTTGCAAGATCAGCCTCGCAAACCTCGACGGACGCCCATGGGGGACGAAAAGAAAGATGAGGGAGCAGGAGATCCTATCAAAATATTGCTCGAGGAGGCCCTCGAAAAACAAAGGAACGCGATGATGGATAAATTTGCTCAGATCCTTCAACGGCTGCCCACCGGCGGCGCATCTGCATCCAGTAGCCACTCTGGAGTTGCGACTCCCTTTAAGGTACAAGTAAATTTTGACATTCCCATATTTGAGGGTCAAATAGATGCAGATGTCGTAGATAGATGGTTGAATCTATTAGAAGGATATTTCTCTGTTCATGACTTTTCAGACCGGGAGAAGATTATTTTTGCACTCCTCAAAGCTACCCCCCATGTTAAGGACTGGTGGGAAACCTACTGTGAGAACAAGGACCAGACAGAACCCTCTCTGTTCTCGGTTGTACCAACTTGGAATTCTTTCCGAGACGCCGTCAAGGAACAGTACTATCCTGTGGGGAGCTATGAGGACAAGTACATACAATGGACCACGCTGCGACAACAAAGGGATCAAGATGTGCATGAGCTAACGAATCTGTTCCATACCCTGCGCACAAAGTTGGGTATCAAAGATTCAGAGAAACATTTGGCGCTAAAGTATCGCAGATGTCTGCACAGATACATTTAGGAGGAAATTGAGTTCCTCGACATCTCCTCGCTTGGTACGGCATACCGGTATGTTGCCAAGATTGAGCAGAAATTCAAGCAGAAGAAGCGAGACTTTGGATTTGCGAATCAAAAGCAAGGGAAAGGTGCTTCCAAACCACAGAACAAAGGACAGAGTCAAGGCATGGCAGCTAAAGACAACCCGTTAAAGCCACAAGAAAATAACAGCACCGCAAAGCCAAAGAAGGACACGGGAAAGTGGTGTGAGTTCCACAAGAGCTCCACTCACAACAAAAGTGAGTGTCGGGCCAAGCAGTTGCTAGTGGCCGAGATGAGGGCTTCTGAGTCAGATGCATGTTCCGACTCCGAATCAGAACCTGAAAAGGGGAATGAAAAATGGAAACAGATTATTGATGCAGAGCCCAATGCCACTATTGCCACTACAAAGATCTAGAAGGAGGAACCGGAAGATCCAGAGGAGGAAGAACGTCTCTTCCACTCCCAGATGTGGGTAAAGGGCTCCCCTGTACAGTTCATTGTCGACAATGGGAGCCAAAAGAACCTCATTTTAGCAGACGCCGTGAAGCGGTTGGGCTTGCCGACCACAGCTCACCCACATCCATACACCATCTGGTGGCTTCACCAAGGACGAGATCTCCGCGTCAGCCGGCAGTGTCGCCTTCCCTATAGCATCAAGCCCTTCACGGATGAGGTACTATGTGACGTTGCTCCTATTGATGTTTCTAATGTATTATTAGGACAACCATACTTGTGGAAGCGTCATGCTGTGTATGAGTCTCGACCTCGTGCTGTTATTATTACTTTGGGAAATAAGTTGTACAGGATACTAGAGGTACCACCTCCTACGACTATCTCTTTGGTTACTGCAAAACAATGTAGTAAGCTCATTTCCCAAACCAGGAAATTCGTTTTTCTGATGATCCGCCCCCAGGGCAAGAAGAAGACCGTGGCCACGACCTCCAGACAGGGCCCCTCTGCACGACAACAACAAATGGATAAGGTCGTGGAGGAGTATGGGGACATCTTCACCTCACCCACAGGGGTTCCTCTGCACTGCCAGGTCAAGCACCCGATTGATCTGACCCCAGGTGCGCCGCTACCCAATGGACCGATCTATCAACGCTCTGTTCTGGAAAATGATGAAATCAAGAGGCAGATTCAGGAGCTGTTGCAGAAAGGTCACATTAGACCAAGTTCATCGCCCTGTGGGAGCCCGATCGTGTTGGTACAGAAGAAGGATGGGACGTGGAGACTCTGTATTGACTATCGGGCGCTGAACAAGATCACTGTCCGGAATAGGTACCCAATCCCACGGATTGATGACCTTCTGGACCAACTCCAAGGTGCAAAATATTTCTGTAAGATCGACCTGAAGTCTGGGTATCACCAGGTACCAATTGAACCCTCTGATGTGTGGAAGACTGCCTTCAAAGCTAAGGAAGGCCTTTTTGAATGGCTGGTCATGCCTTTCGGGTTGACGAATGCTTCCGCAACCTTCATGAGGATGATGGACGACATCTTGCGGCCATTCACCAACTCATTCGTAGTGGTGTACTTGGATGACATTTTGATCTTCAGCAAGACTTGGGAAGAGCACCTTCATCACATCCGACAAGTCCTCCAAACACCGCGGCAACACAAGTTGTGTGCCAATTTGGAGAAGTGCACGTTTGGCATGACCCAGGTTCAATATCTGGGATACATTATTGATGAAAGGGGGGTGCATGTGGATCCGGCCAAGATCCAAGTCATTCGGGATTGGCCAGCCCCGACTACTATAACAGAGCTTCGCAGCTTTCTGGGTCTTGCTAATTTCTACCGTAGATTCGTGTTGGGATTCTCTCATATCACTTGGCCCTTGAGTCAAGTCACCAAAGGAGGAGCGAGAGAAAAAATATTTTGGTCGGAACCTCAACAGAAGGCGTTCAAAGAATTGAAAAATCGCCTCTGTTCTGCCCCAGTGCTCACCTTACCAGACTTGCAGCAGCCATTTGAGATCGAGACAGATGCCTCTGACTATGCTATTGGGGCAGTTCTTACTCACCAGGGACATCCAGTGGCATATCACAGTGAGACATTGTCTGAGACAGTTCGCAAGTATCCCACCTATGACAAAGAAATGTATTCCATTGTGCAAGCCTGTCGACAATGGAAGCATTACATTTTGGGGAAGGAAACAATCATCCACACAGACCACCAGCCTCTGCAGTTCATACAGACACAAGGGAAGTTGCAGAATGATCGCCATCAGTAGTGGTCCACATATCTAAAATAGTTTCATTTGAACATTAAGTACAAGAAGGCTAGCACCAATCATGTTGCAGACTGCCTCAGCCGACCACCGATCGTGGCGCTCACCACCGTGCTCAACTCTTGTGGGCAAGAGACTTCTGATTGGCTACTTCTCTATGAGAGTGACCCAGAATTTGGCCACACTTACAAGGCACTCTTGGGGGGTATGCAAGTTCCAAATTTTCACCTCCAAGATGCACTTTTATGTCACCTGGGACACCTTTTTGTTCCTTCAAGTGAGCGTGCCAAGATGATGTGGGAAGCACACTACAGTCGAGTCGCTGGGCATTTCGGGGTTAAGAAAATAGTGGCAATACTACAGAAGTATTTCTATTGGCCGAACCTTCGAAAGGATGTCAAGAAGCACATTAGATCTTGCACTGTTTGTGTCATTGCCAAACCAACCATCAAGAAGCAAGGCCTATATACTCCACTACCTACCCCTAGTCGACCTTGGGAATCCATCTCCATGGATTACATGTCGGGCCTGCCTTCTACTAAGAATGGAAATGACTATTTTTTCGTGGTCGTTGACAGATTCTCAAAGATGGCCATTATGGCGGCCTGTAAGAAGAATATCACAGCAGAAGCCACTGCTAAACTCTTCTTTGAACGAGTGTGGGTGCACTTTGGGATCCCACAGTATATCATATCAGATCGAGATAGCAGGTTCCTCAACACATTTTGGTCTAGCCTCTCGTCAATGTTGGACACAAAGCTCACCAAGTCCACAGCTTTCCATCCCCAAACAGATGGCCAGACAGAGGTCGTCAACAGAATGATTGTACACATTCTGCGCATGTACAATTCAAAGAATCCACGCACATGGGACGAGAGCCTCCCCAGGCTCTCCATAGTTCAATTGGCCATAGCCCCTTTCAGGTGGGCTTGGGATTCTAGCCACTATGTCCCATTGACGTAGCCATGCCATTTGCAGCTGCTCAGGCCGATTCAGCGCACGTCCAGTCTGAAGTTGACAAAGCAAGTAGCTTCATCGAGCGCATTCAACACATCCGCCAACAGGTTCATGATATATTGGACAGAGCTCATGCGAAGTACAACCAGCGCCATGATCAACACCGGGTGCCACACAACTTCCAAGTGGGCGATAAAGTATGGCTACATTTGCAGAAGGAGCGCCTCACTGGACCTCACCGCAAGCTTCGCCCGCTCCGATACGGGCCGTACACCATCACCAAGGCTGTAGGTAACAATGCCTTCGAGCTTATTATTCCACCATTCCTTGGTCTGCACCCAGTCTTCAATGTGGATCGCCTTCGTCCTTACTTTCCACCTCTACTGGACACCTCGGACATTGCAGAACAACTCACACCAACAGAGTTAAACCCAGACTGCATGGAACAGGCCACCACAGATTGTATCATGAACATGCAAATCAAGAACACTCGTCAACAGCAGATCCAACTGTATCGGGTTGTCAAAGCTGGCCAACTCCTGCACCAAGGAAAGTGGTTCACCAGGGACCAAGTTCAGCAGAAATTTCCTCATCTCATGGAGGAACTTAACGCAATGGGGACCATTGCTTCCTAAAGGGGGAGGAATGATCCAGGTGGATATTGGTGGCCACCCGCCTATTCCACTTGGGCCCCCACCATTGTCTCTTTCAGTTTTTCAGTTTCGGCATAATTTACTATTTTTAGCAGTTTTTCGGGTCCTGAACTTCCGGAGCCGTTTTGAGGCCCTAAACGACATTTTTTGGGCATCGCGCTCCTAGTGAATATCATTCCATTTTGGAATGATATTCATGGTGAAAGTTGTATTCCTTGGATAGAGCTTTCTAATGATGTATCATGTGCGTCAAACGGAGATAGTATGCCAAAGTTACGTCCCTGGGAAGTTGAAACACCAATTTACCCAAACAGGGCCCATAGTTTTGGCGCTTCATCTCCTAGGGTTAGGTTTTTGGGATGTTTAGGGTTCTCCATTGTTTATCAATAATAAATAGGCCCTCGAGCCTCATTGTAACTCAGTTCAGAGGCCTGTAGCCGCCACATCTCTTCTCAGAGATAGCTACCAGTGCCCTAGCTAGTTTTATTTCCATTCTGTCTGTAAGCAAATTTCAGTTCTTTGATATTAATGAAATGAAGTGTTATTTACGCTGCATCTCTGTATTTATGGTTATATGTTTATTCTGTTGCATTCCTGCATAAATCTGGATCACCCAATAAACCTTATTTTAATTAAAATCAAAAATAGACAATTTTGTTATAAAATAACAAAAAAATATTAAAAAATGGGGGTGGCAGACCACCACCCCCACCACCCCACCGCACGATTACATATTAAAAAAGAACATGTTAAAATTTGGGTCGGCGGGCCATGACCCTTGTCAAACCCCACGGTCGTAGCCCATTTATTACAAACCACCATATATAAGTCTAATGGGGGTCGGGTCAGGGCCATGTGGAGCGGACCCTACCCACCCAAACCTTACACCATATGGTTATATGTTGTGGCAGGCAGAATGGTACCAGCGAGTGTCGAACTCGCCTGGCCCACGTGGTCGGCCCTTGAGCAGGTGGCACCACAAAAAAAATTCAAAACAACCAACGCATTTAATGGCCCAGCAAACAACTCATATTTAAAAATGCGCCCAAATAAAACTGCGCCATTTAAAAACATTACAAATAAAACGCCTATATTAAGAGGGGGCGGTGTTTGATCCCCAGACCTCCTCTCCACCAAATTCTAGACTTACCAATGTGCCCAAAAACATTATTTTGTAAACTCTACCCGCCCAAGGATATTTAACCTTGCAACTTCAGATGTCCCGAGGGGAAAAAAGTGGCAGAATTTGAAGCACTGAATGAGAGGTTGAATGAAAATTGGAGAAATTTGCAAGAGACGAACCAGAGAGGAGGAGGAGCATGGATTTTGAGGCAGTGTTCATTTTTTATTGTAGGTGGAACCCTCAGCCATTCATGGAGGCAGTGGAACCATGATCTGAGCCACGTTTCCAGAGGGGCTAGAATTGTCCGATGTCAAAATTGGACAAATTTTATATGGATTTTACACCTCTCAGTGATGGGAATATGATGGCGATGTCAGTTTTCACAAAAAAGGTCTCGATTTTTCGGCCATTTTCCAGATTGGAATGATGGTGTCAGATTTTAGAGGGTGGACAATCAATTTCATGCCATTTGACGCCACAAATTCGATGGTGAATTTAGATCCAGCAGTTGAGCAACCTATTCTTCAGGTAGCATCAGTGTTGAGGTAAATGAAGTTTTTTTTCCATGTACTTCATTGATTACTATTGAGAGGTGTTTTATGTCATGTCGATTCCAACTTGACCTATGATGCATAATCTTGATGTTTATGTCATGTGGTATGTATTCATCATGTATGGTCATTTATGTTCTGAGATCCCTTTGTTGCCTTGATGGCGGGATACTTCTTTTCACCATGTGTGAGGTTGACATGTTGATAGGAGGTTTGTTACAAGTGATAGTTCCATGTAGCAGAACATCTCATGGAGAGACTTTATCATTCATGTCAAGGGCACATTTCCTTGTATGAAAAATAAACAACATCCATGTACATCATCACTTTTTCCAGCACCAAATGAAGTGGCCAACACCATCAAGACACAGAGGCCCGAAGACGTAGTCCACACTGGACGAACTTCGTTATTAAACGTCTTGCATTTTGTTGTGTGATTTTTGACATGTTTTCCTCTTGATTATATCTGCATATGTTTCCATTAATTCTTTGATAAAATTTAATTCTAATACATCACAGAAGTAAAAGATCATGGGTAAATCTGGTATCTGATGGACCTGGATCAAGTGGTATCAGAGTGGTCTTCTTGCTAATGTGAATTGCAAGTGTTTGAACATGCAGCAATGGAGGATGTCAAATACATGTATGAGGCCATGCTGAGGATGTCTGAAAGGATGGACATGTTGTATGAAGCTTATAAGGAACAAGCAGCAGATAACGTTGAGTTTAAAACACTTCTACAAGAGGAGAAGGAGGACAAGCAACGATTGCAGCTTAAATTGCAAGACACGACAGAGGCATTGGAATAATTGAAGTGCAATGACCAGAGCCTTCAAGAAAAGGATTTTGAATTAAGGAGGCTTCATCATCACATGTTTCTGCATTAAGGATGTTGAATTAAGGAGGGTTGAAGCAGCCATCATCACATGTTTCTGCATCGACATATGAGGTAAACAATGTTGATGTTTCTTCAGTTTCACCTTCCCATGTTGTCACTTCTATGGGAAATTTGGAGATACCAATTACAGGAACTAGCATGTGACTCCTCACCAAGATGGGATATAAAGGAGGAGGACTTGGAATTAATGGCCAAGGCATAACTCAACCATTGGAGTTCATGCAGATACCTCGATTAGTAGGTTTGGGGTTCACTGAAGGAAAGTGATCGAAGGTGTCAAAAGCTTCCAATGCATGGTTGAAACCATTGGGGAAAGAGAATGATGGGAAAACTTCACCATCATCCTATGACAACGCACATGGTAGTGAAAGAGTTGAGGCAAGCTCTCATCACCATGATCGCACCAAAAACCATTAGGAAAGGTATAACAAGTGTCGATATTCTCAAGTTCATTTTGATTATAAGAATGTTGATAATCATGGAGAGGAATCATGATGTAGAAAAAATTGTCATTTTTTGTGGTTTACATAACCATGTCATGAGTGCTGGAAGAGATTGGCAGCATGAAAGAGTATGAGGCTTGAAAGGCCTTCTCCATCACAAGAAAAGAAGAAGGTAAAGTATGTCTAAAGGATGAAGACTCATTACACTCATTTCGACAGAAGTGACCATCAGAGAGCCACGTGTTGGAGACTCTATCCAAATCAGCGTCTGAAGTACAAAGTGTCTGTGCAGAAACTAGTTAGTGAAAATTTTAAACAAGAAAATCCACCACATTCATCATGGTTCACTCTGTTGAGTAAGAAATGGTTTTTCTAGATGTATTTGCCACAATTTTAAATCATGTGTTGCAATGTAAAAAGTGATGATGTGTTTTCCATCACTCCTGAAGAAACAATGATATTTTGGCCTTGTATTAATAGTTGGGGTATTGATTCCATTTTAATGTAAAATTAACCACCAAGTATGGTTATAAAATCATGGCAAGTGTGGGGAATTATTGGGTCATAGATTAGTCACTTAGTTAAGCATGTAATTTGCAAAATGTTGTACTACAGGTTTGTAGAGGAGAATGAAGGGTGACCTTTCAGGACATTTATGGTGCAGACAAGGTACAAAGCAGTTGCAAATTATGTTCATGCTTTGGGTGGACAAAAATCACCTCAGTGGGGAGGATTGATCTAGGTGGCTCCAAACACCCTTAGGAGACAAAGAGGGTTGATGATAGGTCAAAATTCAAAGTGGTCATATTACTCTTGAACTAGGTTCAGGTTGAATTACTCGTCGCCTCGATTCCAACGGTGAGAACGGATCTCCAATTCAAGCCCGAATGGAGAAGTTAGATCGATTCAAAGTTTTAGTCAAAGTTGGGTAGTGAGCCAGGTTTAACTGTCCCACAAATTCACCATCAACCGGTAGGGAACCCAGCTCTCGAAAAAAGGTGAAATTGTGGCCTCGTTAAGTTTCCCAATAACCCTTATTTAATTAAAATCGAATATTAACAATTTGGTTATAAAATAACAAAAATATATATAAAAAAATTGCAGTGGTGGACCACCACCCCCGCCACCCCACCGCATGATTACATATTAAAAAAAGAACATGTTAAAATTTGGGTCGGCAGGCCATGACCCCCGCTGAACCCCACAACCAAAGCCCATTTCTTACAAACCACCGTATACAAGTCTAATAGGGGTCAGCTTGGGGCCACATGGAGCAGACCCCGCCCACCAAAACCTTACACCATATGGTTATACATTGCGGCAGGTGGAACAATGTCGGCGGGGATCGAACTCGCCCGTCCCATGTGGTCGGCCACCGAGCAGGCGGCACCAAAAAACAAATTAAAAACAGTCAATGCATTTAATGGCTCAGCAAACAAACCATATTTAAAAAATCACCAAATAATAATGCGTCATTTAAAAACGGTACAAACAAAGCGGCTATGTTGAGAGGGGGCAGGATTTGATCCCCCGACCTCCTCGCCAACAATTTCCAACCTTACCAATGCACCCCATAGCACTGTGTTGTAAACTCTGCCTACCCAGGGATATTAACCTTGCAGCTTCAGATGTGTTGAGGGGAAAAAAGCAGTGAAATTTGGAGCACTGAACGGTAGGTCGAATGAGAATTGGAGGAATTTGTAGGAGGCGAACCAGAGAGGAGGAGCATGGAGTTCGAGGCAGTGGAACCATGATTTCAGCCACATTTCCAGAGGAGCCATAATTGTACGGTGTCCAAATTAGACAAATTTTGTATGAATTTTACACCTCTCAGCGATGGGAATATGATGGATATGTCAGTTTCTACAACAAAGGTCTCAAATTTTCAGCCATTTTCCATATTGGAATGACGATGTCGGATTTCAAAGTGTAGACAGTCGATTTCATGCCATTCAACGCCACAACTTCGATGGTGCAATTAGATCTAGTAGCTGAGGAGCTTATTCTACAACCAACATCAGATTTGAGGTATATGAAGT
Source organism: Pinus albicaulis (assembly GCA_034641835.2). Lineage (NCBI taxonomy): Eukaryota > Viridiplantae > Streptophyta > Pinopsida > Pinales > Pinaceae > Pinus > Pinus albicaulis. The sequence continues at coordinate 1,553,065,257 of CM076582.1, forward strand.
GTTGTTGCCATGTACTTCATTGATTATTGTTGAGATATGTTTTATGTCGTGTCGATTCCTGCTTGATGTATGATGCAGAATCTTGATGTTTATGTCATGTGATATGTATTCATCGTGGATGACCATTTATGTTCTGAGATCCCTTTGTTTCCTTGATGGTTGGATACTCTTTTTCACCATGTGTGACTCAGGTTGTCATGCTGATAGGAGGTTTGTTATGAGTGAGATTTCCTTGTAGTGGAACATCTCGTGGAGAGACTTTGCCACTCACTTCGAGGGCACATTTCCTTGTATGACAAGTAAACAACATCCATGTACATCATCACATTTTCAACACCAAATGAAGCGACCAACACCATAGACACACCAAGGCTCAGAGACATAGTCCATAGTGGATGAAGTCCGTTATTAAATGTCTTGCGTTTTGTTGTGTGATTGTTGACATGTTTTCCTCTTAATTATATCTACATATGTGTCCATTAATGCTTTGATAAAATTCAATTCTAATACATCACAAAAATAAAAGATCATGGGTAAATATGGTAGCTAATATAAGACCACTTAGCTACACTCATACAAGGTTTGGAAATAGTAGAAATATATACTATAGAAATTCAGACTTATAAATATGATGGAAATGTTTCCAGCAGATCACACTTGGTGTGTATTGATGTGAACATCACTCAACATTTTAGTTAGGTTGCAAAAGTTACACTTTTTGCAATGGATACTCAATTTATTGTGAATTTTGGTATGTTTAGAAGTCAAGACACATTTAAACTTGTGAATATGAAAATATCATTACTCAATATCTAGCCATAATGGGAATGAATAATAGAGAACAAGACTCTAATGTTGGACAATGTATCTTAGGAAATTATGAAAGGAAGCTTCCATAAGAGTTCGTTGTTATATGTGAGAATGTCTAATTATAAAATGTTGATAAACACTATTGAGAAAACCACTAGAAAAATACACTCGCACCATCACAGTTGGTTAGATTGCAAGAAGGTTGTCTAAATATCATATGATTCCACTTTCCCAAGAAATAAATGCCAATAATTGAAGCTTCATTGAATGGCATACACAAGTATTTTTCGACTAGGTGATTTTTAAGCCTTTAGTTAGTGGCAATATTTGAGTTTTATTCCTTCAACTAATAAGATTCTTAGACCTTGAACATAGGGTAGAAACATTTGGGCTCTCAACCTACTAATGGTTCTACATAAAATAAGCCATCATGCCTTCTTTTTTAGTCTAATTCCCTTCTATCTTTAAAATAAATAAATAAAATATGAGGAATGCTTTAAGATAGAAAGTAGTAGTCTTGAATTCATTGAGAATGTATAAGAACTTCTCTTAGCAAGGGAAATATAAATTGGTTCATTCCACTATCATGGAAAATCATTTGTGGACAACCAACATGTAGAAATTTTAATACAATTATGCATTGCCAGATTCTCCTGATCTAACAATTATATGCCATGGTTAAATACAAAATCCTTCTACTAAAATCTTTGCAGAAAATTAATCGCTAATTGCAAACACATGAATAAAAATCAATCAAACATAACACAGATGTTTTTACCGAGAAAGCATAAAGCTAAAAACCCCACTATCATATATTATGTATATATCATGGATCATGAAACAATCTCATACAAAACTCTACTCCAAGAGCTCTCAGCACAATATACAATCGTCTCACACTGTCATACAAAAATTGGCTCACAAATGCACCAATTTACTGCCTCCACTACGCAATCCCTGCTGATGAAGATCCCTGAATGAATTCGATATTGCCTTGCCTTGACTATGCAATCCTCATTGGCATCTCCAATGTCTGTGTAGTTGCATTGAATGCACCACTATAGTCACAATAGATATTCAAATTGTTCCTTTCACCTATCTCTCCACTGGATCTGACATGCATGTAATTAACAGTAGTAAATCTTCAGTTGCATGTGATATCACTCCATGTGAATTATTTTAATATTTAATTCATTGATCTCTCACTAGTGTATCATTAGTTACAACTAGTTACAACTAGCACAACTGAGTTTAACTCACTTAACTGAGTTAAACTACTTTACAACTCACATAACTACACATCCAACTCTATTACAACTTTTTATCACTCAGTTACAACAAATTCCACTTGCATGTCCCACCAACCAACCTTAGAACTCGTAATTCCTTCGGTCAACTAGTTTTCCACATCAGTTAACTGAAATCAAGTGCTTCAACAGAATAGACTATTATTTATTGTATAATTATTATTAAGAGATAATAATAATCGACATGCATTCTATTTTTAGACATGCGATCTATAAATAGACTTCACCCATGCATCTAAAAATAGAAACTCATCTATAAATAGAATTTTCTCAACCATCTATAAATAGACTCTCGCTATAAATAGATTTTTCTCAACATTCTAAAAATAGACATACACCTAAAAATAGCCTGCGGGCCCCACCTAGTGTAGGTGCGTAATTTTCACTAGGATCATCATCTTATTGAATCTCAACATTCCCTCTCAACAAGAAAGGGATTATCCTTCACCCCGATCCTGCCTCTATGGTATTTTAATTTTCTCCTGGTGAGCACCTTCGTCAGAATATCTGCATCCTGATCTTTCGTAGGAATGTACTGAAGCAACATGATCTTCCGCTACACACAATCTCTGATATGATGATACCATAATTCTATATGCTTAGATATATCATGAAACACATGATTAATCGAGAGTTTAATTCAACTCTTATTATCACAATGAATCACTATAGGATCTAAATGAGAACCAAACAAAACAACCAGGATCTTCCTCATCCAGATAGCCTCACATGCAGCTTGACTTGCTGCCATGTATTCTGCTTCTGCTGAATTGAGTACCATGGATCTCTGTTTCCTATTGTACCAAGAAATAGTTGTAGATACAATACTAAAAACCCCTCGTGATGTGCTCTTTCTGTCCGTTGGCCTACCTGCCCAATCTACATCCGTGAAGCCATGCAACTTCACCTCATCCATCTGTCTGTACAATAAGCCATACTCAGATGTGCCCCTGAGATATATGAGGACATGCTTGCCTGTCTTCCAAAATATCTTGGTAGGATTAACCATAGCTTGACTAAGCTGTTTCACCGCATAGCATATGTCCGGTCTTGTATTGACTAAGCACATGAGCGAACCCACCAACTGTCAATAGACAATAGCATCCACTACCTCTGCCAATGTAGCATCCTCTTTCCTTAAATTTCCTGGAAGAGGAGTATGCATGGGTTTCCAGCCCTCCATGTGAAACCTACCAAGCATCTCCCTTGCATACTTTCTTTGAGACACAAACAGTTCACCATCTCGCTGCCATACTTCCAATCCAAGGAAATAGTGAAGGAGGCCCATATCCTTCATCTCAAACTCCTTTGCAAGGTCCTCCTTGCATGAGTGTATCAGATGCTCATCACCAGTCAGTATTAAATCATCAACAAAAAGAACAATGATTAAAATCTTACCCTCCACCACAATCTGGTATAGGTTTGCATCCACCTCACTCTTGGTGAAGTCAAGTCCAGTGAAATAGCTGTTGATCCGAGTGTACCAAGCATGGGGTGCTTGCTTCAACCCATACAGTGCTCTTTTGAGTCTGCACACATGCGACTCACTGCTGAAGATCTCAAATCCTTCAGGCTACTCAATGTACACTTCTTCCTCAATGATCCCATTAATGAACACAGTCTTCACATCCATTTGATGAATGTGCCAACCCATCCGCACTGAGAGAGCAAGGATGGTCCTTATGGAAGAATACCATGCGACAGGTGCAAAGGTTTCTTCATAATCAATCCCCTCGATCTATGAGAAGCTTCGGACCACAAATATTTCCTTATACTTCTCAACACTCCCATCAGTAGCTTTCTTTGCCTTGTAGATCCATCTTGAAACTACCACTGATTTATCAACCGGCCTTGGAACAATTTCCCAAGCACTATTTCTGACAATTGAGTCATACTCCTCCACCATTGCATCTACCCATGTGGGCTCCTGCACTACTTCCTAAAAGGAATATGGCTCTATCACAATACATTTTCTCATTAGAGCCATGTATCCAATGAATCGGTCAGGAGACTATCTCTGTCTGCGATGTGAAGTAGGGACTCCTACATTCTGTGCCGCATCAAGCTTCAACCTCTCAGCTTCTATGGTACACCTTCTACCTGTTCTGATGTTTGGCTCTATGCGAGTGGACTCCTCCACTCCATGATCCTCCTCTTGTGGTTGATCCACATCTAGAGGCTCATCTTTGGGAAACAAAATTTCCTCCTCTGCATGTAAGTCTAGCTCCCTCTAAAGCAACAACTTCACAGCTTTCTCCTCATTGAATTTTATATCTCGTCACACCACAGTCATTCGACTCTTTAGAAAATACACACGATAATTATGGGGTGTTTCTATGTACCCCACAAATATCCCAACTTCAGTAGTCGGCTCTAGCTTCTTCCTAGCATTCTTGGTCACATGCACATAAACAGATGAGCCAAAAATCTTAAAGTGAGAAATATCCAATTTATTACCAGTAAAAGCTTCTTCAGGTGTACTCATGCCAAGTACTTTATGAGGACAATGGTTTTGCACATAAACCACAATGTTGCATGCTTCCGCCCACAAGTGCATTGGTAGGCCCTGATCATGAAACATAGCTCGTGTAGCACCCACGATCATTCTATTCTTCCTCTCTGTGACCCCTTTCTGCTATGGGTTATGAGGCGCTATGAGTTCTCTTCCAATTCCTTCTTTGCTACAGAAGTCTTCGAATTCGTTCGAGATGAATTCACCACCATTATCACTCCATAGAGCCTTCACATGCTTCCCCGAATATTTCTCCACCAATTCTTTAAACTCGCAGAACTTTGAGAATGTTTGATCCTTCTTCTACATGAAGAAGATCCATCATATACAAGAATATTCATAAAAAAATAACATAATACCTTTGTTTTTCTATTGAAGCAACCAAGAATGGTCCACACATGTCTTTGTGAACTCTCTCCAGGATCACCAAAGCATGGTTCTCCTTTTCATGAAAGGTGGTCTTCACATACTTACCCATAGTACATCCCTTGCACTGATCTAACTGCGCAAGTGTACCCTTGGGAAGTCCAGTAGATATATGCTGCAAAATATTCAAGGTGCCATGGTGAAGATGGCCCAATCGCCTATGCCATAATTCGCCCTCACCCCGGCTCACCACTTCTTCTACTTTGCCCACCATTGCAGTGCAGCCATCTACCTCCAGCTTGTAGATATTCTTGACTCGAATCCCTATCTTCTTGGTTTGACCTATTGTTTTATGTCACAGGAAATATTTTCCATCACTAAAAACAACATCATAACCTCTGTCCTCCAACATCGTGACTGAGACCAAGTTCTTCTTTAGACTTGGAACATGCATAACATCTTTCTACAGAAATAGTTTACCTGAATCCCTCTCAAAGGTAATGGTACCAATGTCGTTCGCATTGTATTTTCCATCGTTTCCCATCTCTATATGCATTTGGAGATCTCTTTCCTCGAAGTCACTGAAAAGCTCCTTATCTCCTGTCATGTGGAAGGAAGCACCATTATCAAGATACCACACCGGTCCCATTGCGCTTGAAACCAAGCATGCGATCAAAGATAAAAAAAGTTCAAATTGCGAGGCAAGGGCCTCACTAGTTACGGCTCTAGTAGCCTTCTTGTTATTCTTTTTCTGTGGGCAGTTAGTGGTGAGATGCCCATGTTCGTGACAGTGAAAACACTTTACCTTGGACAAATCTAGCTTATTGCCTTTAGCCTTGGATTTTGAGTGGAATTTCTTCCCCTTTCCTTTCATTTCTTTGGCAGCCAAAGCACAATCCTCTTCATCATCATGCTTTGATGAAGATCCATCCCTGGTGTTCCACCTGAACTCCTCCTTCACTAGATCCGACCACAGTCATTCCCAATCCAGCAGTTTTTCTCGTCCATTGATAGAGTCTTGATAATTGTGCCAACTCTTAGGAAGTCCCAAGAGAGCCAAACTCACCAAATAATCATCAGCAACCGTGATTACCACACTCCCCATTTCATCCCGACATTGGACAAACTTTGTGAGATACTTTGGAATATTGTCGCCCTTCTCCATCTTGATCTTTTTGAGTTTATCCTTTAGCGCCAATTTCCTATGGTCGTTGCTGCTTTGGAAAAGCTTCATCATAGCCTTCCACATTGAAAATGGAGTGGCTTTCCCATGAAGGCTTGAGAAAATATGGTCTCTCACACCTTCAAGCAGAATCCTTCTCGTCTTCGCTACTTTCTTTTGCCAGGCGTCAAGTAATGCATCATCCGTCGAAGTGGGTGTAGGAACATCACTATCAATGAATTCCTTCAATTCATTATGTTCAAGCACCTCCTCCATCCTATCCTTCCATGAAATGTAGTTCAAGTTTCCCTCAATTTCATACTCTAACTGTAAACCACTGAAAGCCATTTCGATGTTTACTCAACTGTCGGACCAAGAAATTCTTGCAGCAAATTTGAATTGTTTCCACCAACAAAAATCAACTACTGCTTCAATATTGTAATCTTGTTTGCTTTGATACCATGTAGACATTTTAATAAAATTATGCATTTCCGGATTCTCCTGATCTAACAATTATATGACACTGTTAAATACAAAATCATTCTACGTATTCCTTGCAGAAATTTAATCGCCAATTGCAAACAAATGAAGAAAAATCAATCACACATAACACAGCTGTTTTTATTGGGAAAGTATAAAGCTAAAAACCCCACTATCATATATTATGTATATATCATGGATCATGAAACAATCTCATACAAAAATCTACTCCAAGAGCTCTTAGTACAATATACAATCGTCTCACACTGTCATACAAAAATTGGCTAACACATGCACCAATTTACTGCCTCTTGACAGCTTGCCTCCACTACGCAATCCCTGTTGATGAAGATCCATGAGTGAATTCGATATTTTCTTGCGTTGATTGTGCAATATTCATTGGCATATCCAATGTGTCTATAGTTTCATTGAATGCACCACTATAGTCACAACAGATAGTCAAATTTTCCCTTTCAGCTATCTCTCCACTGGGTCTCCACTAGATCTGACATGCATGTAGTTAATAGTAGTAAATCTTCAGTTGCATGTGAGATCACTCCATGTGAATTAATTTAATATTTAATTCACTGATCTCTCACTAGTGTATCATTAGTTACAACTATCACAATTGAGTTTAACTCACTTAACTGAGTTAAACTACTTTACAACTCACATAACTACACATCCAACTCTGCTACAACTTTGTATCACTCAGTTACAACGAATTCCACTTGCATGTCCCACCAACCAACCTTAGAACTCATAATGCCTTCATTCAACTGGTTTTCCACATCATTTAACTAAAATCAAGTGCTTCAAGAGAATAGATTATTATTTATTGTCTAATTATTATTAAGAGATAATAATAATCGACATGCATTCTATTTTTAGACATGCAATCTATAAATAGACTTTTCCCATGCATCTAAAAATAGGAACTCATCTATAAATATAATTTTCTCAACCATCTATGTTGGAACAAGGTTCCCTACGCTGCGTTTTTGGTATATTTTTTGTATTAATCAGTCTTGCGCAGGTGTTTTTGGGCGGGTCAAAGACCCCAATGTTTTGTAATGGGTCAAAGGGTAGACCTAGAGTTTGCAAGCCACGCTTTTCTGACCATAGGATAGCAAAGGCTACGATGATATAAATATATAGATAGTTGCATCTAGAAAGTAAGAAGTAAGTAAGATTGATACGAAGTACAAATTGTTGATCTTTTTTGGGCGGTTTTGAGTAAGGACTCTTGTTGGCTGTGTGCATGGAGATCCTCATTCCTGCTGTGTGTGGACCCCACTGGCTGTGTGCATGGGTTGTGACTTGGGTTTGTAACTAGTTTTTGGACGATTAATGAATGCAGATCTGTTGAAGTATCTTTGTGTTCTCTTGTGTTAGTATGAATATTTCGTCGTAAAATATCACTTTAGCTACGCATAACAAATAGCCCTAACATCGATTATGGCTGCCAAACATATTTAAATCTGCAATTAGATGATCCAAATAATGCTGCACAAATCCAGATCTAAGCACAAAATACATTAAGCAGATAAAATACAATATGGCTCCATGCATCCAATAGACAAGACAAGAACAATGTATTTAAAATAATGTTTTATATTATATTAAAAAATGGGGCTCCTAAGAGGAAAACAAGAAAGGTGTTTTCCGGTTCTCCTCAATGGGATGGGTTCTTGAAAGTCCTCAGCATTTCAGATCTAAAATTCCTCTCTCTTATTGGTGTAGAAAACCCAGACAAACATAGAACTCAATGGGAGCTCACAAGGCAAAAATGGAAAATGGTGACCAAGAGTAGATCCAGAGTGATCTAATACAATGGAGGTGACTAATGAATGGGGAAAACCCTTCTATTTATAACAAAATATTAGGGTGATCTAGAACTTGGTGCATGAATAAAATATTATTAAACAAATTCTAGAACCACCCTTTAGGAATATTTTATTATATTTGTTGGAGGGAAAAGGATTTTTGACCTGGGTCAATTCCTTTATTCATAAATAATAAATAAATAAATGATTTATTATTATTTTATGGAAATGGTGGGAATATAATTAAATAAATAATGATTTATTTAATCATTTATAAATGATTTAGTCAAATTTAACAAGGAATATTATTTAAATAAAGATGTAAATAACTTATTCCTAGGAAATAATCAAATAAATAAGGATTTATTTAATTGATTTCCTTGTTTTGGGTTAAATATGACTAGGAAATATAAACAAATAAGTTATTTTACATGGTGAAAGCAATTTTACTTAGGGTAAAATTGGTCTTACATGGTGTACTTGGGTTCATCTAATGATAATAGTTTAGATGACCAAAAAATGGTGTAACAGATTGCCCCCCAACATATGAGTGTTAGGATAAAATCGTATGACCGAAGTACGTTGTAAGAACTCAATCACTAGTCATCAAGAGGGAAGTGAGATAGAGAAATGTAAGGTAGTCTAAAGTGCTAAAGGACTAGACCCTGAGGAGACGAGACTTACAGGTGAAACAAGTCTCTAGTTTATGAAGTGGTACCAGTGCTAAAGGAGGCGGGGGAGGCATACCTATGCCCACCGAGACAATAGTACAAACAATAAGGCACCCGGAAAACAACGGAACACAATAATGAAGCATGTACTGGCCTAAACATGAGCCAAATAAATAGAATGATGAATCCCACATACATGTCATGCCTGGAATAACCGTCAAGACTTATAATAATATTTTAGTTCATGAGATACAAATACACCCAAATGCCCCCTACACACGGGGAAGGGCTCGCAAAATCTGACTGATACATGCAAATCGAAGAGGCGCTGCAAGCAGCTGAGGCCGATATCATCAAACGGGAGGAGCTGCATCAAGGGCTGAAATGAAGAAGTCATCTGGGCATGTGGGGGGCTACCTGCAGGGCCACCCCCTCATGAGGGTTGAGACATCTCACACACACCCGGGAATCACCAATAGCTGATGCTGCATCACTGGACCATCAAGTGTGCAGATCACGATCATGTTGAAAAGAGCTCGAACCAAGGTACACTGCTCCCTAGACCTGGATTTTGGATTAAATGAGCTGATGTCGATAGAAGTAGGTCTGCCATAGGTGAGGCAATAAGGGAACCCCAACTAAGACACGAGAGAAAATAGTAGAGCAACTAACAGACGGACACAAATGATGATAATGAAATGAGGGATACTGAGTAGCGGATGGACGACTTCCCTTGTTAGAGCATAAAGGGCATGAATGGCTTGGCAGCGACTGACACAATATCATGAGGGATAGGGGACAATGGTACTGAAGGCCATAATGTGCAACACAAGAGAGGGACCAAGCAATGAAGGATGGAGGACTATCGCGGGATATAAAGGGACTTGAGATAGACTCTATGACTGATGAGGACTCAACTCGGATGCTCTAAACAAGGGCGACTCGATGGTGCTGCCACACAGTAAAGGTCCAATGGGGACCATAAAAACATGAGTACAAGATGGTAACTCACAACGAACATCAACACGAGCATGGAAAATTATGGAGGCCAAGTGGTGCCCCTAGTATGAGTGTTGCAAGTGAAGAAATTCGATGTTGAGGAGGGTTATGGTTGAGGGGCATAGGTGCCCCCAAGAATGTTGTGGTCATGCCGAAATGTATTGAGAAAAAGGGGAATCTAAACACATTTTAATGATATGGTGTGCTTATTTGTTTCCATTATGGTTATGCAGTTTGAGAAGGGAAATGGAGGATTACCAATCTCTTGTTAGTACTGCATATATGAATCAAATGCACTTTAAGTTTTGGGGTTGGCATACTTGGTTTCACTATCCCAAAGAGAGGATTTGGAGATAATGAACTGATGCTCTCCTAGAAAACCTATAGGTTGGTCAACAACAATATCTAAGAGAATGGGTTGTTGATGTAAAATGAGGGAACGATAAGGAGTATCATCCCGAGAGTGATCTGAAGTGGTATGGGACTCTACAGGTTCTTCGAAATGGGGAAGGATAATGGTACTAGAGTCGACGTGAACAAATACACTAGGAGAGTTATGGAGAATTACTTCTCCTGGTCTCTCAAATATGGGTGCCCCCTTACCCAAACATTGGGTTGCACTGTAATGGCCACAAGGTGTATGTGGTTTGAATGCATGGTTCTGATGTAAGGGGGAATAGAGAAAGTTAGGGGAGATGATTCCTTCCATAATGTCATCATCGTGATAGGATATGGGGTGACTGGTGGAAGAAAGACCACCGGACGCGGTGAAGCTACCTGACTCATCATCATGAGAAGAGAGGTTCACATGCGCATCGTCGCAAGGCATGACAAAAGAGTAAGCAGATAAAGGATCTACCGATCGTGAGCCCAGGGTGATCGCTGAAGGAAGGTCAAGTGAAACAACAGGGGAGGATTCAGATGGAATGTTCCCCGAGGGTCTCATGGATGATGATAGGTAGTAAATGGTGGATGAAGGCTCCGTCATCTCAACATTAGGAGGGGGAATGTCAATGGGAGTAGTCATGTTTGGTAGTGTTGTCGAAGACAAATGTGCAAATCGTGGAGAGGTGGACTCGTTGTGCTTGGCCTCGAATTGGCGGACCGCATCTAGAGAGGTGCAGAATTCTTCGAGGCGGGGACAGAGGTGGGTGTAATGGCCATGGAGATCACACAAAGCACAGGGGTGGTTGGTGTGAATAGTCTTGGGGTTCTTGGCCACGGTCGTGGAAGGAACATAGCCTTCCAGGACCATGGACTTAGGGAACGCGACATTAACCATGGGCTTGAGATGAGGCAATTCAGGACAGGTATGGGTGGCATGACTGACAACATCACACAAAGCACACTAGATGGTATGCTTTGGAGGCCGAGGAGGGGTAGGTTTTGTCGGGGTAGCCTTTTTCTTTGATGCCCCCTTGTGAGCTTTGCCCTTCTTACACGAAGCGGTCACAACAGGAGGTGGTTCCTGTTGAGGTGACTGAGGCACTTGTGCAGCCGGAGAAGTGATGGGGACCGGTTGAACCGGGGTGAAAGCAAGATAAGGTTTGGGTTGATGAGGCAGGGTTGCGGCTGGAGGATCAAGGTACCAGATGGGAATCCCAAGTCTCAGGTTAGCAAGAGAGAGGGTGGCCATGACAGGTACTGTGTACACTCCTAGTGGGGGAGCTAGGAACGGTATCTGACTAGAGGGGTAATGGCCAGGTAGGACGGCTCCTAAAGGGCTAAGGCTTGGATTAACTATTCTAGGAGGGTCAAGAGGTTCATGAGTACTAGCTGGATGGGAAGGTCCAGGCGGAAGAGGTTCGGGCAGCTGAGGCGAAGGGCTAGGAGCGGGTTGTTGCAGGCGAGGTTGAGGTTGCTGACTAGTCGAAGGGGGTTGTTTAAGGTCAGCCCGAGATGATTGCATCATGCAAACATTCGCTAAGCTGGGATCAGAGATAGAAGGAGGAGGAAGACCAAGGAAGGTTCCAAGCAAGGAGGAGTCTTTGTAGACACCGGGGGAAACACTGGTCAAAGAATCAACGGTTTGTTTATTGGTTATGTTGTAGCCTAATTCGACTCAACTAAATCTGAAATTTAGAAAAAGTATATGCTATAGTATAATGTTTTTTATACTATAACATAAAAAAAAGAAATGTTTCTAAAAGCTCGATGCAAATTAAGTTTATTGTTAAACTTTATTTGGATGTATATTATAGTTTCATGTTTAAACGTCGAGCAAGTCTCCGAGCGGAAGTAGCAAGTATTGAAGATTATAACCGAATGATAAAATGCGGAGGCACAAAGAGCTCGTGAGTTATTGAATCAAGTGCCCCCGCAGTTGTCCTGTTTGTCCGCGAGGTAAACAACGATCAACGGTGTAGATTCATTGCGAGGGGACTAGCCAAAGTTTGACGCCGTACTCCAGGAGCCTCCGCAATGACGTCATGAAGCAAGATGGATAACAGGCATGAAAAGACGCAGATTTTAAAAGGAGAAACAGTGTTTAATTTCTTGCAAAATAATTTCAATTTGTTATGGATGGTGAAGACTCTCTTCACAGAAATACCTACACACAGTCAGATTGTTGCATTCAGGTTGGAATATCATAGTTTCAAGAATTCATCAACAACCCAAAGTGAGATATGGAAAAAGTGCAAAACATTCTCAATGGACTCAGCAAAATAAATTCCAGCATCTCAACAAAAAGTAGCCATTGACTCAGCAACCGTATCAGAAGCGGTTGTTCCTATAGATTAGAAAATTTCAATTTCACGTTATGTTATTTTCTCAAAAACATGTAAATTGTAATAGGATATTTTTAAGGCATGTAACTCTGTAACCATAAGTAGTTAAAGTAGTTCGAATTAGTTTTATCGCTGGAAACTGTTTGTTATTTTGTATTTAAAGAAGATTCCAATAAAGGAAAAGGGGCCGGTTTTTGGACCTCCAGAGAGTGATCTTTGTATTGATATTTCAAGTGATTAATGAATGAAAAGCAAGCTTCTAGCATTTGCTGATATTGATGTGTCTTCTAGTTTACATAATGTATTTCCTGTCTTTGAATAAAATGAAGTATTGAAGCAGCAGGTCTCTTTTTATGTGTGTAAATAAGAGTTAAAACCCTTAATAGGCGTTCCTTCATTTTAACTGTTCCTTTCTTATAATTCTTTTAAAGTTTGAGATGATAGATTCTGTACAACAGCATATCATTTTGGACTTTTTCCTTTCATTGTTCTTCTGATCATTTCATTCTATATCAGCAGATAATAGCATTGTGGGACATTTATAGAATTTTATTTTGAAGGTTTAATGATTAAAATCTAGAGGTGATTAAACAAGGATCAATATTTCTGTGACATAATTATATGAATGTCTTAAGCACGGATTCCTTTTCACAGCCAAGGAATTGTTTCTTAAGGTACAACAGGTTACAAAAGAGATGGTTGACTCAGGGGAGGTCTGATATTGTGGCTCATGATACGTCAACTGGTCGATGGTGACTATCTTTCCATTATGAGGGAAAAACATCTTACGGTGGACTGCGGATGGGACAACAGACATGGCATAGGTGTAGCTACGCCCCAAAAGAATGTTATAATCAAGAGGGGCATCGATGACATCAACGTCAATGCAAAAAATCTTGCCGGCCAGAGTGATAGGACAATTACGGAATAGGCCAATGGGCTGGGAGGCATGGCCGTCCCATGCACGAAGGGTGATTGTGGAAGGGGGCAGCTCAGGAGATCCGAGTTGTTTCCAAACCGAAGCAGACATCACACATGTGGATGCCCCCTCATCAATAATACACCTAGAAACATGAGCGTTCCAGATTTTGACTAGGATTTGGAAATATATAGAAGCAGGAAGGGGAGGAGGTTACGATGGACGGGCGTCGAAAACAATCAATTGGTCATCAGTAGGATCTACATTGCCCATGGCAGATAGTAGATAATTCTTTTGATAAGGACACGACTGGAGGAGTTCCAGTGTTGAAATGGCAGCAGGAGACTGCGCCAAATCATCTACTATGCTATACGAATGAGCAGCTTGACCAGAAGCAGCATTTCGGCATAATGGGCCCTTAGGAATCTTGGTATGAACCTCAACTTTGGGCTGAGGCATATGCAAGGGACCATTAGATGTCAAAAGAGGCTCTGTAGAACCTGAAGAAGGTGACTTAGGGATAGATGGAGCAAGAGGCTTAGGGTACTGACAAGACCGAGTTTGAAGGTTAAGGTCGATGGGTAAAGGTTGATCAGAGTTCATCATGAGAATCTGGTAATCAAAGGAACCAGAAGGGGAAGACTGAATGGCTGCCTGTCTGTCAGGTGGTTGGGTAGCCACAAATCCTTGCTATGCATCCACCTTCTCTTAAGGGGGTGGTGACTGCTATTGTGGGGGTTGAGAAAGCAAGGGAGGAAGAGGTGCTAATGTTGGAGGAGCTGGAGCACCAAGCTGTGGAGACGGATAATAAGGGGGTTGGGAAATAGTGTGGTAAGTAGGAGGTAGGTCCAAAAGAGGGGGCATGCCATATCCTAGAGACGTGCTACCGGGACGGGAAAAAGTGTGGGAGGTGCTGCCTCCCCCCCTAGGAAAACCATAACCCATGGGAGGTTGGGCGTATATATGAGAGATAGCTTCAACGCTACCGTTGGCGGCATGAGGTGCCCCCGGTGCATTGGTATCACCAGGTCTAGGGAGATCAGGTAGAACAGTATAAACATAACCCTTCTAAGTGTATATCAGGTCATATTTTAACGCCATTTGGAGGGCAACTTCTTCAGTCTGAGGAAAATGCGATGCGACATCTTTCCTAATAGGGGGCAAGAGAGATCTAAGGAACCAGTCCATGTAGACACGGTCTTCGAAGGTAGGAGATTGACATAGGCTCTTTCTTCTCTACCATTCTTGGACATGATCGGATAGGCGGGTCACAGATGATTGACAGAAAGAAGTAAAAAGTTTGATACCAGTGTCATAACGAAGGGGAAGCTAGAAGTAATATAAAAAAGCCCGGGAAACAGTCACAAAAGTGGTATGAGAGGAAGTGGGCTGATCAACATACCACTTAGAAGCTTCACCTGTAAGCATGCATTAGAACAATCTAAGATGGATGGAATCATCAATAATGGAATGGGATGAACACCACATGTGGAAAGATCGGATATGGTTGGAGGGATCCTCTCTAGCAAGGCCTTCGAACTTGGGAATGTAGGAGGGGCACTTGGTTGGCATAGCAGGCCAATGAACATCGTGGTGGATAGGATCATTGATCAACTGATTGAAATTGGGGAGACTGAGGCCTGCCATGAAGGGGAGCAAGGGAGAAGTCGAGGTAGTTCCTGTGGCGGTTCTGCTAATAACAGTCCCAACATTAGGGTCGGGGTTGCCACTAGCATTAGGCCCTGGACCATACATGGTGAAGGTAATAGGGGGAGAACCAGAAGTAGGGGGAGGAACCAAAGAATCAGAAGATGAGTCAAAGTGCGGACTCGGGGGAGGATTAACTCGACGACGACGGGAAGGAGCAAGTCGACCAACCAAAAACTGAGGGTGAAGGCCAAGAAGGCTCTGGGATAAACGCCTTGGAGGTGCAATGATGACGGGAAGAAGAAAAACCAATAAAGGCAGGGAGGTGCAAGATGAAGTGAGGGCAATGTCAAAACAAGGGAAGAGAGGTGAAGTTTCAATTGATTTTAAAGTCTTTGCCAGGCGGTGTTAACCAGGCTCTTCTTCACTTAGGTTCAGTGTGTGGCGTGTGTTAATTTTAATTTTTAAACCCAGACGTTTTGAGAGTAAAAGAAAAAGTGTGCTGCGTAACTGAAAATAATTTTGCAGAGAACAGTATATAATGCTGAAATAACATAAAATTGACAGCTAACAATGCATCAATCTAACCCAAGAAGGCGGGTCTCCCAAAACTAGTCTAAAAGAGGGAAAAAATCTAATCAAAACACACTAAAAAGAGGCCAATAGATCTAAGGTTGAGAGGGACAGGGATATAAAGGAGAAATCGGTTGAAAAGAGGTGCAGAAAACAGCAAAGAGGCAGAGGCAAGGTTGTTGCAACAAAGGGGGAAATCAGCTAAAGGTAGAAGGGACAAGGAGGTGACCATAGAGGCAAACCCAAAAAAAAATATATGAGGTGATTTGAAAGGAAAAGTAGCTGATCTTAAAAGTATCTGGAGATGAGGTATCAGAAATGGCTGAAACTCTGAAAATTTAGACACTTACAACAGCTAAAACTCTTCCACAAAAAGTGGAGGGTACTGAAGCCCTAGGGGGCTAGAGTCCCACTTAGTTAAGTAAAACAGAGCAAGAATAGGTCTAAACGGGTGAAGACGGAGGTCAAACAACCCTAATAGAAGTTGAGACAAAAGCCAAAAAAAATTTAGAAAAATTTCAGAAAAAAGTCCAGGTCGCAGTTTTTGACCTGTTTTTCGCTCAGGTCGCAGGTTTTGGGCTGTTGTCCGCGACTTGAAGCTCCAGGATGCAGTTTTTTGGCCAAAAAATGTGACCTGCACTTTCGGCACTCTCGGCAGCAGATTTTAGAAAAAAAAATGTCATCTCAGCTGCGGCCGATGTTTGTCACCTGCGCAATAGGGCCAGAAACACACGGAAGTTAAAAATTTTAATGTTTGAGGGTTTTAGAGGTGAAAGGCACCATAAAAATAGGAAAAACAGGAAACTGAAGAGAAATCCTATGGTCTGAAACAGCTGGATATGCAGGAATAGATAAAACAATAGCAGTCGGAAAAGAAAATCCGTGTGGAGTCGCCAATTGTTAGTATGAATCTTTCTTCGTAAAAGATCACTTTAGCTACGCATAAAAAATAGCCCTAACATCGATTATGGCTGCCAAACATCTTTAAATATGCAATTAGATGATCCAAATAATGCTGCACAAATCTAGATCTAAGCACAAAAGACATTAAGCAGATAAAATACAATATGGCTCCATGCATCTAATAGACAAGACAAGAACAATGTATTTAAAATAATGTTTTATATTATATTAAAAAATGGGGCACCTGAGAGGAAAACAAGAAAGGTGTTTTCTGGTTCTCCTCAATGGGATGGGTTCTTGAAAGTCCTCAACATTTCAGATCTAAAATTCCTCTCTCTTATTGGTGTAGAAAACCCAGACAAACATAGAACTCAATGGGAGCTCACATGTAAATAGAAAATGGTGATCAAGAGTAGATCCGTAGTGATCTAATGCAATGAAGGTGACTAATGAATGGGGAAAACCCTTCTATTTATAACAAAATATTAGGGCGATCTAGAACTTAGTGCATGAATAAAATATTATTAAACAAATTCTAGAACCACCCTTTAGGAATATTTTATTATATTTGTTGGAGGGAAAAGGATTTTTGACTTTGATCAATTCCTTTATTTATAAATAATAAATAAATAAATGATTTATTTATTATTTTATGGAAATTGTGGGAATATAATTAAATAAATAATGATTTATTTAATCATTTATAAATGATTTAGTCAAATTTAACTAGGAATATTATTTAAATAAAGGTTTAAATAACTTATTCCTAGGAAATAATCAAATAAATAAGGATTTATTTGAATTTGATTTCCTTGTTTTGGGTTAAATATGACTACGAAATATAAACAAATAAGTTATTTTACATGGTGAAAACAATTTTACTTAGGGTAAAATTGGTCTTACATGGTGTACTTGGGTTCATCTAATGATAATAGTTTAGATGACCAAAAAATGGTGTAACATCTTGTTTAGTTGCGTTTACAGTTGAAGTATATCTGTGTTATCTGGATTAACTGCATTAGCGTTGAAATATCTCTGTGTTAATGGACTAGTTGGGATTGTGTTATTTTGTGATAGTAATTACTGATGTGCATGTGGATGAAAAGAGTTTGCTAAGATATGTCAATGATAGTAGCTTTTTTTATGTTACATATTGTTTTTAAGGTTATAAGTTTCATTTTTATTCTATTAAGGGTTTGGTAATGAAACTTCTTTTGTGCGAACTTGGTAGATCTTGATCAGGACTGCCTCCATTATCCACTTTCTCCTAGGGTTTAGAAACCTAGTTCCAACACCCACCCTTACTACCTCAGGTGAGACCTTAGCCTACGAAAGTAGGTCATTACCGAAAGGGCCAGTCGTATAGGGGTTTGTTGGCAAACCTACAGTCCGAACCTAGGTCAGGAATCTTAAAGCCAAAAAATGGTTCCGTTGTCGGGACCAGGATAATTTTGAGACAAATATCAAGTAATGCCACGAGGCCATTGGAGACCTGAGAAACCAGAGCTCAAATATTGGTTTGAAAGACAGATTCAAAAATTTTCCATCAAAGAGAATCGCACCACAAATCTAACGACTGAAAAGTGGAAGAACAAATATATTTTCACAAAAGTATATGAAATTTTCTTTGTAAATTTTGCGCACGAGCTCCAGGAGTGGCTAGCGAGGCTAATATAATTTCAGATGTGTTGGAAATACGATCAAGTTACATGGTGGACTCCAGAATTGATTCAGCAGTTGGAGAAGGCTGACAATTCAATCACCCAGACTGTAAATCATTGGGTGGATAGTGTGCTAGGAGGATTTGTAACAGAATTCACAGTCGATCAGTTTGTATCCTATTTTGAGGTAGAGCAGAGGTTCTTCAAAGGATTCTGAGGTAATTTCTTGTGAACATTACCGCTACTGATTAAAATATTACTATACGAGAAAGGAATTTTGTGCAGCCACACCGAATGAATGACCTCTGATTAGGGTGAGAGTAAAACACGAAGTGGTAAGTACTACCAGGTCAACAGAGAATGGGATAGATCCGTCTATAGCCCCTTAAGAGAGTCGTCTACACATGCAGAAGCTAGTCCTCTGGCTACACCTTCCTCGAATCAGTGTAAGGGCAAGAAATCCCCTACCCCTCCGCCACTACCAGAAGAAGATATGGCCTCACACATGAATTTTCCCACCTTCAAGGGTGTGCGAGATGAAGACATGGACCAATTTTGGTTCATAGCGGAATCAGTATGGACTGCACAGAAGATTGCTAGCAATGCTATAAAAAGGGCGCAGTTATCCCTCACCTTTAAAGTAAGGGCCTTAGATTGGCTTATGGTACTGCGATGAAAGACAGACCACTATGAGATTGAGCGATGCTTTGAAATCCTTTTTGAAGCCTAGTCCTACGTCGTTAGATCAACTTGAAAGATTTCAATCAAGGGCCCATTGAGTCATTATAAGGATGATCAGGCTGATCAGCGGCTAAAGAAGGTTATCAGAGATGGGGAATTTAAGTATGAGGATAGACAACATAAGGAATGGTTCATTTCCATACTATTACCTCACCTGTGCAGGCCTATGGGACAACAAGAGATTGAGATATAAGAGAAAGCCTTGGAGATTTCCATGAAGCTAGAAGTTTCGCCAAGAGATGATGCCCAGTTTGGGGTCCAACAGATCCAGGTACAACTGGAGGAAATGCACTTCGAAATATAGAATTTGTGAAAGGAGAGAGGAAAAGAAGCTAGTCCAGATGTATGGTGCATAAGGTGAAGGGTGTCAAGCCATACCAAGGATCAGTGCCCTCTATTGGTAGACTACATGTAGGCTAGGGGGCCCAACCCATTGCATCCTAAAGGAGCTGCAGGACCAAACGGCCCCACATTATGGTGCGCTGACTGCCAAGTAGCTGGAATGCATGATACGAACCACTACCCGTCTTGGTGCCTATGCTCCAGAGTTGAAGCAGCAATGGTGCTTATTTTGTTCATCTGTGGGACATGACGAACACAACTGCCGAACATATGACTTAATGGTAGACCGAGGAAACCTATACAAGGTCCAGGCTGACCCTTCATCACCGCTATCTCCCTCGGCATGAGGAGGTTCCCCTGCCAGAGGATGGGGAGGGAGAGGTAGAGGCACAGGTAGGGGAAGAGGGAAATTAATCTGCTATAATTGTGGATAAGAAGGGCACTTCGCGAGGGACTATATGAACCCTGCATGAAAATCTTACAAATATTGTAGACAATTGGATCATGTGTTTGAAGATTGTCAGGTGTTGATAGAAAATATGCAAGAAAAATAGCAGACACCAATGTAGAATGTACAATGGGTTAAGGTAGAACCACGAGATGAGAGACCCAGTATTAATTTCATTACGCGCAATGGCATGGTTACTACTGGAGATGAGGAAAGAGCTATGGCAGAATCCCTTATCCAAAAAAATGTTATCAAAAAGGAAAGCTTGGACCTGCAAAAGGAGAAAGAAACCTTTCTAGAAGCTCACAAGGGCTTTACCAAGGAGGAGGCATCTACTTCCATGGCTCCAACAAACTTGAAGGCAGACGAAGAAGTTAAACCACTCCTACAAGCATGTATAAAGTTTCTACGCAATCAGAAGGTAGTAGAGAATCTTCAAGCACTGATAGATAGCTGCATGGAAAAGACTGACCCTCCAACAGAAGTGAAATATGTTCACAAAATTTACAAGCATAAGAAACGCATTGGTCAGGAAATGCGGCTCTCTGTGCAAATTGGTGATTATGAAATGGATCAGGTCATCTTCGATCTGGGATCCGATGCGAATGTCCTGCCCAATAAAACATGGCAAAGGATGGGCGAACCCAATCTGGAATGGTCTACTATATAGCTGTGCATGGCTTACCAATAGAATATCATACCATTGGGGAGATTATCAAAGATTATGGTAGATATTGCAGGAGTTAAGGTATATGTGGATTTTGAAGTAATTCAAATTGTAGAATATGCAGACCTTATCCTGCACTCTTAGCACTGGACTGGGCTATAAACATGGGAGGCATTATCAACTTGAAGAAAAGGAGCATGGTTTTTGAGAATGTGGGTATGAGAGAAATAGTCCCCCTTAGACCCAGCAAAAGGAGAATGGTATACAGTACCTGTGCGCAAAGAAGACGATGTGGAACATATCTATAAACTAACCACGCAGGATGAATATTGGATTAATCTTACGACTGATGGCATGCTCTGTTGGGAGAAAGACAGTGAATGCCTCTATGACTCTGATGGGGAGATCGAAAACTGGAAGAACCGGTTGCATGACGTATCTACATTGCATTGTCTTAGGATCACAAAGATATTCTGGTGTATCTCCTCAGAGGTAAGAGAGTTGCCTTAATTTTATGATTCTGGTAGTATTATGGATTTCCTTAGGGCATTTGAAACAGAAGTCCCAAGAGAACGACGAATGTGGATGCTTAAACTAGCCATGCGTGCAACCCGTGCGCGGTGGTGGGAAACACATAAGGAAACTTTTTAGGGTTGGAAGGAATGTTGCATGATGATGATCCTATGGTTTGAACCCTTGCTTCACCTATGCACGGAGACTTTCCTTGGCCAAGGAGACCCATGCAAGCACTTGGCCACATGGATGGAGGTGTGGTGCGAAAGGACCAAGGACGAATGGGTCCACCTGTTCATTCATGCCTTGGGACCAATCCCCACTGCGTGGTATTTGGATACAAAGCTACATTAGCGTACCCGCCACTGGGAGACCCTGAGGGACGACTTTGTGGGGATGTTCGGGTTGATAGGAAGAACTACAGAATTAGACGAGGCCTTGCAGGACATTGATGCCCTAGTGTTTGATGAATCACACCCTCATATGGAATATGGGGTACCATCTTGGGATACATAGATGTAGGATATTGCTAAATGTCGCAATCTATCAGTGGAGGAATGTGATGAAGACTAATGAAATATCACTATCCCAGAATCAGAGGGTGAACGAGAAGTTGTTGGACACCCACTATAGACCATCAATGTGACCAAGCCTCTTAAGCTAAGGGAAGTCAACATTGGAACAGAAGAACAACCTAAGCTGGCTAAAATTGGGGATTACTGGGATGATGATACCACTGGGAAAGTCGCGGAGCTTCTCACGAAATATCAGGACCTATTTCCTACAAAATTCTCAGAACTCAAGGGTATTACAGGGGACATGGGGGTCATGCGCGTCACTTTAAAACCAGATGTGTGCCCTGTCAAGCAGTGACCTTACTGACTGAACCCCAAGTATAAGCAGAAGGTCAGGGAAGAAATTGACAAAATTCTAGCCGCAGGTATCTTCGGATCAGTATAACAGTCAGATTGGGTAAGCCCTATGATGGTCCAAGAAAAGAATACTAAAGGAGAAATAAGAATTTGCGTCGACCTGCGTAAGTTGAATGATGCCTACGTACATGATCCCTTCCTTACGCCTTTCTCTGATGAAGTCCTTGATAGTGTGGGAGGACAGGAAGCATACTTATTCACTGACTGATTTTTGGCCTACCATCATATCAGGATCACACTTGAAGATCGCAGCAAAACTACGTTTGCCACAGAATAGGGATCCTTCAAGTACATCGTCATGTCATTTGGGCTCAAAAATTCCCCTGCCATATTTTCGAGGGTAGTAGTCGTAGTGTTCAAGGAGTTCATTCACAAGTTCTTGGAGGTATACTTTGACAATTGGACAGTATTTGGATTGGTAAATAAGCACATCTCAAACCTGCGTATGATGTTGCATGCCTGTAGAAAGCACCAGATTTCCCTAGATACTAAGAAGTGCATATTTTGCGTGCCTTTCAGGATCTTGTTAGGCCATATAGTCTATTAGTAGGGACTAATGGTTGACCCCACCAAAGTTGTAGTGATCATCAATTTAGCAGTCCCCACAACTGAGAAACAGTTGTGCTCCATCCTCGAGCACACGGGCTATTATAGGAAGTTTATTCAAGGGTACGTATTGATCACGACACCCATGGAAAAGCTGCTAAAGAAGGACGTATCATTTTTTTGGGATGATGAGTGTCAGAAGAGTTTTGAGCTACTCAAGGAAAAGATGTTCTCTGCACCTATTCTCATATTTCCTAACTAGATGAAGGTTTTCCATTTCCATGTGGACGCTTTAGAGATCGCCCTAGGATTTTTCCTTATGTAGCCTGGGGAGGGAGACATTGATCACTCGGTTGTGTTTTCCAGTAGAAAACTTTCAAGCATAGAGTTTAACTACTCCACTACTGAATGCAAGGGGTTAGCAATGGTATACGCCCTGCATAAATACCAACATTATTTGCTAGGGGGGCACTTCAAGATGCTCACGGATCACTCAGATTTGAAGTACCTAGTCAATAAGCCTATGTTGGGGGGGGGAGATTTTCCGATGGTTACTGCTATTTCAAGAATACAACTTTGAGATAATTTTGAAGCTGGGGAAATTGAATGCTGGACTAGACCACTTGTCCCGAATCAAGAGTGGTGAAGAACCAACTAACCTGGAGGAAGAATTTCCCGATGTGCAGATGTTCGCTATTAAGGTGGTTGATGAGCACTTCGCTGACATTATCCAATTCCTAAATAGGGGATGGCACCTGCAGAGTATTTGATACAACAGAAGAAAGAGCTGGTAACATGCGCATCTAACTTTACCATCATCGCGGGCCACTTGTATAAGTTGGGAGCTGATGAGGTACTGTGAAGATACATACTAGAGAATGAAATACAAGCCATTCTAGCAGAAGCGAATGGAGGCGTAGCTGGAGGTCACTACGCAGGAAAAGTGACGACACAGAATATTTTGCGAGATGGCCTATTGTGGCCCACACTGTATAGTGACTCTCAAGACTATTGCAAAGCCTGCGACACATGCCAACGGACTGGAACACCATCGCGCAGGGATGAGATGCCTTTAAAACCATAGATGGCCTTGCAGGCATTTGATAAATGGGCCACTAACTTCGTTGGACCCATCAACCCACCAGGTAAGAATACAGGTGCTCGCTACATCATCACTGCGACTGATTATGTAACCAGATGGGTAGAAGCACAAGTTGTGAGGGATTGTACTATAGATACTGCTGTGCACTTTATTTTTTAGCATATTTTAACTAGGTTTGGTTGTCCAAATATCTTGATGAGCAATAGAGGTATGCATTTCATTAATGACACAATACAAGCTTTGACTGAGGAGTTTCAAATCCACCATGCAAAAAGTACCCCATATCACCCGCAGGCAAATGGGACGGTAGAAGATTTCAATAAAATTCTGGAACATGTGCTTAATAAGGTCTATAATGTCGATTGAAGTGATTGGGACATCCACATCCCGTCGGCCCTTTGCGCCTATCGGACCACATGCTAGAAATTGACTGGGAAAACACCATTCCGAATGGCTTATGGCAAGGAGATCATTATGCCCATGTAGTATTTTGTGCCTAGCTTGCACATCGCAGCATTTACGAACATGGAGAAGCCTGATATCATGGAAGAACGCTTAGCGCAACTAGTTTCCTTGGAGGAAGATCGATTCACCGCTAACTTTCACCAGTAGGTTCAGAAGGCCTGGGAAAAAGCCTGGCACAATCGGCATATCTGACATAAGTTGTTTAAAGAAGGTGAGCTCGTGTTATTATATGACATCTAGTTTGCACACCACCCTGGGAAATTCCGCCAACATTGGTTGGGACCTTATATCGCAATAGATTTTACGAATGGAGGTGCGGTGAGATTGGCTACGCTGTGCAGGGACCCCCTGCCTGGATATGTTAATGGCAGTCGTCTCAAACCCTACCAGACTGACTTGCCACATACCAAATGACTATATGGCTGGAGTAGCTGTATTAGGATAGATACGCACAAGGAAGAGGGAAAACACAGACAGGTCTGTTATACACACAGGGGTCGACCGCAGGTCAGGAAGTGAGGAAGGGTGTGCAGGGTGCGTAGGGGTCAACTGAAGGTCAGGAAACGTAGAAGGGCATGCTAGATGCACAGGGGTAATTCGCAACTACGAAAACTAGCCATCGGAACAGTAAAACTGGGTAAAAATAAAATTTTATCATTGGAAGGAGCGAGCAGTCAGAAATTAATGCAGTGATTTTTGAATATTTTTTACTGTTTCCTTGATGGTAATTTTTTGATAAGTATGATCCAACCGTTGGTCATTGTCCAAAGCTATAAAAGCAAGAGGGTAGATCAGAAGTGGGTTCTGTGCATTCTGATAATATTGTGCCTTGCAAATTTCCGTGACTATTGTGCTATGTTAATGTCTGGGAGGGATACCCCCTCTGATAGTAGCAATCCCGAGTTCATCTTTCGATCGAGAATGACTGCGACCAATCCCGCTAAATCATCTTAGACCATGGCCTCTACGGATGAAGTATTGGAGGTCACCCCTGAAGTTGAAGAGGTTGTGTCCACACCAACCAAGGGGAAGCAGGTGGAGAAAAAGAAGAGTAAGGGGAAAGGCCAGGAGGAAGGGTAGGGGAGGGCTACGAAATGGCCTGGAGGGAAGCCACGCACCTCCCCTCAGAATGTGAATTACCTCGAACGGTGCCTAAGGCATGCTCGCCTAACCCGATGAAGCAACCTCTGTCTGCTCAGGAAGAAGCTTGGATTTCTGAACCAATCACTTGGTTGCCGCCCTATGTTCGGTCTCACAGACCCTCAATGTGCATGCCTAAAAATATGAAAGGTATGCATGCCTATCTACAAATGCCACTGATTCTGAGTGAAGTCCCCATAATTGGAGAAGCGCATGGCAGGCTCGCCTCAATTGACTTCGAAAATCATGACCTTTCCATCCTAGAGGTCTTCCCAGAATTACCACCTGAGCTATATATTGAATGAGTACTGGAAGACGATGTTCTAAGGGTCGTACCAATTCCATGGGTGTGTGGGTTAGCGGGTTCAGGATTACTAAAATTGTTGCATATACCTCACTTCGGCCGATACAGTATCACTGATCAAATTGTGTGACAGCTGCTAGCCATGAACCATGACGACATCTTGTGGATTCAGGACTGCATTCCCATCGATGCTGCCTTAATTCAATACATTACTTCTCTCCCCATGGAGGGGCTAAATCCCATGGAGCGCGTCTGCAAGAATTATGAGAAACAAATCGCTGAAAAGGTGCGAGAAGACTACCATGTCGAGCACAATACTAGGGGGTTCTTGATCAACACCATTGTCGACCCTAGAGTTTGCATGGGTACCCTACTGCTGGCTTGTAAGATGATGTGAAAGTGCTAGGCCACGACTGTCCCCACCTATGTAATTCAACTGGATGGTTGCTGCGAAAAGGGGGTCTACGTCAATTGGTCACAGTTCCTTTGCAATGAATTTTCGGAGAATGTGCGTGAGGCCTGGGATCATGGAAAGGCATTTTGATACTCTTGGATGATGCTCCTGATTGCATTGGTCACATGTTAAGCCCTTGAAGACTTGGTCCTCCCTGAGCTCGAACCAGACATGTGCGAGGGAGCGCAATACACAAATTTGTGGGATTCGAAGGATGAGCATCATATTAAGGATAACAAGGTGTTTTGGGTTCTATTTCAGAGCGCGCTCCCAGCAGAAATTCACTCCCGGCCATGCTTGTCGTCAACAGTCTACGACAAATACACAAGCATCGCAGCATTCCAAGTCACGATGCACAATGTCCAAATTCGGGGCCGTAAGGATCCAGCTTGGTTGTCGCTACCTTACATGGTTTCCAATGGGGAAATTGATCGACTCATTGCCACTTGGCTACCACACTGGAAACTCGGTTTCAAATCAACAGCAGCTGACATTGCTGGCACAAGTGCAGTTCCAAAGACCACCACCCCACTTGATACCACTAAGAATTCAGAAGGTCGTGGCCCGAAAGGCTCCACTGGGATGGAGGTTCTCCTAGATTCTAGGGGAAGGATAGGAGTCGCAACAGGACA
The DNA here is from genome assembly GCA_034641835.2 of Pinus albicaulis. NCBI lineage: Eukaryota > Viridiplantae > Streptophyta > Pinopsida > Pinales > Pinaceae > Pinus > Pinus albicaulis. The sequence continues at coordinate 1,553,092,108 of CM076582.1, forward strand.
TGGAGACTGAGGGTCTGGATACACAGGGTATCGGTTCTCCGCGTGGCACAAAACAGATGGCAGAACCTCTCAAAGGACAACGACTGAAACAACGGGCTACGACGCCTGGAAGAGACATTGAAAGTATCTTAACCGAGGAAGATTTGGAGCAAATCACAAGATGAGGTTACTCTCACTTCAGAAGACAGATGGCTCACCTTGGAAGAGAAGTAGAAAGCTGCAGTTGCTACGTTACAGTCTGAGCTCCAAGCTCTACAGCTCAAGGCCGATACTCTGCAGACAAGCGTAGTTCAAGCGAGTCGGCATCAAGCAACCAGTATGGAGTTGATTACAACGACCGAGAGTCGCCTCTACCCCTTTCCAGGCACATCGCTCACTCTGAGATCACCTGCCCTATGTGCGCAGATCCAAGCCTACGTGGAAGTACATCTGGATTTGGCTCGACTTCCGCAGGAGCCGCTACAGGTTCTCCACACATCCCTCTTTGAGGAAATCCAACACAGATACTGCTAGGTGCAGCAGTAGCTAAGTATAGTTGAGCATGCAATCATAGAAAAAACTACCGAGGCATCCCAGGCACAGGCCGCGTGCATCCTTGCTGCCGCACAATAGACTGAGTTGGAGTGCCTGATCAGCAGACTCTGTGCAGATGTGACTGAAGACATTCCAGCCTCTACCATCCTCCAAGCTAAGATTGAGGGGCTCGTCGCAACCCTGAAATCTTCTCAGATAGAGATCCAGGCCGTTAAGACCAATATGGAGCAGCACATTGGTGTGTTGCAGGCTAAGTTGTAGCCGGAAACTCCTCCTGAGGTATGTGCTTAGAGAGTTGCATTGGTCACAAAAGCTACAAACACCATCACCGCTCAGATCGATTAGGGTTCTGAATTGCTATAGATAGCTATGCAGCTATGGTCCACGGTGCAGTGTGACCCTTTCCTACAAGAATTTACTGAAGAACCTCGTCAGAAGGAAAAAGCATTCAAAAAATGGAGGCTACCCAGAACACTATGATCCCAGCTCAGCGCCTAGCACGTCTACGAACCAACCATGCACTCAAAGATGACCTGGAAGGACTTCGCCACAAGAAGAAGGTTCTGAGTGACCACCTCAAGCCATGGGCCGATGAATCCCTCAATATATCGTAGGACTTGGATGTTGCAGTCAAGCAGCTAAATTAGCCTTTAGAGAGTGTCACCGCTGCTACTGATGGCCCAACTTTGAAGAATTTGGTGGAAATTGTGCCGAACGCTGCCACGTAGAGCAAAGGAGTGCTTCCCCCTCTGGTCGATGCAATCAAGCAGCTCTAGGTGAAGATGCAAACCCCACAACCACTGTGACTCGTGACGAGCCACAAGATTGTGTTGGGGGCCTGTTGGAATGGAGTTCCCTAAGCTGCGTTTTTGGTATATTTTTGTATTACTTAGTCTTGCGTAGGGGTTTTGGGGTGGGTCAAAGCCCCCAATGTTTTCTAATGGGTCAAAAGGTAGACCTAGAGTCAACAAACCACCGTTTGGAGACCATAGGATAGAAAAGGCTACGATGATGTAAATAGATAGATAGTTGGGTCTAGAAAGTAAGAAGTAAGTAAGATTGATGTGATGTATGAGCTGTTGATCTATTTTGGGCAGTTTTGGGTAAGGAATCCTGCTGGCTATGTGAGCGGAGATCCTCAGTCCTACTGTGTGCAGACCCACTGGCTGGGTGCGCCAGTAGTGACTTGGGTTTGTAACTGGTTTTTGGACGATTAATGAATGCGGATATATTGAAGTATCTCTGTGTTATCTGGGTTAGCTACGTTTATAGTTGAAGTATATCTATGTTATCTGGATTAACTATGTTAGTGTTGAAATATATCTGTGTTAATGAACTAGCTGCGATTGTGTTATTTTGTAATAGTAATCACTGATGTGCACGTGGATGCGAAGAGTTTTCTAAGATCTGTCAATGATAGCAGCTCTTTTTATGTTACATACTGTTTAGAAGGTTATAAGCTATGTTGTTATTCTATTAAGGGTTTGGTAATGAAACTGATTCTATGCGAACTTGGTAGATCTTGATCAGGACTGCCTCCATTATCCACTTTCTCCCAGGGTGCAGAAACTTGGTTCCAGCACCCACCCATACTAACTTCGAGTGAGACCTTGGCCTGCGAAAGCAGGTCATTGCCAAAAGGGCCAGTAGTAGGGGTTTGTTGGAAAACCTACACTCTGAACCTAGATCATGACCCCTTAAGCCAACAATCTATAAATAGACTCCCACTATAAATCGTTTTTTCTCAACATTCTAAAAATAGACATACACCTAAAAATAACCTGCGGGCCCCACCTAGTGTAGGTGCTTAATTTTCACTAGGATCATCATCTTGTTGAATCTCAACACAGCATATATATCAATATTTTAGGGAACCAGAGTCTATTAGACGTGGTGATTTGGTGCTCTTGAATGAGTTAAATATTTCTCTCCAAATACCATATTTGTAGCAAACATGCTCTACCAGTATCAAGAGGATTGTTGTGTTAACCTAGAGGCTTATTCACATTGGGATTTTTCACTTGAATTTCATATGTTATTAGTCTAGTGGATATTTCATCCCACTTAATAGCCAACAAGCCTCTTAGAATATGAAAACATATTGCGAAATAGAATAACTGATAGACAAACAATTCAAGGTATTTGATTGTTTGGCACTGCGTGTATTAAACCTTTCACAATAATTAAGGAACTTGAAGGGAATGTTGAATGATAAAGGGTGTACCTTTTCTATTAGAAACTATATAAAATGTTGTATAATGGATTTTGGTTAAGGGTGTTAATATTTAAAAGTGGAGAAATCATCATGGGACTCATTCAAATCTAAGGAGAAGCAAGCACATCAAAAGTACTTGAGCCTTCTATTGATTGGAAAATTATATTTGTTTACACCCTTACGAATCCTTGGATGGCTATGCTAAGAAATTGGGTATTGTGCATGGTTTATGGCCTAGTCAAACTATGATATAACTTTGAAGTAAAGAAAAAAAAAAAAGTGAGAATCTACAAAATAGAAAAAAATATACACAAAGGTAAAATCATACATTGGAATAAAAAATTAAACATATCATCAAGGCATAATTCATTTTAGTGCAAATCATTATCATAAAGTAGAACTATGTTCAAGTCCCGGGCTTGAAAATTACTCTTCTCATTTAAAATAACATTCCATTAAAAGTAAAGATACAATATATAATACACAAATTAGCAGTAATTAAGAATATAAAAAGTATAAATAATAAAAATAGTACACAAGCTGGAAGAATCAACTAAATATCCTTCATTGAGTGTCTCAATGAATAATGTTAGCTTAGAATATTATAAATATTCACTAATGGACTTCCTAACAAATGACCTTGTTTTCAAGACCATATTGGTCAAATGCCAACAGTCATAGGCAACAATTAAATCAAACTTTTTACAACCAACTCAAAAGGTGCATTGAGGGAGTGGTATGCTACTGCAAGAAGATCCAATATTAGTATCAAAAAAATGCAGTAGTTATATATCATCAATGACATAAGTATATGATACCTCTAACAACAAGAAATATCATGGACCTCTGTCATTGCTGCTATTTAAAATAATCCCTATAGATCAAATTTTGTGAGTCACAAATATCTAAACACATAGTTAAGTACCCAATTTGAAGAATGAAACTTATGTCTTGCCAACTTGGTTGCAATCAAGGGATCTTGTATTCCTCTTGTGAGCCTATATTTGTGATCTGGATTTAAATGTTAGTTTTTTTGTGCTAATTTCATTTTCAAATCTATAATTTATTTGCTGGTTGTATTCTTGTTGTAGATATGTTTCCTTGTTGCTTATGTGTGTCAAGTAGGTAATTTAACTGATTTTTATGAGTGAATTCAAGAGCATAAAGTATGAAAATAAAATTTTGAACAACAGAAACATAAAGAAGAGTAAACCATCACAATGTATCCATCAACATAGAGTTTTGATGATGGAGTTCACCCCTCGTGGGCTACATCTCCTTCGTCCAGCTTCCATGGCTTGGGCCTCTATATTAGCTAAATAGTGAAAAAATTGTTGTCTACATGCATCATATTCTCCTAAAACATACTCCAATGAGTTCATAATGTCGAAATCAACTAGAAATGACTATTCATTCACTCCATTTGGCCTTCAGCTGATCCAGGCATGGCCTTCCTTCCTAGTGGCCCTAGGCTTCAATTTTCTTCAAAGTGATAAAAACACCTATAGAATTTCTCCTCTACCTCTACAACATGTTCCAATGTGTTCATAGAAAGCCAATATGCTAAAAATTATTCTTCTTAAGCCAAAATTGGTCAAAAATTGCTCAAGATATTGCTCATTTAATGTTTCCTAAGAATCTCCTCTAAAACTGGAGAAGACTCCAGTTAGGGCCGATAATTCTTGAGGTGGCGCCGATTTTGGAGGCACTGCCAAATTTTCTGCCAACTTAACATGCAGTTAACTAGTGTTTAATTAATGGTTAATATTGGGATCAGGCGCCTTAAGCACGCTTAACGAACCTATTGGTTTATTTCGGTCTTATGGGAGGGGGCTAGCCCCCTCTTTTCAGTTGTCAGGTCATACAACACAATTCAAATATGAGATGGGCATGGAGGCTTTACAAGCCTCACCCCATGGTCTATTGGTAAGATGCGGTAACTTTTGGGGGAGGTCAGAGGTTCGACCCTGACCTTCACCCCTATACATATGTTTTTCCAACATATAAAATACACGCCTCCAATTTAAACTCAGACTTTGCAATATATTTGCCATCGGTTATATATCTCCCAAACCTTAGAGCTTGTGGACTTTGGGTTAAAAAAATATATTTTCTCCCACATTAATATATCGCTCCGTCCAACCATATAGTTAAATTGTACCCACCATATATGATATATGAATTCCACCAATGAAATTCAAACCTTAGGTTTAGGAATATGAAAAAGTTAACATGCCACCATAATGTAATCCAACCTTGCATAAAATTCAACCACCATATAATTAAAATTAGTCGAACCACCATTGAAATTCGAACCTAAGGAGCATATCCCTCATAATAAAAAAAAATTGAATTCAACCTTAGGAGGACATTGGGAAATTTCACCTTCTAAATCCAAAACTGACGAATCTTGTTGTGACACTTGTCATAGTGCCACTGGGAAAAAATTGAAGAATATTCCCTGCATGTTGACTGGCCTTCCATGTCATCAACCTGTCATTTTTCAGCAATTTAAAAAAAAAAATCTCATTCTTAACGACGGTTAGCAAGATATAACTTCTTCATCCAAAGTCAGTTTTTAACGAAATGAATTACGTCGGATTCCTGGCAATGGGTCGATCGTTGTTATTCAGTTTTCAATCAATTCTAAGCACTTTCATTTTTGAGCTTAATACACTGAACCTCTGATCATTCCTCCCCAATAGAATCCTTTTGGACCCCAAAATATCTCTTATTACTGATCATGTGTATGAGGGTACTATTCCCTCACCCTTCTAGTCTCTATCCATTGAAAGTTTCCCATTTTCATCATTTGGAGCATTTCACAAAAAGTTAACTTTTTCCTTGATTCTTATGACCTTCTCTTGCTGTCATAGACATCTTCATGCTACAATTTTTTTTTAATTTTTAGAGCATCAATCCATTCTTGCAGAAACCATCTTGTTACTACCTTGGTCATTAATCAAAGGAAATGTAAAAATTGTCTCACCTTGCACACTGTCACCATGGCGATTCTTAGTCGATCTCGCTTTGTACATGCCTTGACTCTTGACCAAGTATCTTCGCCACTGCCATGTACCCTTTGGAAACCATAAACAAGCATTTTTGGAACCCATGCGCTCTTTTTCAAGCTGCTTTGTCGCTTTCTCTTTGACCTTTGCACTCTCTTGCAACGACATCTTGTTTCCAACACTGCTCAAAAATGATGTTGACTACTGCAAATGTTTTACATCTTATTCACCTTCTCTCAAAAGAAACCTGTTAGAATCTTGAAACATCTCATTACAAGCATAAGCATAATTTTGAAAAGTTTTATTCAAAACATCTCTTTGTTTCATCATCAACAATGTCAAATTCTGACTTGCATTCACTATCTTCTTCATTTCTCCTGCATGTATAAGAGACAAAATTGTCTTCTTCTTATGCACTCTAACTATGTTCTCAATACCATCTTTAAACAAGTGATACTTATTCCCATGGCGATGAAATACTACTTTCCTATCATACAGATAAGGACTTCCCAATACTACCTAATATCTCAAGTGGCACCACATCAAGTTCAACTTCATCAATAAAGTTTGAATTGATGGTGAATCTTAGTATGCACTTCCTTGTAACCTACAAGTTTTCACTCTTTCATATCCAACCCAAAGGATATGATCTTAGATTTCTAATAGTTTCAATGTTTGGTTTCTTAACCAAGTCTTTGGAAATCAATTTAGCTTATGACCAACTATCAAAAAGTGTATCAATATTGGTATGTTTAGAGACAACTATAATATGGAAAATTTCTATTCTTGTATCTTCATCATGAGTGACATTTGAAAATTTTGAAGAACCAGTGCTTGAAATATGTTTACCTTTCAATCCCATGGCTGTAATCTTTGTCTCATCTCCTGAATATGACCCTAAGTCATGTTCAACTATAGCAACAATTTTCCCCTTCTCTTTGGCTTTCAATTTGTTTAGATTCAACTCTGGATGAAGTTGCCAACAATGATCTTCATCATGGCCATTCTTTGAACAATTTTTCATGTGATTTTTTCCTTCTCTCTTTTTACAGAGCTATTATTTTCCCTCTTCCATAAAACTTTCCCTTTCCTTTACCCTCACTTTCACTTTTTTCATCTATGTTTTATTTCCCTCTTGCTTCTAAGTGTGTGGCTTGAACACAAACTTCATCTATGTTTCTGAGATTAAACACGAGAATAGTGTGCCTAAGTGTTGAGGAGGTAAATCCCCTCTGCGGACAGAGGCGATCCCTACTAGCCCAGCAGGGGTCTAGCAACAATCATCAAATGTTACAGCGCATATTCCTAGTTACGAATAAAATACCAAATATGGAGGCCTACCTGGAATCCAATGCTATGATTCGTAGAAGAAAGCGTTCTCATTCCTCAGCCTCGGCAGATCACGATCCTCCCACGATCTTTGCGGATGGACACCTGCACATGCAAGAAACAACACGAATACAAGCATAAAATCTGGAATGCGCAACTATATATCAGTCAGAAAGGATATAACTCATTATTAACATAAGTGAAAATAGAGTGGAACCATAACCGTAATCATTCATTAAATAACAATCGAAAGAGAGTACAACCAATGTTCTGACGTCGTGGTCTCCTTCGGATGGGTCTCCAGTTGTTCACGTCTCGCAAAGCTCGCTAGGGAAAGGGAAAACCTCTCCAGAGTCTCTCGACGATAGTTTCCTTACTTGAGTCGGCCTTAAGGGAAGAAAGAGGGCTCTTACAGCACAAAGGCTCTTGGGAATTTGGAGATTCAAAGCTTAGGCACTTCAAGACTAGCTTGCCATGGAATTGAGCAGGCTTTTATAGATGGGGAAGGATGGAGTTGGGATCCCTATTATTGTGGGATTGGCCCTATCAACAAGGAAGGTTCCATGGGAGGTGGCAAAACCACTTCCCTTCCATAGAACTTCCGCAGCCAAACCTCCCAACCCAAGATAGGCAATGGTTTCTGAGTTTGTTGAAACACAACTTTTGCCATCTTTATTTAAAAAACACTCCTTAAATTGGCTGGCGCGACTACTGCTCTAGGAAAGAGCGCCAGTTGGCGCAGCCTCTTTGTAGGATTTTCCTCATTGGCACGAGTGATGAACTGTCTGCCCGCGCCAATGCAAAAGGAGATGTTTTCATGATTTTTTGCAAGGAGATGTCTTTAGGGCAATTGAAGCTCATGCTTAGAGGAATGCATTGATGATGATTTCAAGGCATGACAATGTTCACAGGTCACAAAATGGGTCCTCCATTGTGCGGGACGGGGAATGGTAGGGACGGTGACAAATTACTGTGTAACACTAAGGTTATTGTGCAAAGCCCCAACATACTTTAACAAAGTTTCTTGAGAATATAAATTAATACCCAAAATTAGAGCTCTTCTCCTAATCTTGCACACTTTTCCCTTTCAACTGTCTAAAATTTTGCCAATCCATAATTGCCTTTTGCATGTAAGTTAGGGGATATAATTGCCTTTTAATTGCAGCAATAAAACTTGACCAAGACATAGAGATCTTACCGTAGTTTTTAATCTCTTCTTGAGTCCTTGCTTCCCACAAAACAAGTGTAGATCCTTCCATCCTCAAAGAAGCCAATTGAATCTTTATGTCATCTTCATGAAGGTTCTGAATCCTACAGTACCACTCCAATTGACGTATCCAATTATCCAATATTTGTGCATTGAACTCACCATTATACATTGGAAGCTCAAATTTGACATCAAGTTTGAGTAAGGGTGTTTTTAATTTTGTGGTCTTAGAGTGAGTGTGAGTAGTTTTTGTGGTGGAAGTGGAAGATGATGCTAATGGAGAATATGAGGATGATGAAGATGGTGGAGATGGAGGTGGCTTTCCTGCACTACCCTTTGAACTCTTCTCTTCATCCTTCTTATCATCTGAATTTCCTTCTCCATGTGGAGACTTAGAACCTTCTCCTGCCATCCCAGCAGTAAATGCATCAAACATAATTTTAACCATCCTCTTTATGTCATTGAAGTCTCTCTTGACATCATCCTCATCTGAATGACCTTTAGTATCTCCAACACCTGACATGATGGATATGGATTCAAGTTCAACTTCTGATGCTTGTACATCTTCAATCAACTATGCTTCTTGTACAACTTGTACCTCCTCAATATCAGCTTCTTGAGACAAAACTTGAGGTGCTTCAAGTGCAGCTATGAATGGAACTTTGGGTGAAGATGGTGCTATTGTAGCTCTCCTTCTATTTATATGAATGCCACTAATGAAATTTGGACCTTCAATTTAGGAATATGAAAAATTTAACATGCCACCGTAATGTAATCCAACGTTAGCATAAAATTCAATCACCATATAATTAAAATTAATCCAGCCACCATTTAAATCTAAACCTAAGGAGGAGATTCAACCTTAGGAGGACACTGGGAAATTTCACCTTCTCAATCCCAAACTGGTGAATCCTATTGTGACACTTGTCACAGTGCCACTGGGAAAAAACTGAAGAGTATTCCCTGCATGGTAACTGGGATGCCATGTCATCAACCCATCACTGTTTTGCAATTTTTTTTTAAATTTTCCTGTTCTGAACAACGGTCAACAAGTTATAACTTCTTCATCCAGAGTTGGTTCTTGACAAAACGAATTGTGTCGGATTCCTGGTGACGGGCCAGTCTTTTTCATTCAGTTTTCAATCAATTCTAAGAACTTTCATTTTTTAGCTTAATTCACTGAACCTCTGATCAATTTGTAGTATAAATGTATTCACAAGTGTTATGTAACCTTTTTTTCTATTTGTTTAGAATACTGATTTAGTTTTATTAACTAATAATGGGCTCAATTATGTGAAAGAGAAGACAAATGAGATTTGGGTTTCTAAAAAATAGGAAATGGCTATGAAAAAAGGGAATGGATTCCACATCCATATCATCAAATAATTCCACATAATCATCATTCTTTCAACCAAGATGCATGATAATCATTGTATATCACTATATAACATGCATTTCATAGAGTGTCAATTCAAGAGATTGACAATTTTCAAACCATGATATTTCATGTATAAGTAATATATAGAATATATCCAAAATGTGCATGTTTGAAAATCCAACCATTAAAATAAAATAAAAATATGTGCTACCATACTTATACATAAAATGCATGCCACAACCAAAATTTCTTTTCACTGTTCAAAATAAACTTGCACCCAATCATCAAAACTTATAAACAAAAGCAGTTGAATTGTTCTTAGTCTCAACTAATAATTATTCCATGGAGAAAGATGGCTTCTTGACTTTTGTATGTCCCTATTCATCAACATGTTTAGATGAGGTAGAAGGGGCCATGGTTGGTTCAGAAGAAGAGACTTGTTGAGGGGTCTTTTTCATACTTTAATTAGAAGGATGAGTTATTCGTTCACAATTAGTATACTTGACAGCTGATAAATCAATGGAATTACCATGATAAATATGGGAAATTTCAAAATAAAGGGTTATGAGATAATGTTTTAGTAACTTAAATTTCAAGTCCCCAGCATGAAGATTGAAAATTGTAAATTGAGAAGAGTGTCTATTTTCACAGATGTAAAAACTATTTATGTTTGGAGAATAAAATAATGTGTTTGTACGGGATGTTGGAATGATAGTTACAAGTAACACAAAAATACTTTATAAAATATGAATATTTGTGTTGCGTATGTGTTGTATTCTTTCCACGACTAGCTTCCCATGTTCGTTGCATCAGGCACAGCGCCCAGGAAAATTTTTTTGGACCCTATAATAGGTGGGAAAACCTACCTATGGTTTTGTGCATGGGTTTTGCACATGGTTTGGGCATGATGGTTTTCTTCCGATGGTATTTTGTAGATTTGGTCAAGGGAACTATGAATATGTTGTAATCTAGGGTTAATGGTTTGGCGTTTATGAATGCTTCGGCATGTATATATATATGTATTGTAACATTGAAAGGAATATAATGAAAAATAAATTTGGTAGTCCTGATTTTGGGATCCAGGGGAAAATATCTGTGTGTATTTGTTTTATGTTCTCACCATTGTTTATTTTCTTTTTTAAGAATTCATTTGCAAGTAATTTATGTACAGGGTTAAAACCTACGTTTGGTTTCATATTTGTTTCGGCTTTAAGGGGACACCTTTTCTGCTGAGGGGTTTTTCTCGGGCTTGTGGTAGACCTCGTTCAATGGGAGATCTACAGGATCGATTCTTGCGGTGAAAAAAGACGGCAAAAAGTGGAAAGATAAATATCGAGAAATTTAATGGAAAATTTTTTGAGTTGTGGAAGTTCAAGATGGAATATTTGCAGGTGGATAAAGATCAATGGATCACGGTAGATCCAGGTACTAAACTAACAACAATTTCAGCATAATACTGAGCAAAGTTGGATCGGAAGGCAAAGGGCACAATATGATTTTGTATCTCAGATTTAGTATTGTTGAATGTATCAGGAGAAGCTATGACAAAGGCTTTGTGGGACAAGTTAGGGACTTTGTACCAATCTAAGTCTCTAGTGAACAAATTGTTCCTGCAAAAAAAGTTGTATAACTTGATGATGAAAGATGGAGACTCAATGATAGAGCATCTTAACACCTTTGATACTATGGTAAGCTAGTTGTTATCTGTTGATATAAAAAATTTAGATGAAGATAAGTGAATCAGTTTTCTATCTTCTCTACCAAATTCGTGGGACAGTCTAGTTGCTGCAATAGGTAGCAATACAACTACCTTGAAGTTTGATGAAATAATCTCATCCTTATTTTTGAAGTAGATGAGATGAAAAAATATGGAGAGTCGAAATGGAGATGCCTTGTCTATATGAGGACGGTCCCAGAATAGAAACAAAAATAATTCCTCAAGTGGGAGATCTAAATCTAGAGGGAGATCTAATTCTCTAGGAAAACCTGTATAGGTGTGCTAGAAATGTGGAAAGGAATGAAACTACAAAAAGGATTGTAGATCTAAATCTCCTAAGAAAGGAAAGGGATACGATGATGTTCCTTTTGCAGAGGCGAAAACCACCTTAGATGAAGGTGGGGATGTGTACTTTTCTCCTTCTTCAAGTACACATGTATATCTTGAGGCATGGTTGATTAACTCAAGTGCATCCTTTCACTTCACTCCCCATAGGTAATGGTTCTGGGAGTATGAGAAATATGATGGTGGTGATGTCTTCTTAGGGGATGATAGGAAGGCCAAAATCGTCATTGTTACCCAGAATTTTGTCACTGTCCTTGCAATCCCCAACTCGCAAATTGGAGGATAATTTATGTGAGTAATAAGAAGTGTCATGCCTTGCAAAGACGGTCATTGCATCCTTTTACATGATAGAAATATTCCTTCTGTTGACAGTTCCCTGAGCAGAGCTGTAAAAACCCTTGTTTTTGCCTTGGCGCGAGTAGCCAGTTACACCCCCACACCTATTGGGAAAATTAACACTGGGCCTGTGCCAAGCTATTTATGGAATATTTTTTAAAAATAGAGGTGAAGATTCCACTTCAACAACTTCGAGGATGAGTCATTGGGAGTGGTTGGACTAAATAACCACGAACTCCTTCCTTTAGTTTATGGTTTCCACCTCCCATGAAAACCTCCTAAAAGATAGGCCTCCCTCCCACCTTTGTAGGGATCCCAACCTCCTCCTTTTCCTCTATAAAAAGAAGTTATTTCTCTTTGCATAAGCTAGTTGAACTTGGAGAATTGATACTATAGTTGAGTTGAATTGTGAAAGAGATAGAAAAAGGAGGAACTCCATTGAGAGAGCTTAAGTCCATGCCCTCATGCTGTCTGAATCCCTTGAAGAGTACTGAGATGTGCTTCGGCTAAACCCCACTGGAGGAGACTGCGACGTCAAATAACTGGTTGTACCTCTTCCATCTATCAATATATACATGACTAGAATTTGGGTTCCCATTTTGTGTCATTTTGTTTGATTTACTGCAACGTGCTTAGCCCTCTTTGACTAGTTAGTGATTACAAACGGAATTGTTATGTTGTATGCTACTCTTATTTACTGTGTTATGTGCAGGTATCTGAGCATGACTACAGATGAATTGTGACTTGCCAAGGCAGGAGCAAGAGGTCACCACTGCTACAACCGCAACAATAGCATTGGATTCCAGGTAGGTCGATCTACTATGTCCTCTCTCATTCTGTAGTTAGGAACCTACATTCTAGCATGTCTCTTTGTTTCTACACCCACTCTAGGGCTAGAGGGATCGTCTCTATCCGGAGAGAGGATTTACCTGCTTAACAAATTGGTGACTCTGTTGGGGAACAGTGTAAGTTTGTCGTTTGAGCTTGTTGGGTCAATTTCAGTTGTTGGCTTGTTTGTTTGTCTTTTTCTGGTTTGCCCGCTTGCTTGCCATCCTCTGTTCAGCTCCAAAGTGTCAAGGTTGACCTCTGCTCATTGGATTTACCTTTTTTCTATAGTTATCTGACTTAGCGCGTTTTTCGTTTGAACAGTCGCACCGATTGGTGCAGGTTGCTTTTGGTACAGTCGCGCCAACCCCTATTTGGCACTAAATACAGCCTCACAGTCGCGCCAACTCCTGTAGAATTAGGTTTACCCTGCTTGATGAGTTTTTTGGTCAATTGTGCTTGACTCTGGGTTATTTTTTGTGTGTAATTAAGCCTTTGGGATTGTTTTGACTACTGTAGACTTGTTTTTCTCAGTCGTTTTTCCATCTTCCTGTTAATGTAGTTTAAAGCCTTAGAGTTTCTAAGTGTCTTTCTACACTGAGCCTTCTGCTTGGAAATCAAGTCTCTTTGATTATTGTCAGTCTCGTTCTTGGGTCGATTGCGCTGAGTTTTCTTGATTCTTCTGAGTATTTTCTTTGGTTGGATGATCATTTCATTTTCGATTGATTCTCCCCTTGTTGCTCCGAGCATCGATTACATTGCTTGTTTTGGGTCATTTTGGAAAACTCTATTTTTGGTTGAAAGATTGCGACATTAGTTTGAGAGTTCTCTTGTGTTTGTTTTTCATTGATTAAGTCTTTCAATTTCAATTCTTACATTCACAATACTCAAGCTAGTGTTTATTTTGTTTTTCATTGAATTAGTGCATTGTGTGCTTCGTTTCATTGAAAAATTTAAAAAAAAAAATTGCATTCTTTCGTTGTATCGAAATTGAAACGTTCTTTTACATAACTAGCATTTGTTAATCTAGGAAAGAGTTTCATTTTTGATTGATTACATTAGAGGAATTGGAGGATTTCTTCGCATACTTTCCGTGTTTGTTCGTGTTTGAAAGATTTGTATTCTTCTCATAGCTAGCATTCATTGAATTAGAAAATGATGTTCATTTGCATATAGTTTGCATTTAGGAAGTTGAGCTCCAAATTCGATAGGGCCTTGGAATTGAAACATAATCCAAGATCAAATTTAAAATTCACTCAATGAACCTAAGGCAACATTGAAACCTAATGTAACATTTTTAGTGGTCTAGCCTAGAGACGCGTGCTGGCATCTTAAAACCTAGTAGTTGTCATTCTCCTTTTGGCTTTAGACAGCGCTAGTACAGACTTGTGCTCCCTGTATCGTCGAGTATATAAAGGGAGACCCCCTAGGTTGCAATCCTTTATCCATAGGAAGCCGAGTCTACCACCTTGTAATCATGATACACCAAACACAGCATTCGGGGAGACTACCTGCACGTACGTTAAGTCCTTGGTCATTTCTCTTTCATTTGATCACCAAGGTGTATATGGAAGTTCACGGAAACCTGGTATAACCTCTTTCTTAGAGTACCTGAGTAGTCATTTTGATATTTTCGTGACTCCTTAAACAAGAAGAGATCGTAGAGCGCTTGTCATTTCATGCTCATTTCAATTGAAAGTGATAGAGTTACATTTTTCCTATTTCTCAACTCTTAAAATATGAAACAGGAGAGTTTTGTTTTAGTGTCTTAAAAAATTAACTGTCCATGAAATATTCCTGGTTAAAGTTATCTTCCTTAGCATTGTGTTTTAGTGTTGTTTTTGATGGCAATGTTTCCGGATTTTACCAACCAAGGAATCCCCTCCAAAGGGAATCCTAGTCCTTTTCCTACTTTTGGACATGTTGGTGCTTCTTATATGGCAGCATTGTCCCTTCCTGGGTTAACTGTTGGTTTTCCCATGTGGTTAATTTTGACCTCGGTGGTCTCGAGTGGTCTGACCTATGTTCAACCATATCCTCCGACTGAACAACATCATGTTGATTCTAAGGTGGAACTCTCCCCTTATTCGCCTATTTCTTCATCCTCATCCTCTACTTCGCCTGGTGAAATTCTGGATTCTAGTAACCAGGTGGCTAAGAAGAAGAAGAAGAAGTCAGATAAGCGAGAGGCTAATGCTGCATTTTTTGTGCCTAAGTCACCTTCCCTTGATAAACCATCAAACCTTCCACGGAAAGTCAAATTCCCTTGCATGTTGTGCAAAGGTGACCATCTTCTTCAAGATTTCCCTGGTATTCCCAAGGTGCTTGAAGCATGGTCCGATGGTCATCCGTCATTGCCTTTGGCTTTTGGAAGTCATATTGGTGGTGCATCCTCAACTAGTATTTATAAGACTCCTAAAAAACAGGGTAATATTACCAATATCTGTCAGTTGTGTGAAGGGCATCATCCCATTCAGCTTTGTCCTTACATGGATGAAGCCACGAGAGTATTGGACAACCATACTATTTATGCACCCTGCCTTTCGGCCAGTTACCAGAGGCTTTCTCCAAGTCCCTTGCTATTTGATTCAATGATCAGTCAAGAGTCATCCTTGGTTGATCTCGCTCCCACGGAAATTCAAAATCACGAATCCGTTCCCAACCAACCATTGGTTGAGGAATCAGTCGATCTGACCCACCTACATTTCATCAAGTCTGTTCTGTCGAGAGTGGATCTCATCCCCCCCACGTTCTTCTTGTTTATTCAGATTCCTCGGACTTGGAGAAAGATTCTCCCGTCCCTGTAGTTAAAGAAGCTACTCCTCCTACTCCCAGATGGAAGTGCCGGAGGATGCTCCTCTTGTTCCCATAACACCAGGGGATGACCATCTCAGTTCAATGGTACCCCCTCCAAGTAGTTTGGTCGCTTCCTTTGATTGGAGTCGATTTGTGAGATACCGCCTTCCTTCTTATGTGCCTTTTGAGATCACGGTCCAGACCTTCGATGTGGTTGTACCTAGCACAATTATAGATGAAGACGTGTATGTTAGTATTCTGTCTTCAACTATTTGGAAAGCTTTGGGTTCTCCATAGCTTGTTCCCGTTACTTAGAATCTGTTGGCTTTTAACTGAGGAACTAATCAACCGTTAGGGATCCTTCCGAAGTTTCCTATTACTTTAGGAGAGAAAACCGTCTATATAGATTTGTTCTAGGCCCCTTGGATTTTAATTTACTCTTGGGGCGTAACTATACTTATGTCATGGGAGCGCTTGTCTCTTCCCTCTTTCGTATGATTTTTTTTCCACATGAAGGATGGATCATGACCATTGATCAACTTTCATTCTTTGGTCCTGACGTGGCAGCCGGCCCACCATCGTCCCTTACGGATATTTATCCGTCGGTTGTATCTTCCCTGTCGTAGGTTAATTATGTGGTTACATGTCCCATGGCCACATTAAGTGATAGTGCAGTTGTGCATCGTGTGCTGGGGGCATTGGGTTGTGATTTCCAGGATGTTATTCTCCCTTCAGATGCGAACCTCTTGGAAACTATGACCTCTTATTTAGTATGGTAAAGGTCGGTGGAGCATAGTTCATTTTCTTTTGTCAAGCTCCCTAAAAAATGAAACAAGTTCGTGTGGAGCATAGTTCATTTTCTTGTGTCAAGCTCCCTAAATAATGAAACAAGTTCGTCTGGAGCATCGTTTGTTTTCTTGTGTCAAGCTCCTTAAAAAATGAAACAAGATGTCGAGGATAGTTCTTCTTCTATGTAAACCTCGTTAAAAATGAATTAGGTCATGAGGATAGTTATTTTAATGTGTCAACCTCGTTAAAACAATGAAACATGTTCCTGTTCAATTCGAGTCTTTGATAAGATCTTGTAAAATCCCAGTCGAGTCTTTCTCTTGATCTCGTAATTTGAACCTTCCTCTCCATCTGCCTTTCATATGGGCTGAAGCTTGGGGGCATGTACCTTGAATTGAGTGACCATGCTGGAGGCATGCAAAAATTTTCAAGCATAGTTTATCTTTGTTCCAAGCTTGTGTAAAAATGAAACCAACTTCAATCACAGTTTATCTTTGTTTCAAGCTTGTGTAAAAATGAAACCATTCTTATTTTACCTCTCATGATTGTCATTTTATCAACTTGTTTTTCCAGATGAACCTTGGTTTTCTCATTCCATCGTCCCCATATTCTTGGCCAATCATACGCCTTCACTTGGTTGTTTTACCCATTCCTGAGGAACAACGGCAATGAGTGGTCTTGTTTGCCAACCTCTTGACCTTTAATTGTTCTGAGTAGTTTCACCATCACTGGAACCAATTGCTACCCATAATACCACTCGTTCCTCCAGGAGGAGTCAACTTTCAGCTCTTTTCTGACTCTCAAAAATTGAAAATATTGTCGATACTCTTGTCATTTTGAACTCGTTAAATGGCTGCAAAACGATATCTACCTAGTATATTTTTACCCCTTTTTCGGGCTAGGATAGATTATTTACGAAAAAGGAATACCTTAGCCTATCGCAACTAAGAGGTTCTTTCAGATATTGTTTTCCACCTTTTCAGATATGACAGACTATTTACGAAAAGGGCCATGTTGGAGTTTTCTTTTCTTCCTCCTTTTCAAACTCTCTAAACATGAAAATATTCTGAGTTCTCCCTTTGTCAGACTCATTAAACCTTGATGACATCAGATTTCGTCACCATGACGTTACTCAAGTTCCTCCTCCCTAGGGCTCGTAACATGTACTAGGTTGTATTTGTCCGAAGGACAAAATTACATTGCAAGCATATGCTATCCCCTTCAAGCTTGTTTTAAAAAATAAGTGGGGTACTCGCCATAAATGGTGGGGGAAAATGGAACCCAGGTCTATTTATGTTGGCAGTATGTCACTTTTGAACATGACACTTGTCTGCATTCGTGGCAGGTTGGGGACATCTCATTTCGTCATTTTTGTCTCCATGGGTTTGGGTAATCTCTTTTGACCTCTCATTTTCTCTTTGCCACGTCATCATGACCTCAGAGGCCTTGATGTCAAATATTTCCAAATCCAGTGTCATATCGTTGATATGTTCAAGAGAATTTTTCCTTTGTTGTTGTCAACCTTCCTTTGATTCCTTGTTTGTCCTTATTCACTTTCATCATGTTACTATGTTTTGTGTCGATGATGTGGGAAAAATTATGGCCCTCCTTCAACCAGGTCACTTCCTATCGACTTTAGCTCATTATCCAGGAATTTGATCTAGAGACTCCCTTCTGGTACCTTGGAGCCTGCATGCCTCAATGGCAGGTTTTTCGCATTCGACGCAAGGTTCGCATCATTGGCCTTCGATCGAGTGATTCTGTGAGTGTTCGACGTCAGATCACTGTTCACATTCCATAGATTGTAAATTTTGTACCTTGAGGGCCATCGTCATTATTGGTGGTTTCTGTCGCATCTATTAACGACTTT
The DNA here is from genome assembly GCA_034641835.2 of Pinus albicaulis. Classification (NCBI taxonomy): domain Eukaryota; kingdom Viridiplantae; phylum Streptophyta; class Pinopsida; order Pinales; family Pinaceae; genus Pinus; species Pinus albicaulis. Next base: position 1,553,110,460 of record CM076582.1, read on the forward strand.
CATCATTGGCTGGTAATTAGACAATTTTTCTGCATGTTCGACTTCAACTCATATATTTGCATGCTTGAAATTGTACTTGTTCAGGTCGAGATGGAGCGCAAGACCTTGAGTTTTTTCTGATAAAATCCAGGCTGCGTATTTTTGTGGATTATCATGACTTATTTCATGACAATTTTGATTGGATGGCTGCAACCATATCTGAGTCTATTTTTTTATCCTTATTATCGAATGGCTACGTCCATACCTTGGATCTCAGTTTTTATGTACTCTATTATGGATGGCTATGCCCATGCCACATATTCATGTACCATAGATATCAGTTGTATTTGTAATTGTAGGTTTTCTGACTGCAGTGTTTGGTTCGAACGTGTTCTCATAAAGCATTTCGCCCCTCCCTCTCCCTCAGACCTCGTCCTTTAGGGGGCATCTATTACACAACATTTTGTCACTGTCCCTGAAATCCCCAACTCGCACATTGGAGGGTCATTTCTGTGACTAATAAGAAGTTTCATGCCTTGCAAAGACCATCACTGCATCCCTTTACATGAGAGCAATATTCCTTTTTTTGACAATTCCCTGAGCAGAGCTGTAAAAACCCTTGTTTTTTCCTTGGTGCGAGTAGCTAGTTACACCCTCGCACCGATTGGGAAAATTAACATTGGGCCTATGCCAGTTGGCACTCTGTGCCAGTGACACACTTGTGCCAAGCTGTTTATGGAATGTTTTTTAAAAATATAGGCGTAGATTCCACTTCAACAACTTCAAGGATGAGTCATTGGGAGTGGTTGGACTGAATAACCATAGACTCCCTCCTTTAGTTTATGGTTTCCACCTCCCATGAAAACCTCCTAAAGGATAGGCCTCCCTTCCACCCTTGTAGGGATCCCAACCTCCTCCTTTCCTCTATAAAAAGAATTTATCTCTCTTTGCATAAGCTAGCTGAGTTGAATTGTGAAAGAGATAGAACAAGGAGGAGCTCTGTTGAGAGAGCTTAAATCCATGCCCTCATCTCATCTAAATCCCTTGACAAGTACTGAGATGTGCTTTGGCTGAACCCTGCTGGAGGAGACTGCGATGTCAAAGCATTGGTTGTACCTCTTCCTTCTATCAATATATACATGACTAGCGTTTGGGTTCCCGTTTTGTGTTATGTTGTTTGATTTAATGCAACGTGCTTAGCCCTATTTGACTGGTTAGTGATTAAAAATGGAATTGTTAGGTTTTATGTTGCTCTTATTTACTGTGTTATGTGCAGGTATCCGAGCATGACTGCAGACAGATTGTGACTTTCCAAGGCAGGAGCGAGAGGGCACCACTACTACAACTGCAACAACAGCATTGGATTCTAGGTTGGTTGATCTACCGTGTCCTCTTTCATTCTGTAGTTAGGAACCTACATTCTAGCATGTCTCTTTATTTCTAGACCCACTTTAGGTCTAGAGGGATCGTCTATGTCCATAGAGATGATTTACCTGCTTAACAGTCGAACGTGGAAAATTCAAGCTGAAGTTTCAAGGTGGAAGGATTAGAACACTTCCTGTTGTTCTCCATATTCCTTCATTGGCCATAAATTTGATTTTTGTAAGCGAGATGGATGATACAGGTGTAAAAATAGTGTTCTATAAGGATACCTAGAATATGGTTCAGGGAGCACTGGTATTGATGGGGGAAGTTTGGATTGGAACTCTGTACAAGCTTATGGGGAGCACTGTTATTTATGGGTGCAACAGATAGCAGAAAACCTTATGGTCTCTGGAGAAAATACCATGTTATGGCGTCAAAGGCTTGGACATATTGGAGAGAAGGGCCTTCGAATACTTCATAATAATGGTATGGTAGAAGGTATTTATAATTTCTCTCTGGATTTCAATTTCTATGAACATTGGGTATATGGGAAATAAAATCGAGTGAGTTTTCCTTATGGTGCTAAGAAGGTGAAAGGGATATTAGAGGTTGTGCACAATTATGTGTTTGGACTTGTGTCGATTCCATCACTGGGTAAGTGTGTGTACTATGTATCACTTACTAAGATGAATTCTCAAGGACTATAGGATATATTTCCTCAGGAAGAAATCTGAAGTCTTTGATAGGTCTAAATAATTTAAGGATCTGGTGGAAAACCAGATAGAGAAGAAGATAAAGGCGTCAAGGACAAATAATGGTGGAGAGTTTTTCAAGAAGGAATTTGAAGAGTTCTATAAGAAGTGTGGTATAGAATGACATAATACTACTCCATACACACCTCAACAAAATGGAGTTGCAGAAAGAATGAACAATAATTTTATATAAAAGGCAAGAAGCATGATCAGTGGTTTCGGGTTAGGACATGAATTCTGGGAAAAGGTGGTGCATTAGAGAATTTTTGAGGTCTAAAATGGGCCTCCTAAGAAAAATTTATAAAAAAAATAGACTTTATAATAACCAATAGGATTCAAGATGATGATGTCAACCATGGGGGATGATTCACCATTTTTTGGGTAAAAAAGTAAAAAGATTAAAAAATAATAAAATAATAAAACTACTTTTTCAACTTGTATTTTCAACTTATCTCCCTAAAGTTTTTCTCAAATTTCAAGTGGGAGTACTCGTTGGATGAAAAATTTGATTCCTCATCCAAGGAGTACCCATGTTGTATACTTTCAAAGGACCCTGCTACACAAAAAATGAGAAATACACAAAAAAACATATTTCTCAATTTTCATGTAGCGGGGTCCATCGAAAGTATGCAATATTGGGTACTCCTTGGATGAAGAATCAAATTCTGCATCGAACGAGTTTTCTTGCTCAAAATTTGAGTAAACCCATAGGGAGATAAGTTGAAAAAGTTGTTTTTTCTTTTTTCACTCTAAAATTTTATTATGTAATCTAATATCATTTTATAATTTCCTTAGGAGGCCCATATTAGACCTCAAAATTCCCCAAACGGAGACTGCATGTTACTTGGTTAATAGATCACCTTCATTGGTGTTGGAGGATAAGACTCCACATGAGGTATGGAATGGTAAGAAATCCTCTCTTTCATATCTGAGGATATTTTTATGTGATGCATGTGTACTTTTTCTAAAGGAGAAAAAAACCAAGTTGGATAGTAAATCTAAAAGGTGCATCCTTATTAGGTATAAGGATGGTTTAAAAGGTTATAAGCTTTGGAACCCGGAAATAAGGAATTTTGTGTACAACTGAGATGTGGTGTTTAGAGAGGTGAAATATGTTATTAAACATGAATTCCTACCAAAAAAAACTGAGAAGATAGAGTTTATGCTAAAGGAGGAAGAATTAGACTCTACAACAGAACATTTATCGAAAGAGGAAGAGCCACAACCTCCAGCTTTGAGAAGACCGGTTCGATAGAGAAGGCAACCACAAAGGTATAGTCCATCTGCTTTCTTTTCAAATTTTTCTTTATCTATTACTATGATTATTGTTGGGGAAAAATAATTTCTTGTCATTTAATTTTCAACCCGGGGGTTTCGTAAACTTGTGAAACACGCGTGCACTGTCATTTAATTGTCAACCCAGGGGTTTCGTAAACTTGTGAATCATGCATGCCTATCATTTAACTGTCAACCCGGGGGGTTTAACTTGTGAATCATGCATGTTTGTCATTTAATTGTCAACCCGGGGGTTTCGTAAAATTTCAGTTTAGATCAATCTAACTACAAAATAACAGAAACCAATTCATCTAATTTATGAAATCAAATAATGAAAATGAAATTCAACTAACCTATGAAATCAAGTAACGAAAAGAAAGAAAACAAATTCAACTAATCTATGAAATTAAATAACGAAAAAAAAATAAACTAATCTATGAAATTAAATAATGAAAAGAAAGAAAAAAAATCAAATAATCTATGAAATTAAATAACGAAAATAAAGAAATCAAATTCAACTAATCTATGAAATTAAATAACGAAAAGAAAGAAAACAAATTCAAAAGAAAATATAGTGCGCGCAATCACAATTGTATGAATTGAAATCTTAATCTACCACACTTGCGAGAATTTAGATTTTAATCTAATCTTAATCTAACACACTTGCGGAAATTGAAATCTGCGTGACAGAAATGTGATGCAATCTAAATGCTTGACAGAAATGCAGTAAAATGCTTAACATAAATGCAGTAAAATGATTGATGCAATCTCACACATTATAGATGATAAATCCAAAAGCATGAGAGATAAGCAAAATTGAACACATCCCAATGCAAGCATTACCAAAAATATGGTGAACATTATTCATGAGTATTTGTATTCAAGATGTGAGTAATATTAACTTGTACATCCGAGTCTCCTCCAAATTTACACCATGACATGATAGGATAAATCTTCCCCTATTTATACAAAAATATGAGAATTTATCTCATTAATAAGATTCCATGAATCTCTCCCTATATCTCTAGAGTTACAATCCAAATATGAAGTGATAATGCACATGTCTTCTTAGAGTTACAATACAAATAGGAAATGAGACACATATCCTCATGATCCCATGATATTCTCCATTCAAATTCGAATTTGGCCTTAGGAGGCCACATAAGGGTCTTTTGGAAGTTTCTTTTTGACCTACACATGGCAGCAATATCATTTCACTTGTTAGGTATAAGTATATGCATATTATTTTCTAATTTTTAACCAAAAATTCACTTAAAAATACTAAGAATTAATAAAGTTTGGAAAAATATAAATGTAACCCAATAATGATAATGGTAAGGAAAATGTAATGAAATGGAGGTGGAGTGAAGGTGATAATATGGAAATATAAGTGAAAATGTAATGGAAGTAAATGACAAATTCAAGGCCCAACAATGATCTCAAAACCATCAGGGAGGAAGTAGATTCAGAGGATGGAAAACTCTGGAAAGAGGCCATGGTTGATGAAATGGCATCTTTGGAAAAAAAGGAGGCATGGGATCTAGTGTATTTTCTGGTTAGAAGGAAACCCTTTGGAATAAATAGGTGTTGAAGAAGAATATGAATGCAAAAGGCAAGGTGGAGAAATACAAAGATCGGTTGGTAGAAAAAGGTTATTCGCATGTGACGGGAATTGATTTTGGTGATATATTTTCTCCTATTCCCAAGTTAGCTTCAATTAGATTACTTTTATCTGTTTTTGTTGCATTTGATTTTGAGGTAGAACAGATGGATGTGAAGACAACATTTCTTCGCAGGGATCTAAAAGAAGAGATCTACATGAAGCAACCTGAAGGCTTTGCGGTGAAGGGTAAGAAAGAACTAGTAGGCAAGTTAAAAAAGTATCTATATGGGTTAAAACAATCACCAAGGATGTGGTATCAGAAATTTGATACATATATAAGGGGAATTGGCTTCATAAGAAACAAAGCAGATCACTCTATGTATTTTAAATTAATTGGTCATCGTTTTATTTATTTGGTCTTGTATGTGAATGATATGTTGTTGATTGGAAATGACAAAGAAATTATCCAAGATTTGAATACCCAATTGTCATCCAAATTCAACATGAAGGATCATGGTGCTGTAAAATATATTTTGGGCATGAAAATTAAATGAGATCAAGCAAAGAGGAAGCTTTGGTTAAACTAGAGGAATTATTTCAACACAATACTACAGAGGTTTAATATGCAGGATAGTAAACTGGTGAAGGTTTCTATTCATGTAGGTGTAAATTTATCTATTGAACAATGTCTGAAGACATAAGAAGATGAAGAGGACATAAACCATGTTCCATATGAAAGTGAATTCGGTAGCCTGATTTATGCAATGGTCTGTACTAGACCAGAAATTGCACATGCAATGAGAGTATTGAGCAGTTTTATGTCAAAACCAGGGAAGGAGCATTGGACAACAGTAAAGCAAGCATGGTTTTAGGTATTTGTGTGGCAATAGTGATTATGGTTTGTGGTACCAAGGAAGACTAGGATTGGACAAATTTTTGGACATCCATGGCTTTATTGATGCATAATAGCCTGGAGATATAGATAAGAGAAGATCTAAAAGTGGGTATGTCTTTAACCTATTTGGATAAGTATTCAATTGGATGAGAAAAAGACAGTTTGTAGTGGCTCTTTCAACTACAGAGGTTGAATACATTGTAACCACTCATGCAATCAAGGAAGAATTTTGGTTCCAGAGATTGTATTCAATTATGGGGTTGGTACAACGAGCTATAAGGATAGACTGTGACAACCAAACTGAAATTTTCTTAGTAAGAACCCTTATTATCATTAAAAGACAAATAAAATTGATGTTCAGTATCATTTTGTGAGGGATATGGTTGAGGATAAAAAAATGTTGCTAGTAAAGGTGGTCACTTTGAATAATGTTGCAGATGCATCGAAAAAGTCTATGAGAACTCAAAAGTTTTCTTGGTGTAGAGAAACAATGGGTGTTGTAGGGCTGAACCAATGACTAATCTCTCCTATGACCCCCTGTGTGGAAAAAAAAACAAGTGGGAGAATGTTGGGTGTGTGTGATATTCTTTCCATGACTAGTTGCACGTGTGGGGGGATCACAGGGGGGGGGGGGGGGGGGAGCACCCCTTGTTCGTTGTGTCGGGGGCAGCAGGGGCATGGTAGCCCCCCTACATGGGATCCAAGACAACACCTTGGGAAATTTTTTTTGGACCCTATAATAGATGGGCAGACCTACCTATGGTATTGTGCATGGATTTTGCACATGGTTTTGGCCATGATGGTTTTCTGCCCATGGTATTTTGTAGATCTGGTCAAGAGAGCTATAGTTATATTCTAATCCAAGGTTAATGAATTGGGTTTTATGAATGCTTCAGCATGTATATATATGTATAGTAAAATTGAAAGGAATATAATGAAAAATCAATCTAGTAGTCCCAGTTTTGGGATCCAGAGGAATTTTTTTTTTTTTTTTTACTTTATTTTTCTATTTTAAGAATTCGTTTGCAGGTAATTTATGTACAGGGTTAAAACCTACAATTTGAACACTTTACATAAAAAAAAAAAATTCTTATGATAGTTTATAATGCATAATCATATATTAGGATAGTGTTTTATAATTACATTTTTATTATAATTGTTATGCATATAAAATTATTCACAACACATATCCAATGACAATGTTAATATACGCGACTAAGATGAGAAATATTATTATGGAACTAAGTTCACCAACACAAGAAAATTCCACTATAGCAAGACATCCTCAAACATCACATAAGATAACTTCTAGCATAATGATTGGGATACACAAGATACATGGCTTAATGGTTAGGACAACCTGCCTTATCTACATTTGGCTAACCTTCATGTAAACAAATTTGGTTTTGATTTAATAAGAATTTTTTTTATATATAAATAAAATCTTGTCCATCCATATGCTTTTGACAAATCCTTTTAAGATAGATTAGGACCACAATGAAAAATAACCCCAAAACATAACACATACCATAATACTACTCAAAACTTGCATTGCATCACCTCCATCTATCAATTATAATATATAGCATCACTATTTATGTTTAGCTATTGTCAAATTATTATATAAATGTATATTAACAATGTTTTTTACATTAAAAAATTTCTTGGAATCACACTAGAACGAGGAATGTGACCAAATTATCCAAAACAATCACATATCAAAATATACGAAACAACATCTTATTACAAAAGTATTTTTTTTTATGGATCTTAGAAATCTAACGTCAATTATAACACAATGAGAAAACCTTTTAAAAAATATTATCTCATAAATTTTTCTTCCAAACATCGATATACTCTGATCTAGGTGGATATCGGTGGCCACCCACCTATTCCATTTGGACCTACACCATCAATTCTTGCATCTCTTCACATTCAGCACAACTTACTATTTTTAGCAGGTTTTCGGGTCCTGCACTCTCGGAGCTGTTTTGGGGCCTTAATGATCCAGATGTATATTGGTGGCCACCCATCTATTCCATTTGAACCCCCACAATCAATTCTTTCAGTTTTTAAGTTGCAGCACAACTTAATATTTTTGGTAGTTTACATGGGTCCTGAACTTCCAGAGCCGTTTTGAGGCCCTAAACAACATATTTTGGGAAAACCGGGAGAAAAATGGGTCCATGGATCAATGTTGCTCACATTGAAACTTGTACTCCTCTGATATATCTTTCTAACGAGGTATGATACGCATCAAACAGAGATCGTATGCCAAAGTTACTCCCCCGGGAAGTTGAAACACCAATTTACCCAAACTGGGCCCATAGTTTCGGCGCTTCATCTCCTAAGGTTAGGTTTTTGGACGTTTAGAGTTCCCCATTGTTTCTCAATAATAAATAGGCCCTCGAACCTCATTGTAACACAATTCAGATGTCTGTAGCCACCACATCTCTTCTCAGAGATACGCTACCAGTACCCTAGCTATTTTTATTTCCATTATGTATATAAGCATATTTCAATCATTTTATTTAAATAAAATGAAGTATTGTTTCCACTGCATCTCTTTTTTTATGTCTATTTCTGTATTTTATTGCATTCCTGCAAAAATTTGGATCAGTGGTATCAGAGCGGTCTTATCTTTCTCTTTTTTTCCTTGCATGTCCCTAATGTAGTCAGGGTATAAGGAGTTAGGGCTCGATCTGGTTGAACCCTTGCAAGATCAGCCTCGCAAACCCCGACGACCTCTCATGGCAAAAGAAAATAAAGACGAGCGATCAAGAGATCCTATCAAAATATTGCTCGAGGAAGCCCTTGAGAAACAAAGGAACGTGATGATGGATAACTTTACTCAGATCCTTCAACGACTGCCCACCTATGGCGCATCTGTATCCAACAACCACTCTGGAGGTGCCACTCCCTTCAAGGTATAGGTAAAATTTGACATTCCTGTATTTGAAGGCTAGATAGATGCAGATGCTATAGATAGACAGTTAAATTTGTTGGAAGGGTATTTCTCGGTCCATGATTTCTCCGACTGAGAAAAAATTATTTTTGCACTCCTCAAAGCTGCTCCCCATGTCAAAGACTGGTGGAAAACCTACTGTGAGCAAGAGGACAAAGGGGAACCCTCTCTATTCTCAACCACACCCACTTGGAATTCGTTCTGAGACAGCATCAAGGAACAATATTACCCCATGGGGAGCTATGAGGACATTAGGGGAATTTTGAGGTCTAAAATGGGCCTCCTAAGAAAAATGTACAACGAAAATAAACTTTATAAGAACTAATAGGATTCAAGATCATGATGTCAACCATGGGGGATGATTCACCATTTTTTAAGTAAAAGGGTAAAAAGATTAAAAAATAATATAATAGTAAAACTACTTTTCAACTCATATTTTCAACTTATCTCCCAAATTTTTTAGTCAAATTTTGAGTGGGAGTACTCGTTGGATGAAAAATTTAATTCCTCATCCAAGGAGTACCCATGTTGCATACTTTCGATGGACCCTACTACACAAAAAATGAGAAATACATAAAAAAATGTGATTACAATCACGTTTTTCATGTATTTCTCATTTTTCGTGTAGCGGGACCCATCAAAAGTATGCAACATGGGTACTCCTTGGATGAGGAATTAAATTTTGCATCCAATGAGTACTCACGTTCAAAATTTGAGGAAAAAATTTGGGAGATAAGTTGAAAATATGAGTTGAAAAAGTAGTTTTTTTTCTTTTTTCCCTCTAAAAATTTGATGATGTAATCTTATTCTATTATTTCCACTATTGTTTTATAATTTCTTTAGGAGGCCCATTTTAGACCTCAAAATTCCCCTAATGCAAATACATCCAATTGACCACGTTGCAGCAGCAAAGGGATCAAGATGTGCACGAAATGACAAATTTGTTCCATACCCTACGCACAAAGTTGGGTATTAAAGATTCAGAGAGACATTTGGTGCTCAAGTACTGCGGTTGTCTACACAAACACATTTAGGAGGAAATGGAGTTCCTCGAAATTACATTGCTTGGCATGGCATATCGATATGCCACCAAGATCGAGCAGAAATTTAAGCAGAAGAAGCGAGACTTTGGATCTACGAATCCAAAGCCAAGAAAAGGTGCCCCCGAACCACAGAACAAGAGGAAAGGCCAAAACGGGGCGACTCAGAACAACACCACAAATCAAAAGAAGGACACAGAGAAGTAGTGTGAATTTCATAACAGCCCCACTCATAGCACAAGCGAGTGTTGGTCCAAACAGTTGTTGGTGGCCGAACTAAAGGCACCCGAATCAGATGCATTTTCTGATCCTGAGTCAGAACTAGACAAAGGCAATGAAAAAGGGAAGCAAATCATTTATGCATATCCCAGTGCCATTGTTGCCACCACCAAGATCCAGAGGGACGATCCAGAGAAGGGGGAGCGCCTCTTCCATTCACAGATGTGGGTGAAGGGTTCTCCACTGGAATTCCTTGTCGATAGCAGAAGCCAAAAGAACCTCATTTCAACAAAGGTTGTGAAGCGGCTCAGCCTACCGACCATAACACACCTGCAGCTGTATACCCTCGGGTGGCTTCACCGAGGGAGAGATATATGCATCCGTCAACAGTGCCGCCTTCTTTACAGTATCAAGCCATTCACGGATGAGGTATTATGTGATTTTGCTCCTCTTGATGTAGCTGTTGTATTATTGGGCCAACCATACTTGTGGAGGTGACATGTTGTGTGTGATTCTAGGCCTCGTTCTATTATTATTACTTTGAGAAATAACTTCTACAGGATACTGGAGGTAGTACTACCTCTTGTCATCTCTTTGACTACTGTAAAACAATGCAGTAAGATTGTTTCCCAAACCAGGAAATTTATTTTCCTTACAACTCACTTGCAGGGAAAGAAGAATATTGTGGCCACAACCTTGAAATAGGGCACCGTTTCACAGCTACAGCAGATGAACAAATTCATGGAGGAATATGAGGACATTTTCTCCTCACTCACAGAGGTTCCTCTACACTATCAGGACAAGTACTCCATTTATCTGACCCCCGATGCACCGCCACTTGATGTTGCCATACCTCGTGCAACTACACATATAGAATCCACACATGTATTATCTCAGGCTGATAAAGAAATAGAAATTACTAAACACGTCCATCATTTATGCTCGTAGGTCCATGACATCTTCGACAAATCTAATACCTATTTCAACAAAATTTGCCTCATCTCATGGAGGATATCAATGCAATGGGGACCATTACTTCCTAAGGAGGGAGGAATGATCCATGTGGATATCGCTGGCCACCCACCTATTCCATTTGGACCCACACCATCAATTCTTGTAGCTTTTCACATTCAGCACAACTTACTATTTTTAGCAGGTTTTCGGGTCCTGCACTCCCGGAGCCGTTTTGGGGGCTTAATGATCCAAGAGGATATTGGTGGCCACCCACATATTCCATTTGAACCCCCACCATTAGTTCTTTCAGTTTTTAAGTTGCAGCACAACTTACTATTTTTAGTAGTTTTTCGGGGTCCTGAACTTCCAAAGTCGTTTTGAGGCCCTAAATGACATATTTTGGGAACACTGGGAGCAATATGGGCCCATGGATCGATGTTTCTCACATTGAAACTCGTACTCCTCTAATAGATCTCTCTAACGAGGTATGATACGTGTCAAATGGAGATCGTATGCCAAAGTTACTCCCCCGGGAAGTTGAAACACCAATTTACCCGAACGGGGCCCATAGTTTTGGCGCTTCATCTCCTAGGGTTAGGTTTTTGAACGTTTAGAGTTCCCCATTGTTTCTTCATAATAAATAGGCCCTCGAGCCTCATTGTAACACAGTTCAGAGGTCTGTAGCCACCACATCTCTTCTCAGAGATATGCTACCAGTACCCTAGCTATTTTTATTTCCATTATGTCTGTAAGCATATTTTAGTCATTTTATTTAAATAAAATGAAGTATTGTTTCCATTGCATCTCTGTGTTTATGTCTATTTCTGTATTTTAGTGCATTCCTGCAAAAATCTGGATCAGTGGTATCAAAGCGGTCTGCTCTTTCTCTGTTTTTCCTTGCATGTCCCCAATGCAGTCAGGGTATAAGGAGTTAGGGCTCGATCTGGTTGAACCCTTGCAAGACCAGCCTCGCAAACCCTGACAACCTCCAATGGCTGAAGAAAATAAAGATGAGGGAGCAGGAGATCCTATCAAAATATTGCTCGAGGAGGCCCTTGAGAAACAAAGGAACGCGATGATGGATAACTTTGCTCAGATCCTTCAACGACTGCCCACCTACGGTGCATCTGTATCCAACAACCACTCTAAAGGTTCCACTCCCTTCAAGGTGCAGGTAAAATTTGACATTACTATACTTGAAGGCCAGATAGATGCAAATTTCATAGATATATGGTTAAATTTGTTAGAAGGGTATTTCTCGGTCCATGATTTCTTTGACCGAGAAAAAAATAGTTTTGCACTCCTCAAAGTCACTCCCCATGTCAAAGACTAGTGGGAAACCTACTGTGAGCAATAGGACGAAGGGGAACCCTCTCTGTTCTCTGCCACACCCACTTGGAATTCATTTCGAGACGGCATCAAGGAACAATATTACCCCGTCGGGAGCTATGAGGACATTAGGGGAATTTTGAGGTCTAAAATCGGCCTCCTAAGAAAAATGTACAACAAAAATAAACTTTATAAGAAATAATAGGATTCAAGATCATGATGTCAAACATGGGTGATGATTCACCATTTTTTAAGTAAAAGGGTAAAAAGATTAAAAAATAATATAATAATAAAACTGCTTTTTCAACTCATATTTTCAACTTATCTCCCAAAGCTTTTACTCAAATTTCGAGTGGGAGTACTCGTTGGATGAAAAATTTAATTCCTCATCCAAGGAGTACCCATGTTGCATACTTTCGATGGACCTTACTACATAAAAAATGAGAAATACATAAAAAAACGTGATTGTAATCACGTTTTATATGTATTTCTCATTTTTTATGTAGTAAGGTCCATCGAAAGTATGCAACATGGGTACTCCTTGGATGAGGAATTAAATTTTGCATCCGACGAGTACTCCCGTTCAAAATTTGAGTAAAAACTTTGGGAGATAAGTTGAAAATATGAGTTGAAAAAATAGTTTTTTTCTTCTTTCCCTCTAAAAATTTGATGATGTAATCAAATCTTATTTTATTATTTCCACTATTGTTTTATAATTTCCTTAGGAGGCCCATTTTAGACCTCAAAATTCCCTTAATGAAAATACATCCAATGGACCACGCTGCGATAGCAAAGGGATCAAGATGTGCACGAACTGACAAATTTGTTCCATACCCTACGCACAAAGTTGGGTATTAAAGATTTAGAGAGACATTTGGTGCTCAAGTACCGTGGCTGTCTGTACAAACACATTCAATAGGAAATGGATTTCCTCGAAATTACATCGCTTGGCATGACATATTGCTATGCCACCAAGATCGAGCAGAAATTTAAGCAGAAAAAGCAAGACTTTGGATCTGCGAATCCAAAGCCAGGAAAAGGTGCCCCAAAACTGTAGAACAAGAGGAAAGGCCAAAGTGGGGCGACTCAAAACAACACCACAAATCCAAATAAGGACACGGGGAAGTGGTGTGAATTTCATAATAGCCCCACTCATAGCACAAGCGAGTGTCGGTCCAAACAATCGTTGGTAACCGAACTAAAGGCACCCGAATCAGATGCATTTTCTGATCCTGAGTCAGAACCAGACAAAGGCAATGAAAAAGGGAAGAAAATAATTGATGCGGATCCCAGTGCCATTTTTTCCACCATCGAGATCTAGAGGGAGGATCCCAAGGATCCAGAGGAGGGGGAGCGCCTCTTCCATTCGCAGATGTGGGTGAAGGGTTCTCCACTGCAATTCCTTGTCGATAGCGGAAGCCAAAAGAACCTCATTTCAATAGAGGTCGTGAAGCGGCTTCGCCTACTGAACATAACACACCCACAACTGTTTACCATCGGGTGGCTTCACTTAGGGAGAGATATCTGCATCTGCCAAAAATTCTGTCTTCTGTACAGCATCAAGCCATTCACGGATGAGGTATTATGTGACGTTGCTCCTATTGATGTAACTGATGTATTATTGGGCCAACCATACCTATGGAGGCGACATGCTGTGTATGAGTCTAGGCCTCGTGTTGTTATTATTACTTTGGGAAATAACTTGTACAGGATACCGGAGGTAGTACTGCCTCATGTCATCTCTTTGACTACAGCAAAACAACGCAGTAAGATTGTTTCCCAAACCAGGAAATTTATTTTCCTTAAAACTCGCTCATAAGGAAAGAATAATGTTGTGGCCACAACCTCAAAATAGGGCTCCCATGCATGGCTATAGAAAATGAACAAATTCATGGAGGAGTATGAGGGCATTTTCTCCTCACTCACAGAGGTTCCTCTACACTGTCAGGACAAGTACTCCATTGATATGACCCCAAACACACCGCCGCCTGATGTTGCCATACCTCCTGCAACTACACATACAGAATCCACACATGTACCATCTCAGGCTGATAAAGAAACTAAAATTACTAAACACATCCAGCATGTCCACTCGCAGGTCCATGACATCTTCGACAAATCTAATACCTAGTTCAACAGAATTTGCCTCATCTCATGGAGGATCTCAACACAATGGGGACCATTACTTCCTAAGGAGGAAGGAATGATCCATGTGGATATCGTTGGCCACCCACCTATTCCATTTGGACCCGCATCATCAATTCTTGCAGCTTTTCACATTCAGCATAACTTACTATTTTTAGCAGGTTTTTGGGTCCTGCACTCCCGGAGCCATTTTGGGGCCTTAATGATCTAGGTGGATATTGGTGGCCACCCACCTATTCCATTTGAACCCCCACCATCAGCTCTTTTAGTTTTTAAGTTGCAGCACAACTTACTATTTTTAGTATTTTTTCCGAAACCTGAACTTCCAAAGCCGTTTTGAGGCCCTAAACAACGTTTTTTGGGAAAACCAAGAGCAACATGGGTCCATGGATCGATGTTTCTCACATTGAAACTTGTACTCCTCGGATAGATATTTCTAACTAGGTATGATACACGTCAAACAGAGATTGTATGCCAAAGTTACACCCTTGGGAAGTTGAAACACCAATTTACCCAAACGGGGCCCATAGTTTTGGCGCTTCATCTCCTAGGGTTAGGTTTTTGGACGTTTAGAGTTGCCCACTGTTCCTCAATAATAAATAGGCCCTCGAGCCTCATTGTAACACACTTCAAAGGTTTGTAGCCAACACATCTCTTCTCAGAGATAAGCTACCAGCACCCTCGCTATTTTTATTTCCATTATGTCTGTAAGCATATTTCAATCATTTGATTTAAATAAAATGAAGTATTGTTTCCACTGCATCTCTGTGTTTATATATATTTCTGTATTTTATTGTGTTCCTGCATAAATCTAGATTAGTGGTATTAGAGTGTTCTACTCTTTCTCTGTTTTTCCTTGCATGTCCCTAACGCAATCAGGGTATAAGGAGTTAGGGCTCAATCTGGTTGAACCCTTGCAAGATCAGCCTCACAAAACCTGATGACCTCCCATGGCAGAAGAAAAGAAAGACAAGGGAGCAGGAGATCCTATAAAAATATTGCTCAAGGAGGCCCTCGAGAAACAAAGGAACGCGATGATGGATAACTTTTCTCAGATCCTTCAACGACTGCCCACCTACGACGCATCTGTATCCAACAACCACTCTGGTGGTGCCACTCCCTTCAAGGTACAGGTAAACTTTGACATTCCTGTATTTGAAGGCTAGATAGATGCAGATGACGTAGATAGATGGTTAAATTTGTTGGAAGGGTATTTCTCTGTCCATGATTTCTCTGATCGAGAGAAAATTATTTTTTCACTCCTCAAAGCCACTCCCCATGTCAAAGACTGGTGGGAAACCTACTGTGAGCAAGAGGAAGAAGGGGAACCCTCTCTGTTCTTGGCCACACCCACTTGGAATTCATTCTGAGATGGCATCAAGGAACAATATTACCCCGTGGGGAGCTATGAGGACATTAGGGGAATTTTGAGGTCTAAAATGGGCCTCCTAAGAAAAATGTACAACAAAAATAAACTTTATAAGAACTAATAGGATTCAAGATCATGATGTCAACCATGGGGGATGATTCACCATTTTTTAAGTAAAAGGGTAAAAAGATTAAAAAATAGTATAATAATAAAACTATTTTTTCAACTCATATTTTCAATTTATCTCCCAAATTTTTTACTCAAATTTCGAGTGGGAGTAATCGTTGCATGCAAAATTTAATTCATCATCCAAGGAGTACCCATGTTGCATACTTTCGATGGACCCTACTACACAAAAAATGATAAATACATGAAAAATGTGATTACAATCATGTTTTTCATGTATTTCTCATTTTTCGTGTAGCAGGACCCATAGAAAGTATGCAATATGGGTACTCCTTGGATGAGGAATTAAATTTTGCATCCAACGAGTACTCCCGTTCAAAATTTGAGTAAAAACTTTGGGAGATAAGTTGAAAATATGAGTTGAAAAAGTAGTATTTTTTTTTTCCCTCTAAAAATTTGATGATGTAATCAAATCTTATTTTATTATTTCCACTATTGTTTTATAATTTCCTTAGGAGGCCAATTTTAGACCTCAAAATTCCCCTAATGCAAATACATCCAATGGACCACGTTGCGGCAGCAAAGGTATCAAGATGTGCACGAACTGAAAAATTTGTTCCATAACCTATGCACAAAGTTGGGTATTAAAGATTCAGAGAGACATTTGGTGCTCAAGTACCGCGGCTGTTTGCACAAACACATTCAGGAGGAAATGGAGTTGCTCAAAATTACATTGCTTGGCACAACATATCGATATGCTGCGAAGATCGAGCATAAATTTAAGCAAAAGAAGCAAGACTTTGGATATGTGAATCCAAAGCCAGGAAAAGGTGCCCCCGAACCACAGAACAAGAGGAAAGGCCAAAGCGGGGCGACTCAGAAACACACCACAAATCCAAATAAGGACACGGGGAAGTGGTGTGAATTTCATAACCACCCCACTCATAGCACAAGCGAGTGTCAGTCGAAATAGACGTTGGTGGCCGAACTAAAGGCACCCGAATCAAATGCATTTTCTGATCCTGAGTCAGAACCAGACAAAGGCAATGACAAAGGGAAGAAAAACATTGAAGCATATCCCAGTGCCATTGTTGCCACCACCAAGATCTAGAGGGAGGATTCTGAGGATCCAGAGGAAGGGGAGCGCCTCTTCCATTCGCAGATGTGGGTGAAGGTTTCTCCACTACAATTCCTTATCGATAGCGGAAGCCAAAAGAACCTCATTTCAACAGAGATCATGAAGCAGCTCAGCCTACTGACCATAACACACCCACAGCCATATACCATCAGGTGGCTTCACCGAGGGAGAGATATCTTCATCCACCAACAGTGTCGCCTTCCATATAGCATCAAGTCATTCACGGATGAGGTATTATGTGACGTTGCTCCTCTTGATGTAGCTGATGTATTATTGGGCCAACCATACTTGTGGAGGCAACATCCTGTGTATGAGTCTAAGCCTCGTGTTGTTATTATTACTTTGGGAAATAACTTGTACAAGATACCGGAGGTAGTACTACCTCTTGTAATCTCTTTGGCTACTGCAGAACAATGCAATAAGATTGTTTCCCAAACTAGGAAATTTATTTTCCTTACAACTCGGTCATAGGGAAAGAAGAATATTGTGGCCACAAACTCGAAATAGGGCTCCCCTGCACAGCTATAGAAGATGAAAAAAATTCATGGAGGACTATGAAGACATTTTCTCCTCACTCACAGAGGTTCCTCTACACTGTCAGGACAAGTACTCCATTGATCTGACCCCAAACGCACCGCTGCCTGATGTTTTCATACCTCCTGAAACTACACATACAGAATCCACACATGTATTATCTCAGGCTGATAAAGAACCCAAAATTACTAAACACATCCAACATGTCTGCCTGCAGGTCCATGACATCTTCGACAAATCTAATACCTAGTTCAATAGAATTTGCCTCATCTCATGGAGGATCTCAACACAATGGGGACCATTGATTCCTAAGAAGGGAGGAATGATCCATGTGTATATCAGTGATCACGCACCTATTCCATTTGGACCCAAACCATCAATTCTTGCAGCTTTTCACATTCAGCACAACTTACTATTTTTAGCAGGTTTTCAGGTCTTGCACTCCCGAACCCATTTTGGGGCCTTAATGATCTAGGTGGATATTGGTGACCACCCACCTATTCCTTTTGAACCCCCACCATTAGTTCTTTCAGTTTTTAAGTTGCAGCACAACTTACTATTTTTAGTAGTTTTTCCGGGTCCTGATCTTCCAGAGCCATTTTGAGGCCCTAAACAACGTTTTCTGGGAAAACTGGGAGCAACATGAGTCCCATCAAAACTTGTACTCCTCAGATAGATCTTTCTAACGAGGTATGATATGCGTCAAATGGAGATCGTATGCCGTAGTTATGTCCTCGAGAAGTTGAAACACCAATTTACCCAAACGGGGCCCATAGTTTTGGCACTTCATCTCCTAGGGTTAGATTTTTGAATGTTTAGAGTTCTCCATTGTTTCTCAATAATAAATAGGCCTCGAGCCTCATTGTAACACAGTTCAAAGGTCTGTAGCCACCACATCTCTTCTCAGAGATATGCTACCAACACCCTAGTTATTTTTATTTCCATTATGTCTATAAGCATATTTCAATCATTTGATTTAAATAAAATGAAGTATTGTTTCCACTGCATCTCTGTACTTATTTCTATTTTTGTATTTTATTGCGTTCCTGCATAAATCTGGATCATAGTCTCATTTATAGCTATAGAGGTAATAAAAATGACTTTGGAATGACGAAAAAATGGAATATTAGGTGTATTCAATGTAATTCACTATATTAAATTATCAATTTATATAGCTCCTCATCAAATTGTAATTTGATTAATTAAAGTCATGTATACTAGAGAAGTTGAAGGCACTATATATGTTGATCAGTGGTATCCTCCAAACCTCCTCATAATCATTAACAATTTGTAGGAATTTACAAGGTAAGTTCCTTAGATGAAACACCAAAGGTCACTGCTCACAAACAGATCACAATTCAGTACACCAGTGTTTGACGTGGTTAAAACCCTTGAAGAGGGAAATAGTCCAAGACCTAAGCCAACACGACCACTTCAAGAAATTTATTAATATAAAGAAATAAAATTTACATAAGCTTCTCTCATAAGCGGTCACCAAACAAATGAGCCTCCATTCTCTTTAAATAGAGATCATGGACCAATCGAGTGTTAAGCCATGAATCAAGTGCCAGTAATACCAAGGAGAGAATGAACCATCAGATCACTACATATAATGACCATCAGATTATAAGATACAAAATTACATATTAAAGAAACACAATTTACCTAAATTTACACGAGACCAAGTTATACTCAACTATTTCCTATGTGTCGGAATATCCTAACATCCCCCCCTAAGAAAAACTTAGGATAGGATTGAAGAATTTACAAAGGTGACATAGTAAGAGAAGGAAGGAGGCAATCTAGCTTATCCCCCCTTAATGATAATTTTCCTGAACTCCAAGCATAGATTGAAGTTTGGTAAACTTTGCTTCTGTGAGAGCCTTTGTAAAGATATCAACAACTTGATAATTGGTTGAACAATAGTGCACTGCAAGAACATGATCTTGAATGAGCGTTTTGATGAAGTGCATGTGTAGATCAATGTGTTTCTTGTGTTTATGTTGAATTGGATATTTGCATAGCTGAATGGAACTCTGATTATCACACCAAAGTGTAGTTGGATGTTGTTGATGAAGACAAAATTCGGACAATATCTGACAAATCCACAGGGCTCCTATGTTGGTTTCAACAACACCATGATACTATGCTTCTACTGAAGAAAGAGAGATGGCACTTTTTTTCTTACAAGACCATCTAATAGGTCCTGAACCAAGAGTGAATACATAAATTTCCGTATAATTTCGATCATAAGGGTCACCAGCCCAATCAGAATTAGTGAAACCAACCAATAATGGAGATGCTCTTGCATTGTAATGAATCTTGAACTGATCTGTACCTCGAACATATCAAAGTATTATTTTGGTTGCTTTCCAGTGACTTTCATGAGGTTGGTGCATAAACTGAGCAACAAGACCAATGACAAAGGAAATGCTAGGATAGGTATGGGTTAGATAGAGAAGTTTACCAACAAGTTGACGATATATGGTAGCATTAACTTCAGGGGAAGTACAAGTGATTGAAAGCTTGACTCCAGACTGAAAGGGAGAAGGGGATGGATTATAGGCTTCCATGTGAAAGTGGCATATAATATCACAGGCATACTTGGACTAAGAAAGGTTAATACCTTATTTGGATTGCAAGACTTGAAGACCAAGGAAATAATGCAAGTGTCCTAATTCTATCATTAGAAACTTCTTTTTGAGGGTAGACTTCACATGGTTCATATGGTTGGGATCACTACTAGTAAGGATAAGATCATCAACATAAAGAACAAGGATAATTAAGGACTTAACCACTTTCTTGGTGTAGACAGTCTTGTTGGAATGACATCTAGAAAATCCATTATCTAAGAGAAAGTTATCCATTTTGGCATACCAAGCTCGAGGGGCTTATTTGAGACCATAGAGAGACTTCATAAGGTGACAAACAAGGCTAGAGTCTTTTTGGATAAATCCAGGGGGTTTTTCCATGCAGATTTCTTCATGCAAGTCACCATGTAAGAAGGTGAATTTAACATCCATCTGATGGACTTCCCATTTAAAGGAGGCAATAATGAAAATAACAAGGCAGATATAATCCATTTTGGCAACAAGGGAGAAGGTTTCAGTCTAGTTAATGCCTTCAACTTGTGAAAATCCTTTATCAACAAGATGAGCTTTATGTTTATCCACGTTTCCATCTGGCCCAAAAAAATTTCTATAAAACCATTTGCATCTAACAAGTTTTCTTCCCTTTGGAAGAGGAAAAAGATACCAAGTATCATTTTCCAATAAGGAATGATATTCTTCATTCATAGCTGCATCCCAATCTGGATGACCTGAAGCTTCTTCAAAAGTATCTGGATCATGATTTTATGGAACTTGATCCAATAAGGAAGAGGCTCTGTCAAACTAAGAACACGTACAACGTTGATCTGCAGGGTTACCTGTAAGAGAACCTGATGCATCCTAAGTAAAGAGGACCCATTTTGAAAGTTGTGGAGATAAAGGAATATCCCAAGGAGGTGGAGGAGGATTGTCATCCTCGATGTCATCATCCGAAATAGAAGGAATTTTGTTATAAGTAGAAGATATAGAGAGAGGTGGCACATATGTCGAATCAGGCTCGCAGACCAAAGGTGGCACACTCACCGAACTAGGCTCGCAGACCAATATGTTCATCGAATTTTACATCTATTCTAATGATTACATTTTTCTATTTGGGCTGAAGAATTCAATATCCTTTGAAATATTCATAATATCCAACAAAAATACATTTTTCACTATTAGGTTCTAAGGCTTTATGTTTCTCATCTAGAATATAGGCCCAAGCTTCACTTCCAAAAAAACGAAAGTGACTTACATCTGGTTTGATTGAGTTCTAGGCTTCCTCTGGAGTGATATTCCTTAGAACCTTAATAGGAGTGTGATTACTGTGTAATTTTCACAGTTAATTGCTTCTGCCCAAAATTTAAGACTAAGTCCTTTAGATTGAAGCATACAATTAGCCATTTCTTTTAGAGTGTGATTCTTCCTTTCAACTACACCATTTTGTTATGGAGTATACGGAACAATATGTTACAATTGAATGCCATGATCAAGGAAAATTTTGATAAATTTGTTGTTAACATATTATTCTCTATTGTCAAATATTAACTTAAGAATTTGATGTTCATATTGTTCTCATGAAAGGCCTTAAAGGCCAGGAACATTTAAAAACTTCACTCTTGCGTTTTAAGAAGTATACCCAAGTGCATCTGGAAAAATCATCAATGAAAGTTAAGAAGTACTTGTAGCCCGAGAAAGAAATAACTGGAAGTGGACCACATAATTCCTTTTGCACAAGCTGCAAAGGGGTTGAAGCATGGCAAGAGGCACGTTTGTCAAAACTATCCCGATGATGTTTTCCGAGTACACAACCGGAACAAACACCATCACGGCAAGATACCATAGGAATACCTGTCACCATATTTTATTTACATATAGTTTGAAGAGAGCGATAGCTTAAGTGACCAAATATCTCATGCCAAGGTTTTCTCACTTCATCATTATGAGCAACAAAAATGGAGGGAAGACATGATGACCCAAAGTTGTCAAACTTATACAACCTTGTGGAATCATCAGCAATTCCAGTAGCTAAAATATGTCTAGGATCTCTTAGGTCCTTAATTACAACATCATGAGATGAGAATTCTACGGTTTTCCCTTCACCTGAATGAGTTATCTGATAAATAGATAGAAGGTTGCAAGACAAGGTAGGAACACATAATACATCATTAAACTGACCATTATCTAGATGAATGGTTCCAGACCCTACAACATTAAGAGATCTATCATCACCAACATAAATATTTTTGGTGTTACAATAATTTAAAGAAGAAAATATGACTTTAATTTTTTGCCATGTGGTAAGAGGCTCTAGAATCAATGAGCCACTCATGAGAATGAGAAGAAGAATATAAATTCAATGCATAATCAGATCTTGATGTTTGACAACCACATGCAGAAAGTGCCATTCCCGAAGATGAAGTTGAAGATTTCTCCAAATGGATGTTGTGCTTCTTCATTGTTGATTCCAAGGCTTCCATCTTCTTAAAACATTTTGACTCTACATGGCCATCACAATTAAAAAAGTTGCAATGTTTATCTGTCTTCTTCCCTTTTTTTTCATTTTCTTTATCAGTTTGTTGAGTTTCTTTTTCAGTTTACGGCTGAGATTGCTTAAGACCCTTGTTTGGTTTAGGACCATTCTTTTTAGGATGTTGCTTCTTAGGATTCTTTGGATTTGGTTGTTGTTGGGCTGCTAAGGCTTTCTTAGAATAGTTTCCAGTATTAATAACACCAATGTGTAAGAGTTTTTCTTGTTATCTTATCAAGGAATCACAAAATGCATCAAAAGAGGGGGACTTGTAGGGTGTTCCTTGAGAAATGAGGACTTCTCTAGTGGAATGGAAGGTGGAAACAAATACAAAGTATGCAGGGCCTAACTTAGTAAGAATGGAATAGATAAGACTACCATATTCCTTTTTGACCTTACAACCTTCTAGGAGAAGTCTAAGGGTCTTGAATTTAGATAAAAAAATCTTCAATAGAAAAGAAATTATTGGAGTCCAAAGTAAGCAACTCATTTTCAAGCTGGTGGGCTTTGATTTCACGTTGAATGCCAAAAACAGTATTTAGATTTTTATAGCTTCATCGAGGGAGTCAATTTCTTGGATATGAAATCTAACATCTTGAGCAATGGATATTCCTATCAACCCTCATGCTTGATCTTTTTTATTTTCCCATTTAGCCTTTTTATCTTCATCGGTAGGTTTAGATTATAGTCCTGAGGCTATTTTATAAATCCTTTTACTTCTAAGTAAGTCTACCATGTAGGATAGGCATTGAAAATAATTGGTGTTTTTAAGAATAATCGAGCATGCAATTTCTATTTTTAAAAACTAAAGTTGTAAAAGTTGAAACTAACTGCTCCAATGGAAATATCTCGAAAAATTATACCGTTTAAAAAAAAAGACTCTGAAAACGACTTCCGGATGAAAAGTTATTTATTTTTTGAAGAAATGTTGAAGTATATGCCAAGTAGTCTCGTGAAAGGTTGAAAGTTGATGATGAAGTTGTACATTTAAAAATAAAAAATCCTGCCCCATTTTCAAACTTAATATAATAAGCTCACTTAAAAAAAATACTACTTTATGTGACCAACTTTTATAAATAAGTGAGAGTCAGTTTTACAATGTTACTTTATGAACTAATCACCAAGTAGACGATAATTTAAACAAAAGATAAAGTGACTTTAAAGTGTAAGTGACTCAATTTTTATAATGGATGATAAACACTATTACATAAAGTAATTTTAAAACATAAGATAAATGTGTTTTTTTTTTAACTTGACAAAAAACTCTTTAGAAAAAAAAATTAATTTGACAAAAAAAAAATTAGAAAAAATAACTTGACAAAATTTTTTTTAGAAAAAGTAACTTGAGAAATATATTTGAACCCAAGACCTCTATTATTTTCATAAAGTAACTTGAGACCAAGTGAACTAGTAAAAATATTTAGTAATTGTTGGAAAGGAGGAAGTGGTTTTTTTTTGTGTTTTTTTCTGCCAAAAACAACCACGCAAACAACAAAACATAAGAAATACAACCCCTCCAGCTTGATGTTATATTTCTTGTTAGTCCGCTCAACAACTTTATATTTTTCTCGCTATTTCTGATTTCCAGAGATCGCACAAAGTCATGAGGAAAGAGCATACATAGGAGAAAAATCTCATCTTTTTGTTTCTGGTTTTCTAGATCACACACAGTGTAGAGAAAAGAGCATATGCAGAGAAGAGGGTGTAGATACGGTAATAAAAAAAAATTACTATAAACTGAAATAAACAGAGGGATAAATAAAAATAGCTACAAAAAATACTTTATACCTCCAGATCTAAAATGACATAGCTAGGGCACCCAAAAACCTTTTCACATGAAACGAAAGGGGTTTCTCACTAGAACAGAGGCTCCAGACACAACGAAGCAACTCTCCAAGCTCGAAAGTGATCAGAAATAGTATATCTAGAAAATGGTAGTCGCATGTAGTCAAAACCGGCTTCAGATTTGGATCAACAACGGATGCGGCCCTAAAAACAACTCTGATACCATGTAGGAATTTGCAGGGTAAGTTTCTTAGATCAAACACCAAAGGCCACTGCTCACAAATAGATCACAGATCAGTACACCAGTATTTGACGTGGTTAAAACCCTTAAAGAGAGAAAGAGTCCATGACTTGAGCCAATGCGACCACTTCATGCAATTTATTAATATAAAGAAAGAAAATTTACATAAGATTGTCTCAGAAATGATCACCAAACAAATGACCCCCCATGCTCTTTAAATAGAGATCATGGACCAATCAGGTGTTAAGCCACAAATCAAGTGTCGGTAATACCGAGGAGAGAATGAACCGTCAGATCACTACATATCGTGACTGTCTTACAAAAGTACATACTAAAGAAACACACTTTACCTAACTTTACACTAGACCAAGTTATACTTAACTATTTCCTATGTGTTAAAATATCCTAACACAATTTGTCAATTTATAATTTCTCCACTTTTAAATTTGGGTTTTGATTTTGGAACCCCATGACACACAAGCTTACAAGTTGTTTATTAGTGAACACATTCATGAGAAACCTTCATTTCACTATATATAAACAAATTGATACACGAGGGCAATTCCTATATACCCTCACAAGGACATAACAAGCCTGTGAATCATGATTCAACTTCAATAACATATATATTAGCATTAGGGTTCAAATTTAAATTCTTCCTTACCCTTTAAGACACCTTTATCCCATCATTGAAGGGTATCAAATTATTTCCCTACAAAATAAATTTAAAATACAAAATTTCTTAGTGAGGATCATTCCAGATCATTCCAAATTAAGGGTTATCACTCTTATAACCTATCAATATTTACTTCTTAAGAATACATACTTGAAATGAAATGCTAAACGAATTTCAAAGTTGTTTTTAAAATATTACTAATACATGAACTTAGTAGTTGGTAAATTTCACTAGTTCCTTTTACAAATTCTTTACCACAACTTTCAATGAATATAATTGGTATATTTGTGGTAATTGATTTCAATGTTATGCATACATTTCTAATGAAACCCCCACTTCCCACATCTACCCAAGTAACCAGCCAACCAGGGTAAACATGTGATGAGAGGCTACTAATATGAGATTCAACCTTCTAGATGACCTTAAGGAAGTGGAACCAACAGAAACACCAAAAACACACCTTACACTACATCATTGAAATCCCCAGGAGGTAACCCAACCTTCCAGGGCCCTGTTTCCTGAGGGGGGACTAATTCTTAGCCCCTTTGAGGCTTACTCGCGGGCTTGTAAGGGAAAGGTAGCAGCTATAGACCCTAGAGCCACGGGCTAGCCTTTTCAAGGTAGCAAATCATGCCCAAACAACAAATTTTTGAGCTTGACTTCGAGATTTGTGCCACATTTTCATCCCCTGAGCCTAGGTCACTGCCCAGAACTTCCTGTAACTTCAGGAGAGGGTAAATAACATTAAAAAAACATATGGAAGCAATCACATTAACCAGAACTCTTCCGACCCCACCCAACCATGACAGGTATTTCGTCAAACATGTCACAAACATTTCATCTACAGGTATAAACAACATATTTAAACAAAGAGGTCTCTTTATTATTTGAGAATGGGTAAGAAGCATTTCTCCCCTACATCATAAACTATCATACAATCAATTTTACCATAGATAATTTTTATATTCATTTAAAAGTAAAAACATGGAGAGCTCCATACTTCATCACTTTCACTATACATGCTCATAAACAGCATAATACCAATAGAAATACGATGGATACATCGGCAATAGAATCCATATATAAATCATTGCATATACACATAAAATACCAAGGCATTGAACCTTTAAGTAATGAATGTAAAAACCAACTCGGAATGGGACTTCCACGTTCCACCTGACCATAGACATGGCTAAGCCAAATCTCACTTCAGCCAGTCACCCTCGTACAGTATTCCAAGCATGAATGTGAGACTTTATCAAACACTTAAATATACACCAAACTAGGGCTCCTAGAGACTGAACTATCTCAACCCCAAACCAATGATTCCACCTCACAGTCAGACATCACTAACCATTACATATTGATCTCCATCCATGCTGTTCCAGGGCTCCAGAGTGTTTTTCCTTCCAAGACTAGTAATTCAACCTACCTAGGGATTCCAGAGCATTTTTCCAACCAAGGCTTCCAAGACTAGTAACTCAACCCACTTTTTTCCATTGGGCGGCATTTTTCCAACCAAGGATTCCAAGAACTAATAACTCAACCCAACAACTAAATAAATCATGAGAACCAACTAGAAAAAAAGAAATGGAAATAAACCCACAATACCATGGTTTTCCAGGAAATGGCAAGGCTAGGAAAATCAACATGCATACCCATGCATGCCAATACTAGTGAGGAAATCATACATGTAACTCGGTACCTGCACTCATAACTTCTTGTAGATTTTGATCCTGATGTCCTCTTCCACTTTCCTGCTTTTCATTTGCCTCCTTGATCCAAATATCTAAGTATGCTACACTCTCCAAGAGTGCTTCAAGAATAATCTAAGTGCTCAAGAGTATGAGAGATATAGAGAGAATAATGAGAACTTTAAAACTGAATTAACCAAGATTTTTCCCACTGATCCTCAGAAGCCATTTTATTAATGAGGCCTCTATTTTCTTCATTTTCCATTATTTTCCTCCAATTTCCTCCTCACATGCAACCTGTGACCTTTCTCCTTCCTTTTCTCCTAATTTCCATTATTTTCATAAATAAAATTTCAAGTAACGCCTCATGCCTTTCAAAATCCTTTTCCTTTTCCTTTTCCAATTTCATTTGCCATAATAAACCGAAGTGAACACCCACTTAGATGTTTTTCCCACCATTCAGCTTGGAATATGTGTCCCATCACCATAGTCTTATATATATTTTTACATGCATTTTCACCAAGGTTGTTACATAACCCTCACCCTTGGGGGAACATCGTCCTCGGTGTTCAATGAAACTTACAAACCAGAAAACAAAACATACTGCCTATGGAGCTTTATAACATTGCTCATTGTAGTATTTACAATGAGTAACCTCCTCAAAAGCAAGACCATCATGGCAACCATACCGTGTACTGGAGCTTTATACCACAACAAATTAAGATATTTACAATAACAACCACATATACTCAAGCACATTTGCTTCAACCAAAAAATAACCATATTGTCTGTGGAGCTTTATTAACCAGCTCAATACAATATTTACAGTAATATAAATATACACATTTTCTCAATCAACAAATAAAAATATATGATGCCCGTATCAATCAACAAGGGAATCTAGAGGCTCACACCTCTTCTCTCAAAATTAGTACCAGGACTCACCTCCTTCCCAATAATTCCAGAATTCATTGTCATAGTCAAAGCTACATCGAATGTCCAGTGCTACCATCCTGCACCACTTGTCTTCTCGATGAAGAGTTACCGGCTCATTTTTCTAAGGCACACTCCCAATGTGCATATGATCCCATCTAGAAATGTTAATGACAAAAACAATTCCATCCTTGGCCTTCCCGTCTCTGCTACACAGTCCCTCAGGAAATCCGTTCATCCCCTTCTGTGCAGTCACTCACCTTCCAAGTTCCACTAGCACCCTCATCTCGGGAAGTCCATCCCTTGGCAAGGATTCCTTACATCGAAAGATATAAAAACCAAAGCATATACCCGCCTCAAAACCATCATACCAGTCATAGCATGCTCATGGAAATCAATGGACACAATTGGGTACCAGTGTCCCATAATGGAATTGCTCCTAAAGTGATTTACCAACATATAGTTGCATGTTCCAATTCCTTTTGTTGTTGCTGCTAATTCTTGCAGTTAGTTTCAACCACCCAATCGGGCATGTACATGGATCCCTGTACCAAGTGAATAAATCCATTAGACTCGAAGAAAATTAAAATAAACACAAATCACACCTTATTGGTAGCTCGTCAACAAGGTACACTTGCAATTATGTTCACTTCGTATCACACAAGTCAAACTAGATATTTGATCAAACCATCATATATAAACATATCATATCTGGTTAGCTCAAAATGCAACCATCATAGCTTAAAATCTTAAATCACATGAAATTATCATAAATCACATATAACCATCATAAGTGAGACTCACATATCACATGCATAATAGAACTGAAGTAAAATATCGATACTTATCCTTCATCAGTCCTTACTTCTGCCTTTATTCTTTCTGTACTTACACTAGATTGGTTGCCATACCCGAAAGCACCCAGTGCCCTTGTTTCTATTCTTTCACATACACATACACACAATGTACATCACAACACATACATCCATGGAATGTGTACAACACCACACAATGCATACACCCACATCCAACACACAACGTAACACATACACCTGCACTTGGTGTAAAACACAACACATACACCAACGTAAAACATATACATCTACACCCAGTGTATGATACAATAGAATACATACACCTACACTAGCATACAACACATTCGGCTACACCCAATGTAAAATACAACCCAATACATATACATATACAAAGTACAACACAACGAATACATATGTCACAATACTTTGACTACACCATTCACATACATAGTACCACATGCCCACAACACAACATGTATAACATGGACACAATACAACATTTATACCAGTACAATATGCACAACATGTACATAGTACCACCTGTACACACACAACTTGCACAACGTGTGCACAACATCACATGTACACGGCACCACCTGCACAACATGTACACAACACCAAATGTACACTGCACCACCCATACAATGTGTACACAATACCACATGTAAACAACACCACATGCATGACATGTACATGACACCATATGTACATAGCACCGTATGCATGACATGTACAGGACATCTCCTGCACACCATATCACATGTACAACCTGTACACAATGCCACATGCACACAACACCATGTGTACATTCATGCACACAACACGAAATGCACATAGCACCATATGTACATCACGCACACAAAATCATATGTACATAGCACTGCATATTCAACATGTACATAACACCATATGTACACAACACCACACATATGGTCAAGGTGGCTCTAGAGATACACACGGGACAAAGAGGGCTTATGGAAGCTCAAAAATCAAAGTGTTTAGATTTATCTTGATCTAGGTTCAGGTTGAATATCTCATCATCCTGATCGTAACGGTGCAAACGGTTTGTCAAACTGAGCTCGTATAAGGAAGTTAGAAGCAGTCAAAATTCCAGGGTTGACTAGGTAACATGGCAGGTTAATGAGGACACAATTTGGATGAAATCCAGCTAGCTCCGACCAGATTCCAAGCGAAATTGTGGGGTCATTAATTTGACTCCTACGGTCAAAATCGAGAAGTTTAAAATTGAATGGTTTGTTTTAAATTAAGTCAAAAAAATATTTAAAAAAGGGGGTGGTGGGCCACCATCCCCACCACCCCACCCACATGTTACAATAAACATTATGAATTTTTTCATATATGGTGGGGTGGTTGGCGGTCAACCCCACCACCCCAACCGTATACCACATATCTATGATATGATTTAAAAAAAAAAAAAAAAAAAATATATATATATATATATATATATACATATAATAACAATTGTTAATGCCACCGCGAAGTTGGTTGAGCGGGCCGCCTAATGTAGATCCGACCCTCCTCAAATTCAAAAAACAAGCTAAATAAAACCTATGTGCGTATTTTGTTGGGGAGGCGAGATTTAATCCCTCGACCTCCCCTTAACTAGTTCCAATTTTTACCACTAGGCCAATGACCTTATTTTGAAAACTCCACCCACTTTTTTTATAAAAACTCGTCATTTCACCAATGCGCCCAACAGACCTGAGGACGGATTTCGAGGCTTAGGAGGTAGGTTGGAGCATGCACTTCAAGACAGATACCTGTTTGATGCCAAGGGAATATTTTGATCTCAAGGAGGTAAAATTTTCTGAATGTATTAAAATTTATATGCATTTTAACCATAATTTCACAGGGAACACAATGGTGCGCCCATATTTTCCTTTTGAGTAGCAGTTTTGCAGATTCCCTGTAGAGGAGAATCTTCAGGAATCTTAAGGGAATCTTTCAAATTCCTTGGATGCGGAAATTCACCGGTGTCAAAATGAGGTCAACTTTATACTCAATTCTTCTCAAAATTTTGCAAGGATCTCAATGGTGAGATCAGATTCCTGTTTTGGGTTGCATATTTCTAGATTCCCTGTGGAGCAACATCTTTGAGGAATCCAGGGGGAATCTAAAATATTCCTTAAGGCCCAAATTTTCACTTTGTCAGAATTCAGTAAATTGATAGCCAATCCTACACCTCTTAGCGACACAAGTTCAGCGGTGTGGTCAAATTTTCCATCTGAGCCTTATGTTTTTCGACCACTTTTCAAAGTGGAGTTGCAGGTGTCAACATTCAATGTGTGAGCAGTCATTTTTCAGGATATTTGATGCTATGATATTGATGTTACATCCGGATCCAGTACTTTAACATCCTTTTCATCAGATAACTCCAGGATGTGAGGTATATGTAGTGTTATCACGTACTTCTTTATCTCTTTTCTATGAGAAGCATTGTGTTGTATAGATCCCTGTTGATGCTTGATGTGGGATCTTGTTTTGTTCCTGATGTGAGATGAAATTTCTATCATGGATTTGTTTTATGTGTGAGATCCCTTTATTTCCATGTTGGCAGGATACTCATTGTCACATGTATGTTTGATCGAGATCCCTTGTTTGCCATGTTGTAAAGATGCTCACAGTCATTATGTGTGAGTTATTCTCATACTGATAGGAATCCTTTTTTAGAGTGAGAGTTCATGTAGCATAACATCTCATGGAGAGATCCAGCCACATCTGTGTGAGGGAATTTTCCTTGTATGACATAGAAAATGCCATCCATGTACATCTTCACTCTTTCCAACACTTAATGCAGCACCCTACACCATCTTGACATTGAGGCCCGGAGACTTAGTCCCTCCTAGACGAACTCTGTTATCAATCTCTTATGTTTCTAATGATTGTTATGTTCCTCTTCTTTAAAACATGAATATGTTCATTTATGTTCATCAACGCTTTGATTAAATGCAATTCTAACACATGAGCCGAAATAAAAGGTCTTGGTTTAAAGGGTAGCAAAGATTTACCTAGATCAATATACAACATGCACACAACACCACATATCCAACATCTACATAACACCATCTATACCTAGCACAGCATATGCAACATCATATATATAACAGGCATACAACATCATATGTACACAATACTACATAGGTTACATGTACACATCACCATAGGTAAAATCAATGAATTTACAGCATACACAACATATACACAAAAATAGTAATGCACATCCATAGACCACACACTAAACCACAAACAACCTTTCTTCTAGTGGCTTTCCATTATCCATGATTATCCTAGCATGTCACAGATCACACTACTTTCATTTTGTTGATGTGCCCCTCAGCATTACCTGTCCATAACATAAACATAGCCATAGTACAAGAATATAAAATTAAATCATATCCACACGATACTAAGCTCATAGATCTATCAGAGTTACTCTTCCCACTTGATTCCTCATAAGACCAAGAACCTCTTCATGCCATTCACCTGCATAAGAAGTCATTCCTCCACAAGAATGATCCTTGAAAACCCTTTCATACAATGACATAGATACATAGATACATACATATACATAATCATTAACATAAAACAATCACAATCCTGTCAAAAAATGACATACACACTCACATATATACATATAAACATTAGCATTAAACAATCATGATCCATGACAACCCTGTTAGACACGACATTATACACACATACATGCATGTATACATATATAAACATCAACATAATCATGATCTCAACACAATTGCTAGATATCATAAGGTCTAGGTTAAGAGAACTCCCTTTATGTGTGCATAGTATGCACAAAATTGAGAACAATAGTTCCCATCATATCCAAGGCATATGTTATCTCAGATCCATTTACTTTACCTTTCTCATGACTGTCCTACCATCATCTAATTACCACAATGGACCCAACCAGTCCAATCAACTGTCATACTCATACCTTTTGTTGCGCTTACTCATGCATTGAGCTTCATTCATGTCTTACATTACCTGTTGGGTACCACATAGCCCTCCTCGAGCTCCATTAACTTTCCTCTTACCCAACCAATTCCAAATACTCTCAAAACATAAAAGGAAAAAACATGAGACAAATGAGAAGAAGACCATGAAAACCAATAGAAATATGGCACCGCAACAAAGTGGCAAGGCCTTGCACTAGACATAAACAAAGCTACAAATCAAGCGCAAACAAATCATAAAATACCAAAAGCACAAGACTAGAAAAAAACACCATGACTCAATCCCCATGGTTCCCAATACTTCTAAGGAAAGCTCAGCTCGAGCCTTCTTCAAGATTTCATGGCAGTCTCTTTTGCCATACAATTCTCTGCATCATACTATTATAACCACATAACTATCAGCGCATAAATAAATATACCAGTATACTTGTTATCTTACCTTGTTGTGCCAAGCACACTGACCTATAACTGAACACACATGTCATCCATATGTATCAACATGATAAATCAAGACAACATATCTATCAATTCAAAATCAAATTTTACCAAAACTAACAACCATGTCATCATCCATCGTTCAACTCACATTCATCGATCATAATACCTAATGCTACAACTATCACCAACTTACACTCAGGTACATATCATCCATCCCAAAACATATGTGTTAGTACAACCATCTTAAAACAAGACCATTTCTTCATGCAATATTAGAGATACATATAATCATATTATGAAATTAATCAAACATTCAAACAACTTGCAAACATACCATGCTAAATAAATCAACTAAACGATGTAATAGACACCAAATCACTCAAACACCAAATCGATGACATAATCAAATAATTAAGCATCAAATACACAACATAAGAAAACTTATACTTTGATGTATCTCAATGGAAGCTATCTTATCTACATAATAAATATATATTCTCACAATATAACTTCACGACACATCAACTGTTGGGAAACCAGTTCCAAAAATATAAGAAAAGAGATATCAACGCCTTATAAATAAGCCACTTCGAGGGGGAAACCTCCAATACATTACATGAATGAACAATTCTTGGAT
This sequence comes from Pinus albicaulis, assembly GCA_034641835.2. Classification (NCBI taxonomy): domain Eukaryota; kingdom Viridiplantae; phylum Streptophyta; class Pinopsida; order Pinales; family Pinaceae; genus Pinus; species Pinus albicaulis. The sequence goes on from CM076582.1 coordinate 1,553,144,477, forward strand.
GATACAAATTACAAAACCTCCTTTCTATATATGGGAGTCCATGGGGCCACAATGTAATCCTAGCTAGCCTAACAATAATAATTTAAGGCACAATAATAACAATATGGGGGTTACAGGGGTACAATAATAACAATAAGGGGGTTACACTAACAACAATAAGGGACTATACTAGTAATATAGGGACCTAACATGCCCCTCTCCTTAAAAAAATTGTTGTCCTCAACGCTTGAGTAGCTCTGGGTGCTTTTGTATAAAATTCTCATCCTCCCATGTAGAATCTTCAGTGGGTAAGTTCTTCCACTTGATGAGATACTCTGAAATTGATCGATTCCGTAGCTGTCGAGTTCTTGTTTCCATGACCGCTTCAAGTTCCAATATGATTTTTCCTTCCTCATCAAGTTCTGGAAATATTGTTTGAACTGGAAGATTTTCACCTATAACCTTCTTTAAGCATGAAACATGGAAAATTGGATGCACTCATGAAGAAGCAGGAAGCTCCAATTTGTATGCCATAATACCAATCTTTTGCAACACCCTGTAAGGACCATAGCACTTTGGCGATAATTTTGTTATTCTTCTTAGCTTGCTTGAGGAACATTTGTTTGTATGGTTGTAGCCGTAAAAATACCCAGTCTCCTACATCAAAACTTCTTTCACTACGATGTTGATCTGCCTGTTGTTTCATTCGATTTTGTGCCAAATTCAAGTTATCCTTTAAGAGTTGGAGAACTTCTTGTTGATGCTCGATATGATCTTCCACTGCTTGAACCTTCAAATTTTATCTTAAATATGGTGTGATGGATGGTGGATGATGTTGGTTCCCCGTGTTTTGACAGTTTGGCAAATCAAAAGACAAGGCAACATCAGAACCAATCTTTAGATTTCCAGGATCTAGTCCTCCTGTTCTCAGAGAGGGATCTCTCAAATATTTTTTTGCAAAGGTTTATCTTGTTTTCTTTGGTTATGGAATTTTAGACTAGTTATTACGTGCAGATGTTTGTTTGGTTGGGTTGAGTTGATACAGCAGAATATGAAAGGTCTAGGAAAGATAGACAGAAAGAGGAAATATTTGGTTCATTGGGCAATGGAGTCAAAATAATATCATGACAAACTCTTCAAGGGATATGGGATATCAAAGGGCAAATCTAACTTGGCCACAGGATCCTTTGTTTTGGAATGAGATGGACATTAATGATTTGGAAAAAAGAAATTTAATTCTCAACAAAGGGAACTTGAGAAACATAACTTATCAATAAAGAGATATTTGATAGACAGGGCTAACCATAAATTCTACAAACATTCTTTAAGAAAATAATGATTTCAAGACAACTTCTAAAATGAAATCTAATATTCGGGGAACACCCTATTTCCTCAAAGATCTTATTTTAAAGGATTTAGAAAACATAAAAGATTCACTGATAGTTGCATTCATAGAAGAGGGAACACCTAAATAACATCTGTGTTTGCAACTATAAAGACCTTCAAAACAACTGCTTAAGCAGGAGCAAAGGGTAAGATCAAAACCGACCTCTTTGGTTAACTTAAGACAATGGTACTTCAAAGGGAGACTTCAATAACAGCTTTCAAGTGATAGTAGACAAGCAGGGAAAACCATAAATCATGCTAAAACCAACTATTTGAGCTATCAAGGAAATAAACGAGCATGAAGACTAAAGAGAAGTTTTAAAGCCTCTAAAATACTTCAGCAGAAGAAAACATAAAACAGTGAAGGGTGAACAAGTCTAAGGTGCTTCCAGGAGTCATTTCTTAGCCTAAAAATTTCAGCCTACTGTAGTAAGAAATTATGGAACATAATGAAAACAAGGGAAAAAACATTTAATAGTTCAGAGCACTTCACCAACAGCCAAGCTCATGGATCCAATGATAGAGCCTTCTCAGGAACAGACATGCAACGGCATCATCAAGACATCCAAGACTCCAAATTATTTTCAACTTCAACAGACTTGTATATTTATTTCAGAGAGTTTCAATATTACAACTTGTGATCAAACAACAACCAAACTTCTCATCTTATGCAGAAGTACTTATAGGAAGATGAGGAGGTGAGAACTAACAAAAATATCTCGTGAACCATTAATACAGATTAAATGACTTCTCGGCCTCTTGAGGGGTTCGATGGAGAAGTGTACAGGTGGATCACTGTATTAATGTTTTACAATTAATATCAAAGCTCGGTGGGAGCTTTATTTGACTTTGAGGCCCTATACTCTGTCTGGAGCAACTCTACAGCTATTTACTATTACACTCCTTTGGTAGAATTAACTTCTTGGCAGCGCTGGAGGCAGATATTTCCTGAATCAATAACTTCGGCCTCTGTTTTGAATGGTTTGAGGCGACAGGTGGCTCTTTGTAGTAGCTGAGGAATCAATTCGCCTCAGTTGAAGCGGTGGAAACCTTTCTGTCTGATAAAACACTTTAGGTTTTCCTTTAAAATGTGTTTTAGATTGGGGATTAGGCTTTTGATAACTGTCTTAGCCGTAATCCCCATAAAAATTGTCTTCAATCTTCATCTGCTGTGCTCTGTCTTCAAAACTGATACTCTTCAACTGTGTTTGAATTAAAACAGTGTCTTGTCGATGTGCAGACCCGCACTGGGCTTTACGGCATCAATACTCATAGAGTACTGACGAAACATGGAATAGAGCCCGTGGATGGCTTCTCTGTAATGAAACGAGGGCATGAGAATCGTCATTCCCAGCCCTTGGCATTTCTTCGTTATAAAATGGAAAACCATTTAGAACACCTGCATCAAACACAAAACAATTAAGAAATCCTGCGAAAAAATAGGTTTAAACTGCTTCAGATGGCGGGGGAGGAGCGTAGCCGTTGGATAAAAATATCTAACGGTGGAGATCGGCGAAAAACAGGAAAATGAGAGCGGGGAGAAGAAATAAGGCGGGGTGGTTTTGGACCGTCCGATCTGGACACGTGGACGGTCCTGATCTAATTGGAGGATCTCAATCGAGGGTGGCAGGCAAGTGCATGCGATGTAAATTTCCAATGCGATTAAGCGCTGGCCATTGATCTGCAGATCAGATCGACGGCGGAAGGTGAATCGAAGGGTTTTTGAAACAGGGCAAGACTTGTGATCGGAGGGAATAAGGGTCGTTGGATCTTCGGGAGGATGGACGGCTCAGATTGGATCGGGGATTGGCAATCGGGAGTGCAACAAAAAAGCATGCGATTTGAAACTTGCGATTAGAAACTTGCGATTGAGCGCTAGCCATCGGATTGGGTCTAGATCGACGGTCCAGATCCTTTGATTTCTTGCACCGGCGGGACCCTTATACTTTTCGAGAAACCCGAAAATTTCGATAAACACCAAGGTTTTGAGTGGATCGGGCAGAAAATATATATGATAGGCTGGCGCCCGATTGCGGGGCCACTGGGAGTATGGAGTACCATGGGCCCGGGGCTTTATATAACTAGGGCTAATCGCAATCGGAACATTTGGGTCTGGTCTTTCAATCAACCCATTTGTAATTTCTTCGATCACGATTGCGCGATTGGTCTTTTTGATCAACCCATTTTTATTTATCACGTGTTCTTAAGTTTTTAACTTAAAACTTCGGAAAGTGGGTTTTTGGGTTTACAAAGGAAAAATTGATTAGAGAGGGATTTTTCAATGGTTTAGCGCCCGATTGCGGGCCTATGGGTTAAACGAAATAACAATATGATCTGCGGTTTATGAAAAAGGGGCTGATCGCAATCAGCATTTTGAAATGGCTCACAAACATGCACACTTGAATCTTTCCGATTTAGCGTCGACAAGCTTTGGCATTTGGTCTCGACGCATGGGCATGTGGAGGGAAGTGGTTTAGGACTTAGCCCAAGAGGCTTAGGTCCATAGCAATAAAACTTTGTTTTTTATGAAAAATTTCAAGGTTTTAAATGGATTTGAGGGTTTCGGAACAACTCAAAAAGAAGTTTTAAACCATGTCAGGAAGATTTTCACGGATGGAGGGAGAAACTTATGAAAAGTAGAGGAATAATATGGAGAAAAAAGGGGAAGAAAATGATGGTTTCTTCAGCAGTTTGTTATATGAAATCAGCAGAATTTTCTGAGTATAAAATGGGACATCAAATGAGGATTTGGGACAGAGGCATGAGGCCTTAAAGAGACTTCAAGAGCTAACAATTTTTAGTGATAAAATTTGTTCCTTGGAGGCTCAAAAAAGATCTTAGCCACCTTTTGGTATAACAAAATATTATAGGTGGCTAACAGTCGCTCCACTTGGGGATGGTGCCTTCTTGAAGGCATCAAGAATTCAGACTTGATTTCTGGGGGGCTGAATAGTTGCCTCATCCATTGGGCTGTCCTCCTGTGATGAATAATCTTCTCTAAAAACATATTTGGCAGCCATGAAAACAATGGACCTTTATCAACAAGCTTGCTACCTGCCCAATCCTACAAATCTAGCATTTTTTTTCTTCATCAGAGTGCACTTGGATTGGAAAACTCTATTCACAACATTTTATTCTTTTGAAAGCAGGAAATCTAATCTATTTCTACTCCTTATTTCTCCCTAAACTCAGTTTAAACAGTTGAGCTCAGATATTTCTCTACCTAGTCTACTGAGCTCAGATATTTCTCTACCTAGTCTACTGTCTGTTGGGATTAAACAGTCCAACAAACTTTCATTCTCTAAATTCTACAACATAAATTTAAAAATAGTCAAGTCAAGATTGAGTTGTTTGACTTGCTATGATCTATGGCATAAGAACAAGCTGCACATAGATTATTATTTGCAGAAAATTAAATCAAAATGGAAGGCTTAAGATCCGAAAGTTTCTCATTATGGCCTTCTTTTTCTTTACAGCTCTGTTTTTAATTTTGTTTTGAGCAGTCTCTTTCTTGATATCTGATTCAGATTTTGGGCAAATTAGAACCAGATTTTCTCTTTTATGACTCAGAAAAATAAAACAGTTTTGAGTCATCTCTCTTTGGAAACTTTGGTTCAGATTTTGAACATGTTTGAACCTTTAATTTCTATCCTAATCTATCTACTGATAAGCCAAGATTAAGCAGTTTGGCAAATCGAATTCAGTATCCTATCAGCAGAAAAATTTAAAGCTAATTTAGTCAAGATTAAATTGTTTGACTAATTAGAAGTGTGTTTTTTAGGAGTGGCATTTGGGCTTGCACACTTTCAGATTTATTTATTTTTTGGTATGGGGCTATACCTTTCTTGCTTTGACAATTTGCCCTCTTTTCATTCTTTCTTTGTTTTTGTATTTTTGAATTCTTGATTTTTCTCCAAAGCAGAAAACAACAACTAACTACATGCTCGGAACTGAGCTTTATTGACATTCCTATCTAACCTATTCTAAACATGGAGTATTTACATATTCATATGATACAAAAGTGCCAATGCAGTCAGCTAAGTAATGTCAAGAAGAAGTAGTAACTCTGGCTGCTTGTCAAAGGTATCCATAGAACATATTGAACGTTAACCTTCAATGTCAAGGCTATCACAGAAGGTGACATCTTTTCATGTCTCTGGCTCTTGCAAAGGGTCAATGCTTGATAATTTGAGCCAGTTGGGATTTCCACACACTCTTCCATAGGATCAATAAAGAAAAGATGAAGATTCTCTTCCTTTTGATCCTCCACAATTGGTAGATCATCTACTTCTAAGACATCAGCTTTGAAGACTATCTCTTCAGTATGTAGCTTGGAAGTATCATCATTTTTAACCTGCAAAATAGCAAACAGTGAAATATCTTCTTTCTTTGAATCTATGCTTGCTTCTGATATAAATTTAGGCTCTTTAAATGACAGACTAATATCAGTGAAGGGAGAATTTTCTTCTTGAGAAGATGATATATCCACAGCAGGATAGTCTTCTATTTGTTTTTCTCCTTCATCTTCATCATCCTCTGAACTGGAGGACTCATCATATTTAACAATGTTGTCCTCTGGTAACCCTGGTATGCTTGTATTCAGTGGATTAATTTGTATGAAGAGGTTATTATATTCTTGAGCAGGGGAGTATTTAAAGGTTTCCTCTTTTTCAAGAGAAAGCCCCTTTTGCTCAAAAATTTCTTTATTGCTCTTCTCTTCACCTTCTGAGTTGAAAGGCTGCTGATTTCCAATTATGTGAAAGCCATTAGTGATGGATTGAAATGGATGTTTTTGGCTTTCAAGCTGGTAATGGTGAAAATGATAACACCAATCAAACGCTGGTTGCCCTGCATGATTAGTTTTTTCTTGGAACTCATCATCATCATCATCAGACTGATCGAAATCCGGAAAATCATCTGAATAAACAATTTTGTCAGTCGAACATATTGGGTCATCAGTTTGTTCGTTTAATTGTTCTACAAGTTTATTTTCTATTTCAATACAACAACATTTAGTAGGAAAATGAGCAGAAGTGTTTTGTTCTAATAAATAATTGAGGGCTGACTGTTTATTTAATATCTGATCAATTTCTTCCTCTGTAAAAAGAGAAGGAATTTTCTCTTTTCTTTGGACAGAAGGACAACAGTCCTCTCCCTCTTGTGTTAACTGGTTTTGAGGCTGGATGTCTTCTTGAGCCTCTTCTAGGGGATGATTACTTGTGCTCGTAGGGGAATTTTGAGGATTCTCTTCTTTTTCCCGATCTATCTCAATTTCAACCAACACCTCATGATTTTCATGGCAGTCACTTCGACTATAAGGTTCATGAGTTGTTTCAAGCATATTATGAAGATGCCATTGTCTTTTAATAATCTGAAATGATTCGAAACATAAAGGAAGAAACCCTGGTTGTATTGTCTCTTCTCCTTTTTCAGATTTTGTCGGTTCAAAAAGGCTTATGTTTTCCTCAAGGCACTGCTTACTATGAGCTTTTGCAATTTGGTTATGGAGTTCTCTTAATGGCATAATACAAGAAATAGGTAGGCAATCAGGAGTTTCCTGACAACCTTCTTCATTGCTCTCATTGTAATCTTGTTCATCGTACCTATTTTGTAGTTTTTGGGTTTGCTCTTGATTCGAAAGGAGTATGGGCTGCTCTAGATCATCAATATTTAAATTGGCCTCATGCCTTTTAAATCTTTTCCCAAGTATGTACATCATTTTCTCCATCATGATCAGTAATTTTCCTTTATTAATTTGTCTATAATCTTGCTCATTGTCTAGGTCTTGTAATGGTTGAGTTTTGTATTTAAGGTCATTGTATCTTTTTAACCAGTTCAGAGTCTTCTGCCAGTAGATTCATTAGGTCTTTTGGGTTTGTGGAGTCGCCAGGTGGAATATTTTGAAAATTGTTGTCCACCAACAACATGATTGGGTTTGCTTAATGCATTCCCAAGGGAGTCTACAAGGACTGGAAGGGTGATAGGCCTACTGGAGGCCAGTGGAGTCACCTAGGTGGAAATTTTTTTAGTTTTTATAAAGATAGAATGTTTTATGGTTCCACCACCATATTTATTATGAAGCCAAACTTGAAATATTTTGGGATTTTCTGAGTTTATTTTGTTTTTATAGGTTAAGAGAGTGTTCTAAGTCTGATTTTTCACTTAGTTAAGGTGTTCAAACAAACAGAGTTAATATTATGGCTTGGTAACTGGTTCCTTCAAGGTTTGATAAGGATTTAAAAGGAATCCTAAGGGTTACTTAGTTTGTCACTGATTCAAAAGAGTCCTATCATGATTTCCATTATGTTAGGCAGTGCTTGAAGAAAGTTACTTATGTTATACTGGACCTAAAGTTGAAGGAAAGGTTTTGTAAACCTCTAATTCTCAGCATGTCCCACCGTGATCGCCATTATGTTGGTTCCCTGTGTTTTGACAGTTTGGCAAATCAAAAGACAAGGCAACATCAGAACCAATCTTTAGAGTTCCAGGATCTAGTCCTCCTGTTCTCAGAGAGGGATCTCTCAAATATTTGTTTGCAAAGGTTTATCTTGTTTTCTTTGGTTATGGAATTTTAGACTAGTTATTACGTGCAGATGTTTGTTTGGTTGGGTTGAGTTCATACAGCAGAATATGAAAGGTCTAGGAAAGATAGACAGAAAGAGGAAATATCCGGTTCATTGGGCAATGGAGTCAAAATAAGATCATGACAAACTCTTCAAGGGATATGGGATATCAAAGGGAAAATCTAACTTGGCCACAGGATCCTTTGTTTTGGAGTGAGATGGACATTAATGATTTGGAAAAAGAAATTTAATTCTCAACAAAGGGAACTTGAGAAACATAACTTATCAATAAAGAGATATTTGATAGACAGGGCTAACCATAAATTCTACAAACATTCTTTAAGCAAATAATGATTTCAAGACAACTTCTAAAATGAAATCTAAGATTCGGGGAACACACTATTTCCTCAAAGATCTTATTTTAAAGGATTTAGAAAAAATAAAAGATTCACTGATAATTACATTCATAGAAGAGGGAACACCTAAATAACATCTGTGTTTGCAACTATAAAGACCTTCAAAACAATTGTTTAAGCAGGGGCAAAGGGTAAGATCAAAACCGACCTCTTTGGTTAACTTAAGACAATGGTACTTCGAAGGGAGATTTCAATAATGGCTTTCAAGTGATGGCAGACAAGCAGGGAGAACCATAACATGCTGAAACCAACTATTTGAGCTATCAAGGAAATAAACGAGCATGAAGATTAAAGAGAAGGTTTAAAGCCTCTAAAATACTTCAGCAGAAGAAAACATAAAACAGTGAAGGGTGAACAGGTCTAAGGTGCTTCCAGGAGTAATTTCTTAGCCTAAAACTTTCAGCCTACTGTAGTAAGAAATTATGGAACATAATGAAAACAAGGGAAAAAACATTTAAAAGTTCAAAGCACTTCACCAACAGCCAAGCTCATGGATCCAATGATAGAGCCTTCTCAGGAACAGACATGCAACAGCATCATCAAGACATCCAAGACTCCAAATTATTTTCAACTTCAACAGATTTGTATATTTATTTCAGAGAGTTTCAATATTACAACTTGTGATCAAACAACAACCAACCTTCTCATCTTATGCAGAAGTACTTATAGGAAGATGAGGAGGTGAGAACTAACAAAAATATCTCGTGAACCATTAATACAGATTAAATGACTTCTCGGTCTCTTGAGGGGTTCGATGGAGAAGTGTACAGGTGGATCACTGTATTAATGTTTTACAATTAATATCAAAGCTCGGTGGGAGCTTTATTTGAATTTGAGGCTCTATGCTCTGTCTGGAGCAACTCTGCAGCTATTTACTATTACACTCCTTTGGCAGAATTAACTTCTTGGCAGCGCTGGAGGCAGATATTTCCTGAATCAATAACTTCGGCCTCTGTTTTGAATGGTTTGAGGCGACAGGTGGCTCTTTGTAGTAGTTGAGGAATCAATTCGCCTCAGTTGAAGTGGTGGAAACCTTTCTGTCTGATTAAACACTTTAGGTTTTCCTTTAAACTGTGTTTTAGATTAGGGATTAGGCTTTTGATAACTGTCTTAGCCGTAATCCCCATAAAAACTGTCTTCAATCTTCATCTGATGTGCTCTGTCTTCAAAACTAATACTCTTTAACTGTGTTTGAATTAAAACAGTGTCTTGTCGATGTGCAGACCCGCACTGGGCTTTACGGCATCAATACTCATAGAGTACTGACGAAACATGGAATAGAGCCCCGTGGATGGCTTCTCTATAATGAAACGAGGGCATGAGAATCGTCATTCCCAGCCCTTGGAATTTCTTCGTTATACAATGGAAAACCATTTAGAACACCTGCATCAAACACAAAACAATTAAGAAATCCTGCGAAAAAATAGGTTTAAACTGCTTCAGATGGCGGGGGAGGAGCGTAGCCGTCGGATAAAAATATCTAACGGTGGAGATCGGCAAAAAACAGGAAAATGAGAGCAGGGAGAAGAAATAAGGCGGGGTGGTTTTGGACCGTCCGATCTGGACACGTGGACGGTCCTGATCTAATCGGAGGATCTCAATCGGGGGTGGCAGGCAAGTGCATGCGATGTAAATTTTCAATGCGATTAAGCGCTGGCCGTTGATCTGCAGATCAGATTGACAGCGGAAGGTGAATCGGAGGGTTTTTGAAACGGGGCAAGACTTGTGATCGGAGGGAATAAGGGTCGTTGGATCTTCGGGTGGATGGACGGCTCAGATTGGATCGGGGATCGGCAATCGGGAGTGCAACAAAAACGCATGCGATTTGAAACTTGCGATTGAGCGCTAGCCATCGGATTGGGTCTAGATCGACGGTCCAGATCCTTTGATTTCTTGCACCGGCGGGACCCTTATACTTTGCGAGAAACCCGAAAATTTCGATAAACACCAAGGTTTTGAGTGGATCGGGCAGAAAATATATATGATAGGCTGGCGCCCGATTGCGGGGCCACTGGGAGTATGGAGTACCATGGTCCCGGGGCTTTATATAACTAGGGCTAATCGCAATCGGAACATTCGGGCTTGGTCTTTAAATCAACCCATTTGTAATTTCTCCGATCGCGATTGCGCGATTGGTCTTTTTGATCAACCCATTTTTATTTATCACGTGTTCTTAAGTTTTTAACTTAAAACTTCGAAAAGTGGGTTTTTGGGTTTACAAAGGAAAAATTGATCAGAGAGGGATTTTTTAATGGTTTAGCACCCGATTGCGGGCCTATGGGTTAAACGAAATAACAATATGATCTGCAGTTTATGAAAAAGGGGTTGATCGCAATCGGCATTTTGAAATGGCTCACAAACATGCATACTTGAATCTTTCCGATTTAGCGTCGACAAACTTTGGCATTTGGTTTCGACGCATGGGCATGTGGGGGGAAGTGGTTTAGGACTTAGCCCAAGGGGCTTAGGTCCATAGCAATAAAACTTTGTTTTTTATGAAAAATTTCAAGGTTTTAAATGGATTTGAGGGTTTCGACACAGCTCAAAAAGAAGTTTTAAACCATGTCAGGAAGATTTTCACGGATGGAGGGAGAAACTTATGAAAAGTAGAGGAATAATATGGAGAAAAAAGGGGAAGAAAATGATGGTTTCTTCAGCAGTTTGTTATATGAAATCAGCAGAATTTTCTGAGTATAAAATGGGACAGCAAATGAGGATTTGGGACAGAGGCATGAGGCCTTAAAGAGACTTCAAGAGCTAAAAAATTTTAGTGATAAAATTTGTTCCTTGGAGGCTCAAAAAAAATCTTAGCCACCTTTTGGTATAACAAAATATTATAGGTGGCTAACAGATGATATCCATAAAGTGCCATAAATGGGGTCATTTTTTCTACCGTATGGAAGGAATTTTTATACCACCATTCAGCGAGAGGTAACCACTTGACCCATTTTGTTTGTATATCAGATACAAAACAACGAAGATATCCTTCCAAACGTTTATTTACTATCTCAGTTTTACCATCGGATTGAGGATGATAAGATGAGCTATGAGCTAATTGAGTACCCAAACAAGAAAATAACTCCGTCCAAAAATTTCCAGTAAAAATGGGATCTTTGTCGCTCACAATAACCTTTGGGTTTCCATGTAGCTTTTTCATTGTGTCCATAAATGTAGTAGCAACTGTACTTGCTTTAATGGATGAGATAATGCACAAAAGTGTGCATACTTAGTAAGTCTATCAACTACCACAATGATGACACTCTTTCCTCCAGACTTAGGTAAACCTGTGATAAAATCCATTGAAATCTCCTCCCAACATTGACTTGGAATGGATAAAGGTTCTAGAAGACCCAGGGTTTTAATTGTCTCAACTTTATTATTCTGGAAAATAAAACATTCTGCCAAAAAAATTTAAATATTAGATTTAATTCCATCCCAAAAAAATTATTTCTTCACCCTGTGGTAAGTTTTTTAAAATCCTGAGTGTCCTCCTAAAGGAGAAGTGTGCAATTCCAAAAGAATATTTTGTTTTAGTTGGGAATTCTTACAAAGATATAAGCGATCTTTGTACCATAAGGAATCATTTTTCCAACTAAATGTATCAGATGTACTAGGATCTTGCTGCAACTTTTGAATGAGTGTCCATACATCTTTGTCCTTCTTCCATTCATCTCTTGCTTCGGTTATCCAATCTGGTTGGATAATAGAAATGGCACAAAGCAATGCTTCCACCTCTTCAATCTTTCTTGAGAGTGCATCTGCAACAACATTAAGCTTTCCTTTTTTGTAGATTATTTCAAAGTCATAACCCAACATCTTTGTGACCCATTTTTGCTGCTCTTCTGATGATAGTCTTTGTTCCAAAAAGTGTTTAAGACTATCATGATCAATTTTTACCTTGAAGTGTCTTCCCATTAGGTAAGTTAGCCATTTCTTTAGTGCATGCAGTATTGCTAACATTTCCTTCTCATAAATAGGTTTCTGTAAATACTTTCCTTTGATTGGATGACTTTCAAAAGCAATGGGTCTTCCTTCTTGCATTAAAACAACACTAATTCCATTTCCTGAGGCATCACATTCCACAATAAAGGTTTTTGTGAAGTCTGGCGTAGCTAAGACCGGTGCTAGGCACATTGCCTCTTTAAGATGTTCAAAGGCCTTAGTTGCTTCAGGAGTCCATGAAAATTAATCTTTCTTGAATAATTTTGTTAGAGGTGCTGCCATTCTCCCATAATTTTTAACAAACTTGCGATAATACCCTATTAACCCAAGAAATCCTTGCAACTACTTTATGGTTTTGGGGACATTCCATTCCTTAATCACTTTAATTTTGTTAGGGTCTACCTTAACACCCTCGTGAGATACAATATGACCCAGATACTCCACCTCTTGTACTCAAAAGAAACATTTGGATGTTTTTGCATATAATTGTTTCTCCTGCAATAGTTTGAGCACCCTATCAACATGTTGAACATAATCCTTCCAAGACCTATTGTAGATTAGTATATCATCAAAAAATACTAGCACAAATTTTCTAAGGAAGGGTTTGAAAATGGAATTCATCAATCCTTGAAATGTAGAAGGTGCATTGGTAAGGCCAAAAGGCATGACCAAAAATTCATAATGAACCTCATGAGTTTGAAATGTTGTTTTCGGAATATATTCAGTCTTCATTCTAATTTGGTGATATCCTGAACGAAGATCCAACTTGGTAAAATAAATTGCCCCATGTAATTCATCCAATAATTCATCAGTCATAGCAATGGGAAATTTATCTTTAATGGTGAGCTTATTAAGCTCCCTATAATCCAGACACATGCGCTATGATCCATCCTTCTTGTGTACCAATACTATAGGAGTAGAGAAAGAACTTTGACTAGGTTGAATTATACCAGCCTCTAACATTTCTCCAATCATACGTTCAATTTCACTCTTTTGGACATAAAGATATCTATAAGGTCTGATGTTTGGAGGAACACTTCCAGGAATCAAATGAATAGCATGGTCATGATCACGAATAGTTGGGATTCCTTTGGGAGTTTCAAACACCTTGGAATGATTTTCCAAGACTTTTTGGAGATCTGTAGAAATAGATGATTTTGATGTTGGAACTTCTAGTGAGAATAATTATGCAATTACACCTCGTTGTTCTTTCTTTAGAATCTTTGTCATGACATTAGAGATTATTATCTTTCTCGGCTTCCCTACAATACCCCGTAATTCGACTTCCTTTCCTTCTGAAAAAAATTTCAAGAAAAGTTCTTGAAAATTAAAAGCTACAGTCCCCAAATATTGTAGCCATTGTACTCCTAGTACAACATCAGCACCTCCCATAGGAATGGAAAGCATTGGACTATTCAATACATATTCCCCATGGTTAGCTTGATATTATGGCATTTTCCAGAGAAATTTGTAGCTCCTCCATTTGCAACCATCACTTGACATTCTGGTGCTGGGTATAGGAAACAATTCAATTCCTTGGCTACCTTACAATGAATAAAATTATGGGTACTACTTGAATCAATCAACACTATAAAAAATTTCTTCTTGATATGTCCTTCTATATTAAGAGTTTGAGGAGTGGTAATTCCTACCAATGCATTACATGATATGGTCAGACTAATTTCTTCATCTTCTAGGATTCGTTCTTGGTGTATATCCTCTTCTTTTGAAGATTCTTATTCATTTTCTTCTTCCTCTTTTCAATCTATGTAAAATAATTTCTTCTCAGCACACTTATGACCTTTAGTGTATTTTCTATCACAACTGTAGCAAATCCCTTTTGCTCTTTTTTCTTCCAATTGTTGTGGTGTCAACCATGTAGGTTGTGGAAATCCAGGTGTAGCAACACTTCCCTCTTTATAGAAGTGAGTGGTAGGCTTCCTTGTCGCCATAATTTTACATTCAATTTTTCTTTCCAACCTGAATGCCTTCTCCAATTAATTAGGTTCTAAAACACGAACTTCATGTTGGATGTTATCCTTTAAATTACCTATGAAGAGATCAATCCTATGTTCCTCTGGAATATCAGTTACCCTTATATTCAATTTTTGGAAGTCGTCAACGTGCTCCCCCACTGAACACTTTTGTTTGAGATTTATCAATTGGCTAAAGAAGGTGTTGCTCTTTGTATCCTCATAATGTGCTATCATTTCCTCCGTAAAAATTGACCAAGTGACAATTTTTTTACGGGAGCAAAGCCATCGATACCATACAAATGTATTTTGTTCTAAATGTAAAGTTGCAATGGGTACCTTTTGTGTGTTTTACACATTATTGAGATCAAAATATTGCTCCATCTGTAGTATCCATGTTACAGGATCCTTTCCATCAAACTTCCTCATATTCCTTTTTGGAATATGGTGGTTCTTCCTTCCAACATTAGAGTTTATGAAATCACGATTAAAATTTATTTTGTTCTCATCATGAGTTTCCTCTACTATATTTTCACCATTAGGAAAAATTTCTTGTATCAACTTTGTCAAACCTTCCAAGTCTGCTTTTAGATCATTCTTCATGTTTTCCATTTTTTCATCGATCTTAGCTTCCATGTCATCCATCTTAGATTCCATGCCATCCATCTTAGCTTCCATGCCATTCTTCAAACCATCCATTTTAGATTCCACGCCTTTGTTCAAACCATCCATCTTATTTTCCACGCCTTTCTTCAAAACTTCCATGTCATTTTTTGTTGCTCTTTGCGAGAGCGAAATTTGTTGCACTTTCTCTTGTAATTTTGATATGTCATGTTGCCATGCTTCATCTTCATGAGTCATAGTAGAGCCTTCTAAAGCCTTAATGGGTGTTGAATTATTTTTAGGAGCCATTTTAGAATCCAATACTGATATCTATTCTACAATATGCCCTTGGAATCAATTCAACTTGATTCTTCAAACAAGACTTATACAATTTGGAAAAAAATTACACACCTTTTACTTGCTTTTGAAGATCTTGATACTGAAATTGAATTATCTCTATAACTGCGGATCCTTAATATTTGAAATTTGGCCCTATAGTAGCCCTCTAAAGCTTCTTTCAAATGCCATAGGTCTGACCTGATTTAGATTCTTCAAGGAAAATTTATGTCCAATCTCCCACAATGACCCAATTATGGACTAGTTCAGTAGATCAAACTTGTATGACTTGCCACGTGCCGTTGTTTCCTCCTTTGGCTTTGAAATTTATAGATAAGAAACTACAGTCCATGTAATTACAGCCACTTTTTACAGCATTACAATCTAATGCTCAGAGAGAGAGTTATGAATATTTTCTCATGATCACCTCTTTGAGATGAAATTCGGGAGCCTGAAAAAGCCCTAACTTTCACAGACCATATCTCCAAAAATATTGTGAACCAAGCTCTAAAATTTTGTGACGATGTTCCTCAAGATTTCTAGTTCACACTCTAAATATTTCAGCTTCTGAACATTTTTTTAAAAAAACTTATAGAAAAAATTCCACGATGACCTGTTTAGGTTAAATTCAGGAGCCTGCAAAATGCCCTAACTTCCACAGATCATATCTCCGAAGATATTGTGAACCAAGCTCTGAAATTTTGTGACGATGTTCCTCACGATTTTGTCTTCACACTCTAAAAATTTCAGCTTCTGAACCTTCGTAGAAAAAAAAGTTATAGCAAAAATTCCACGATCACCTGTTAAGTGCAGTGAAACCCTGGAATCCAAAGCTCTGATACCAAATGTTGGAACCAGCTCCAAAAATAGAAGAAAAGAGATATCAAATCAACATCTTAGAAATAAGCACTTCGAGGGGGAAACCTCCAATACATTACATGAATGAACAATTCTTGGATGATAAAAATTACAAAACCTCCTTTCTATATATAGGAGTCCATGGGGCCACAATGTAATCCTAGCCGACCTAATAATAATAATTTAAGGGCACAATAATAACAATATGGGGGTTACAGGGGTACAATAGTAACAATATGGGAGTTACACTAACAACAATAAGGGGCTATACTAGTAATATAGGGACCTAACATCAACTCAACCTAAATAAGGTCATGATATTCATAATAGTAATTAGCTAACAATTTCACATCATAGACTCATAAAAAAATGTCATTCATGCATAACAATCACATATGCACGATTAGTATAGATTAGTGCAAGACACTATCAAAATTAGGTTGAATCATACTTGAATGTCTTAACCCTAACCAACTGCATAAGCCAATCCAAATCAAAATGATACATATAACAGGAAGATCTTAATGCGATAACCCTAATCGTTAAGTTACTAGTGTATAACAACAACAAGTTATATATCATGCTTATCAACCACATATAACCTAATCATCAAGCTAACTATACAACAATAGAAAGTTAATGTAAAACATACTCATCAACAACATATAACATAATCATCAAGTTATATAATCATAAAACAATAATAGCAATGCATATAACCACATGTTACTATCACTCATGACTATCTGACACATGTGCATATAACTACACTAATCAACTAGCATCTACCATGCATGACTAACTGATGCATGTACATATAACTAAATTGATTAACTAACATATATCATGTATGTAACCATAATAACAATAAAATGACAAACATATATATAAGTAAACTTAATGCATATAGCAATCCATGAATCACATACCTACATGCCAAGCATACAACTTATATGACGATTTTCTCTTGCCTCAAGGTACAATGTTGCAACTTCACTTTGATTATCTACATCTCCTACTCTATATCATCATAACATACCAATATCGTCATGATGACCTAATTTTATACAATTACCTTATGCACAAAACATTCACCAAACCACTGAAAACTTGACGATATGCACCCACTTGACATGTATGATCAATCATGAATGACCAATGCATGTCCCACTTATAGAATCATATAAGAAAGCATACATGGAAAACACACAAGCATGACCAATATGTGACCTAGCATAAACAAGAAATGCATGTACAATATGTAGAAACATGTAAGAAATCATGCATGAAAAATACATAAGAGTTAACAATGCATAACCAGTCATACATTCATGACAACATGTTGACGAAAATACAGTCATCACTTCCATGGTGACACCACGTCCACCATGGCCAACAAAACATGCATGTAACAAAAACATATGGACTACAATCATACTAAACACATATGCAACCAACATAAATGCATGATCATCACACAACCCATCATTCTGAGAGTTGAACCATGCTATGATACCACTCTGTAACCCCCTCTTCCCACATCTACCCAAGTAACCGACCAACCAGGGTAAACATGTGATGAGAGGCTACTAATATGATATTCAACCTCCTAGATGACCTTAAGGAAGTGGAACCAATGGAAACACCAAACACACACCTTACACTACATCATTGACATCCCCAAAAGTTAACCCAACCTTCCATGGCCTTGTTCCCTAAGGGGGGACTGATTTTTAGCCCCTTTTACACTTATCCATGGGCTTGTAATGGAAAGGGAGAAGCTCTAGACCCTAGATCTGTAGGCTAGCCTTGTTAAGGTAGCAGCTCAAGTCCAAACATCAAATTTTTGTGCCCATCTTCAAGATTTGTGCCACATTTTTAGCCCCCTAAGCCCAGGTCACTGCCCAGAACTTCCTGTAACTTTAGGAGAGGGTAAATAACATTAACACAAACATATGGAAGTAGTCACATAAACCAGAACTCATCCAACCCCACCTAGCTATGACAGACATTTCGTCAAACATATCACAAACATAGCATCTGCAGGTATAAAAAACATATTTAAACAAAGGGGTCTCTTTCTTATCTGAGAATGGCTAAGAAGCATTGCTCCCCTACATCATAATCTATCATAAAATCAATGTTACCATAGATACATTGTATATTCATTTACAAGTAAAAACATGGAGAGAGGCATACCTCATCACTGTCACAATACATGCTCATAACCAACATAATACCAACATTAATATGATGGATACATCGGTAATAGAATCCATATATAAACCATTTCATATACACATAAAATACCAAGGCATTGAACCTTTCAGTAATGAATGTAAAAACCAACCCAAAATGGGACTTCCATGTTCCACTTGACCATAGACATGGCTAAGCCAAATCTCACTTCAACCAGTCACCCCCGTGCCATATTCCAAGCATGAATGTGGGACTTTATCAAACACATCAATCAATACCAAACTAGGGCTCTAGAATCTGAACTATCTCAACCCCAAACCAGTGATTCCACCTCACAGTTGGACATCACTAACCATCATGAATTGATCTCTATCCAAGCTATTCCAGGGCTCCAAAGTGTTTGTTCCAACCAAGGATTGCAATACTAGTAACTCAACCCTAATTGTTATAGTGCTTCTAGAGCGTTTGTCCAATTGGGGCTTCCAGGACTACTAACTCAACCCACAGTTTTCCATTGGCCTTCCATAGCATTTGTCCAACCAAGGCTTCCAGGAACTAATAACTCAACCCAACAACTAAAGGAATCATGAGAACCAACCATAAAACAATCAATGGAAATAAACCCACAATACCATGGTTGTCTAGGAAATGGCAAGGCTAGGAAAATCCACATGCATACCCATGCATGCCAAAACTAGTGAGGAAATCATACATGAAACTTGGTACCTGCACTCATAACCTGCTGTAGATGTTGATCATGATGTCCTCTTCTACTTTCTTGCTTTTCCTTTGCCTCCTTGATCCAAATCTGCAAGTACGCGACACTCTCCAAGAGTGCTCCAAGAATACTCTAAGTGCTCAAGAGTATGAGAGAGAGAGAGAATAATGAGAACTCCAAAACTGAACTGACCAAGATTTTTCCCACTAATCCTCAGAAGCCTTTTTATTAATGGGTCCTCCATTTTCTTCATTTTCCATTATTTTACTTCAATTTACTCCTCACATGCAACTTGTGACCTTTCTCCTTCCTTTTCTCCTAATTTCCATTATTTTCATAAATAAAATGTCAATTAATGTCTCATGTCTTTCCAAAGCCTTTGCCTTTGCCATAATAAACTGAAGTTAACACCCACTAGGATGTTTTACCCACCCTTCAGCTTGGAATACATGTCCCATCATTGTGGTCTTATATATATTTTTACATATATTTTCACCAGGACTATTACAGCTACATCATTCATAGCTATATTGAATCTCATATTCAAAGAAATGAACATTACATTAATTATACAACTTGCTTAAAAAGTCTTCCCATTAATTAGTCTTTATTCTTGAGCAAGTACAAAAATATTTTGAATATATGTTTTATATTATTATAATTTTCTATGAAAAGTTCATCAATTTCAAAATGAGATATCAAAACCTCTTTATATATGTTTTATATTATTATAATTTTCTATGAAAAGTTCATCAATTTCAAAATGAGATATCAAAACCTCTTTAATTTTCCCTTTGATCAGAATGATTGCTATTAAACTCAAATTCGTTTTCATGGAATCATATGTTGGTTGATGTTACTAAATATTTATAAGATAAATTTTCTTATAATTATTTAAATGAAAGCTTTATAAATTTGAGAGTAAAAAATGTTTATAGTATTTATTAATGCCTAATTTCTTAATTAGGTTAGAGATAAGATTGTTTTATTTAAGTATAAAATATGTCTCTAAACCATTAAATATTTGTTTTAAAGATTCAAGAAAACCAATATTCATAATGGTTAAAATTTTAAGAAGCCAATATTCATAATGTTTAAAATTTTAATTCGTTTTTATTGGGATTTATGAATGTTTCTTTTAATCATTTATTTTTTCAAATTTTTTTTGTTTGATTTTTTTTTGTTAAAGTGAGTAACGTATATATATTTTGAGATATTGTATTTTAATTTTAAATAATTGTGTATATTATAAGTAACACATTTTATTATTTCGATAGGTATGTTATTTTGGAATCACGTTTTCAAAATTTTAATTTAATGATTAGGTGAATGATACATATTGAACGAAATATTCTAGAATATTTTTAATAGTATACACATATCAAAAGTTTAGATTTATCTTTGAAGTAGTTATGTTTTTTTAAAGCTTTTAATTAAACTTACTAATTAAAAATAATGTGATATGAACAAGTGTCATATGAAGTGAGTTTTGGTTTTTTGGGTGTATGGTGTTGATAAGCCATGGTATTGTAACAAAACTTATTTACAAATTAAAAATCTCCATGGTAAAATGAGTAAATCTACATTGTTAAAAATGTTATTTCATGTTTTTAAATATATATATATATATATATATATGATGATGATGATGATGATGGTTAACGTCCACTAAGACCAATATTTGGTCTATCGGACCTAAAGAAAAGAGTTATTTAATTTGATTTAAGATTTTATTCCTATGCTCAAAAAGCTTGGAGAGAAGCCTCCCGAGCTCACTATAATTTTGACATCTTAAAAGACTAGGAAGGTCAGTATTGCAACAAATATTATGAAATTGAGCTCTAATGTGGTTGTACACAGGGCACTCTAAGAGAAAGTGATTTTCATCCTCGATGTTCATATTCTCACAGAGATGGCAGATCCTTTCCATCCATGGTGTTTTAGGAACTTTCCAACGACTTGTTTCACTATGGAGCTCATGAGAGTTCGTTCGAATATTGGTTATATTAATTTTCTTCTTTGAACCAGTTAAAACATAGAGATAATTTTGATCTTCTAGGGTGGGGTTGATGACATCCTTATAATACCTTAATTTTCTTTTAGCTGCTAGATCTTTCTCACACCACATTTTTTCTTTGAACTTAGAAGTAAAAAAAAAATTAATGTTATTGATATTTTGCAATGCAAAATTCTCGTCAATCTCCCAATGGTTTAACCAGGCCTTGGTGTCTTTATACCAACCTCGTTTAAGCCTCAGGTGGTTTTGGCTAGAATTTAAAGCTAGCTTAGGAAGTCTATGTTCTCCTATGCTATTGAGCTTGTGCTTGTACAATAGAAGCCTAGTCATAGCTAGGCTCTCGATAGGGGAAAGACCCACTTCTATAAGGATAATAGGATAGGGTGTATTGCTTTTAATTTTAAGGTTATACGTTATGAAACGCTTCTAAATTTTCTCAATCTTTCTCCAGGATTATCTAGAGATGCTGCAACCCCAAACCTCACATCCATATAAGATAACAGGAGTGACTAAAGTTTCAAAGAGGAACTTCTTTCTATCCCACATTACGAGGTTTTTCATTTTACAATTGTTTTCAAGACCAAAATAAGCTTTCCACCCCCCATTAATCCTTTTCTGAATGCTATATAGTTCCAGTTGAGCTTGTGATGAATATCAATTCCTAGGTACTTGTAAGAATACACTTCCTCCAAGCTACTATTGTCATACATAAAATTAGTGTAAGTGTCCTTCTTGGATTTGATAATCATAAATTTTTGTTTTGTCAGTGTTAATAGACATACCCATGGCAGAGTAGAAATCCTTAAGAAGTCTAAGTTTCTTATCAAGATCAGATGCGCACCTTGCGAGAAGAACAATATCGTCAGCATAGAGAAGAAGGATGATGACCATCCCAGCTAAGATCGTGCCAGCACATCTTGCTTCCTCTAAACAACCTTCTAGATTTTCGATGTAAATGCCAAATAGGGTAGGGGAGAGGGGGCAACCTTGTTTAACTCCGATATTACACTTAATATCTTTCGACCACCCTTCATTTCTATTTAACTTGGCAATTACATTCTCATATAACCTTATAGTGGCCACTCTTAGCTCGAAAGGAACATTTATCTCTTCTAATATATTCCATAGGTTATGTTAGCTCCCTATAATTAGCAATATTGGCAAAGTCCAACTGCAGGGAGAACACTATTTCAACCACTTTGGGATTCTAGGATCTAGCCCTCCTAAATCCGGAGAGGGATCTCTCCAATAAGTGCAAAGATGGATTTATCTTTAAGGTTTATAGGTAATGATATTAGGCTAGTTATGAAGACCGAGGGTTTTGTTTTGTTTTTGGATGGTTGAGCATGATTATTAGTTGAGTGGAAAGTTCTAAATGAAAATAGTTTCAAAGGTGTGAAGTTGCAAGCAATCAGAACAAGCTTTGGCTAAAAAGATAAATATAATGTTGGTTTTTAGTCCATTGGGCTATGGAATCATAATAGGGTTGAATTGAAACAACAAGGTTCAAGAGTGGTCCATGGGGTAAGTCATCTATGTCTAAGGATCTCTTTAAAGTTGATTTTATGGAATGAAATGATACAACAAGAAGGGGAAATTAAACAAATGAAGAACAAAGAGCAGCCTAAGATCAAGTAAGTGCTTTTAAACTATCCTACTTTTGGCATACATTTAGGAAAGACATAAAATTAATCTAAGATCTGGTAAGTACTTCGAAACTAGCCAGCTTTTGATGCAATTTCGATATAAAACATCTTAAAAACACGAAGGGAAACTTTAAAAGCAACTGTTGGAGAAGAAACTAGAGGACGGGGCTCACCATAAATTCTCTCTAGCTCTGCTTTACTTAGTGAAATTTCAAGACAAACACATAAGATAACAAAGAATAGTCTAAGATCAGGTAAGGACTTTTAACCTAGCCTGCTTTCAACATACTCTAAGGGAAAATTTCAGATATTTTTTGGGGATAAGACTAAAGGACAGTGCTCACCATTACTTCCCTAGTTCATCTCTACTTAACATAAACTGAAAATAACATTCAAGAAAAACATTTAGCTTAGATAGTAGGACGAGGGAACGCCAGCATTCCTAACTTCTTGAACTGAATTAAATCATTCCTAAACAACACAATTGGAAGAAAACATGTAGATAAAGCTTATCAGTCAGAGAAGGGTACTGATATATAGTAAATCCTAACTCTATGCTTGATGTTCTTTATCAGAGAAGATGGAAAAAGTGGAAACAAAAATAAAATAACAATTTACAATAATAAATAACATCACCGTTGACATAGACCAGGATCCCATAAATCAGCTTGTATTGATGTTTCAAACCAGTTACAGCTTTAAGTCTAGTGTTTCAGTTCAGCAATCATCTTCACTTCTTAGCCTAACTTATGTGACTACAAACAGAGCTTCAAGAGCTTTTGAACACTATTTACAGGTAGAAGTTTCAAGCACAAGTATATTTCAAAGTTCTGCAACCAACGTTTACAATGAACTCCTCAATAAGATTTTATAGAAGGATGAGAAGGTCCAAAGAGAAAAGAACTAAGGGTTCAATTAATACAGTTTTAGTACTTCTCGGCCTTTGAGGGGCTCAATGGAGAAGTTTACAGATATTTTCCTATATTAATTTATTTACATTAAGTATTTAAGCTCGGTGGGATGATTTTGTTGACTTTAAGGCTTTGTGCCATCTCTGTAGTAACTCTGCAGATATTTTTCAATAAGTTCTTCGGCTAAATTATTTTTTCAGCTACTTCTTTTATGATCACAACTCGGCCTCTGTTGAATGCTTTAAGGCCACAGGTGGCAATCTGGTAGCTGAGAGGAATCAATTTTCCCCTTATGTGGCAGTGGAGGCATCCTCTGTCTGATAGATATTATTGATTTTCTTTAAACACTATTTAATTTAGTGAATTAGGCTTTTGATTTTTGATCTTAGCCGTAATCCAGCCAAACTATGTAATAAATGTTCAATTCTTCATCTTTGTTGTGTTTAACTCTTCAACACTGATATTCTCTAGCTTTGATTTAATTGTCTTTGTCTTGTTGATGTGAAGGTGTCGTAAAGGGCTCATATGGCATCAATGCCCATGAAACGTCAACGAAATGTGAATTTGAACCCTGTGGAATGATCTTTCTGTATGCACAAAAGCATGGGGGATCGTCATCCCCAACCTTTGGTATTCCTTTGATATAATGGAAAAACCATATAAAACCTGCAAAAATACATAAAACAATTAAGAAATCATGTGTATTGTATAAAACTGCTTTGGAGGCTTTGGTTTGGAGCGTGGCCATTGGATTAGGGCATCCAATGGTGTGGCATCGTTTGCGGGGGTCAAAAGGAGAGCAGTGGGAGTAAACAGTGGATATTTTTGAGTCGGGGCCGTTGATCTGGCAGAGATCAACGGTCAAGAGCATTAATATTAATATAAAGAGAAAGAGTCACTTTACATTAAAATGGGCAGAAAATGCAAAGAAAATAGGTTAAAACTTTAATCAGCAGTGATAAAGGTTAGGAGGAAATTGGGGTTTCTGAAAAGGATCTGGGTTGTTGGATCAGTTTAGACCCAGAGATCAACAGCTAAGATTTCTTGTTGAAAACCTTTGGATTATGGTGGAGGGCGATAGTGTATGGCTAGATTAGATCTGAGCCGTAGATCTGCAGAGATAGACGGCGAGGAGAGAGCACGATGGGAAGTGGTTTCGGAGGGTAAACAACTGTT
This sequence comes from Pinus albicaulis, assembly GCA_034641835.2. NCBI lineage: Eukaryota > Viridiplantae > Streptophyta > Pinopsida > Pinales > Pinaceae > Pinus > Pinus albicaulis. The sequence continues at coordinate 1,553,169,200 of CM076582.1, forward strand.
TTCGTGTGGCGATTAGGCAGGTAAGCGGTTTTTAATTTTTTAACGCGATATGCGTCCCCGCCCAACACGTGGCATTTCAAAATAGCTTATATTGCGTAAATTTTGTGGATTATCATTCGTGCTGAAATTTACGTAAAACTACGCGTCAGCCATCAGAACTGGGCCCTCCGATCGTACGGTGGAGAGTGAACGCGAAATCGGCAAGGTGCGCAAACGGAAATGGGAAGGGTGGTTTCAATCTGAGCTATTAGATCTAAGATGGATGGCTGAGATCAAATTTGGAGGAAGGCAGGACCCACAGGGGTTGGGCTCGCCGGGGTTAATATGAGCCATTGGATGTATAGGATCAACGACCAGGATTAATACTGGGGTTAAAATGAAATAATATATAGGCAAAGAAAGTGTGAATAAGGACCGTTGATCTGCAGAGATCAACGGCCAGAATTTGGCCATAAAAAATTACATAGCGGGTATATGATTTTTAAACCAAAGTCAGGATGCTTGATCTAGACCATCCGATATGGACATGTGGACGACCCAGATGCAATCGAGATTTTGTGATCAGCGGGGGAAAAAAACCGAATGGTGCCAATGCGATTAACTGTGGGTCGTTGATCTACAGATTAGATCAATGGCGGGAAATGAATCAGGAGATCGCAATCGGAGGTAGAGCAATAAAATTATACTGCGCCTAATGAAAAGTTCTGATGCAAGATAGCGCAGGCCATCGGATTGGCCCAATGATCAACGGCGGAGATGGGTTCGACCAATGAACGGGCGAGGTCATGTTTAAATGTATGAAACTAAAAATTAAATGAAAAAACAAAGGTTTAAATGGCTTAGGGTGGGTTATATATATGAATTGACTTGGTGCCCGTCTGCGGGGCCGCTGATCTATATGGAAAGCCATAGGCCCAGGGCTTTTATGTATAAGTGCCAATCACATTGGGACTTTGGTGCGGGTCTTTCAAACTAACCATTTGGAACTTCTCCGATGCGATGCGATGATATCCATTGATCGGCTTTAGATCAACAGTGATGATTGGTTTAAATCATAAACTGCCGGAACCCTTTGAAACATAGGAAAAATTGATTTTTATGAATTTACAAAGGATTTTTATGATCGGAAAGAGTTTATTCACAGTCTTAAGTGCCCAATTGCAGGCTCTTGGGCTTTATGAAGCGACAATGGGATTGGGGCTCATATACAAGAGGGCTTGATCGGATCGAAGGTTTTTATATAACAAGTAGATTTGTGTTTGTTGATCGTTCCGATGCGATAAGCGCTCAAAGGGTTTAGTGCTTGGTTCCAGCACCAAGGCATATGTGGGGAAGTGGTTAGGACTTAGCCCAAAGGGGCTTAAGTCTATAGTCAAAACACACTTTATTTTTATGAATTTTTTCAAAGTTTTGAATAGATTTGGGGGTTTCGGTATAGTTTAAAAATGAGTTTTAAACTCTGTAAAAATGATTTTCATGAATGGAAGAAGGGAAATCATAAAAAATAGAGGAATTTCATGGGGAAAAAGGGGGATAAAATGAAGGTTAGTTTTTGAGTGTAGGAGGGGAAAAATGGGATTTTGCAGCAGTCTTCTCTATATGAAATCAATAGAATTTCAGAGTTTGAAATGGAAACAGCAGTGAAGATTTAAACAAAGGGTACGATGTCTTGATGAGTCTTCAAAAGATAACATTTTTTAGCAATAAAATTGTTTCTTGAAGGCTCCAAAAATGATTTAGCCACCTCTTGATATAACAAATTTTATAGGTGGCTAACAGTGGCCCCACTTGGGGATGGTGCCTTCTTGAAGGCATCAAGAACTTCAGACTTGCATTCTCTGGAGGCTGATCAGTGCCTCATCCATTGGGCTACAACTTTATTGACTTAGATGGTCTTTCTTTGATGTGAAAAATGTTAGCAGCCATAAAAAATCAATGGATCCTCATCAACACAAGCTTTCTACCTACCCAATCCTACTGATCTAACATTTTTTCTTCTTTAGAGTGCACTTGGATTGGAAAAATATCTTACAACATTTTATTCTCTTGAAAGCAAGAAACTAATCTATTTCTACTTCTTATTTCTCCATGAACTCAGATTAAACAATTGAGTTCATATGCTTCTCTACCTAATCTACTATCTATTACGATTAAATAATCTAACAGATTTTCATTCTCTAATTTCTAAAACAGAAATTTAAAAATAGTCAAGTCAAGATTAAGTTGTTTGACATGCTGTGATCTATGGCATAAAAACAAGCTGCACATAGACATTATTTTTGCAAAAAATTAAATCAAAATGGAGAAGGCATAAGATCTGAAAGTTTTAGGGACATCCTTCTCTTTTTCTTCAACTTTGTTTTTAAGCTTGTTTGAGTTGTTTTTACTTTGCTTGACTGGCTCAAGTTTTGAACTGTTTAGCACCACTCCACTTGTTTCTTTGATTCATGATTAAAAACAGATTGGAGTCATCTCTCTTTTGAAAACTAAGGTTCGGATTTTGAGCTTGTTTGAACCTTTAATTTCTAACCTAATCTATCTAACTGATAAGCCAAGATTAAGATGTTTGGCAGTCAAATTCACTAACCTATCAGCAGTCAATTTAAAACTAATTATTCAAGATTAGGCTGTTTGACTAATTAGAAGTGTGTTTTCAGGAGTGGCATTTAAGCTTGCACACTTTCAGATTTTGTTTCTCTTTTTGGTATGGGGCTATACCTTTATTGTTTTTACAATCTGCCCTCTTTTCTTTCTTTTATTGTTTTTGTATTTTTTATTTTTCTAACTTTGAATGAAATGGTGGATGAAATATTTATAGTGGAAAAAAGATAAAAATGCTTCAAAACATGGCATGGATCAAGAGAAGTAATGTTTGAGCATCTTGCCATTGACAGGACCTCCAAACAGTTCAGATCGATTCAACTCTTGTAAGAAATAAGCATTGTTACCAGCCGCTGAATGAATGAGATAAGGGCCAAGCCATAAGTTGTCAAATTTTCCATGCTTGCCCTTGTCTTCCCTCCTTGAGTCCCACTTTAACACTTTGTCCCCAACATTGAAATTACTGGCCTTTGTTCTTCTATCAAAAAGTTTCTTGATGCTGTCTTGCTTTTGTAATGCTTTGTCATAAACCTCCTCTCTAGTTTGTTGAAGGTGAATGGTCTGATTTATTCTTCTGATCATGTCATTATCTTCAGTTTGCAACTCTTGAATCAACTTCATAACTGGTACACCAAGGCTGGTTGGAAAAATTTCATCAGTACCATACAAAAGCTGGAAGGGTGACATTCCAATAGATTTCTTCAGTGTCAGTCTGTCAGCCCAAAGTGCATGAACTAGCTTTGTGTGCCAAGACTTCTTGTTGTCCTCCAACAGCTTCTTGATTATGTTCACCAAACTTTTGTTTGAGGATTCTGCTATTCCATTACCTTGAGGGTAATAGCACGTGGAATGCCCCAATGTAATCTGATATTTGTGACAGAATTCAACCATCTTCTTGGATCCAAATGTTGTTGCATTATCAGTGATGATCTTGGTAGGACAGCCAAATCTAGAGAGGATGTGAGTCTCTATGAATTTTATAATGACAGAATCATTGGCTTGCTTACAAGGGATGGCTTCTATCCACTTGGTGAAATAGTCTGTGGTAGAGAGAATCCATTTATGCTGGGCAGATGATGGTGGATGGATTTCTCCTATGAAGTCAAGTCCCTACTGTTGAAAATGAGCTTCAACAGTGATTGGATGCAGAGGTAAGGGTAGCAGCTTTCTTTTGCCTTCAAAAATTTGGCATTTATGACAGGCAATTATCAACTTGTGTACATCAAGAAAGAGAGTGGGCCAATAGTAACCAACCCTTAGGATTTTGTTGGCTGTTGTTTTCCTGTAGAGGTGGCCTCCACATTCTCCTTCATGGAACTCGTGCTTAACCTTCTCTGCATCAAACTCAGACAAACATTTAAGCAATATCCCACTTGCATTTTTCCAATAAAGACATTTATCTATAATGCAATAGTTTACAGCTTTTAACTTCAAAAACCTTGCCTTTTTTTTTTATAAACCAGGAGGTGTATTCAAATTAAGCAAAACAAATAAAATATCAACATACCAAGAGGAATCATAAAATGGTCTTCAACAGTGGGAGTTGAGAGTTCCTCTAGTTCATCTAAAGCATCAATCATATTAATATCAAGAACTTCAAAATTTGATTCAGCCATCAACCTAGCTAGACCTTGGCCTTTGATGAGTTTAGTGGGCTTGATCTCTAAATCATATTAAAGAATAACATCTATCCACTTACCTCTCTTACCATCTGGGTCCTGTGTTAGAATGTCTTTCACAACTGAATTTGGGACAAAGGCAATGATGTGTGAGTGAAGGATGTATACTTTGAAATCTTTTAAAGCTTTAACCAAAGCAAAAGCTTGCTTTTCCATAATGTTATACTTCAAAGGAGCATCCCTCAATGCCTTGCTGAAGAATGCAATAGGCTGCTCTTGTCCTTGTGGATTTTTCTGTAAAAGGACAGCAACTATTGCATGTTCTGAGGAAAATGAAAAAATATAAAAATCTTTTGAAAAATCAAGACTTATTAGGACTGGTGTTTTGGTTAACGCTTGTTTCACCAGCTCAAAGGAATTCTTTGCTTCCAAGGTCCATTTAACCCCTTGCTCCTTCTTCAACATGTTTGTTATATTTCTAAGGAGCTCAACTAAGTTGGGTATGAACCTTCTCAAGAAATTAATCTTTCCAATGAAATATTGCAATTCCTTGATGTTTCAAGGATGAGAGAATTTCAATATGGCCTCAATCCTCTTTGGATCTATCTTTATACCCTCTTCTGAGATAATGTGCCCAAGGAGTTTACCTTCTTGGAGACCGAATAGTGTTTTCTTAGGGTTTAAAGATATCCCAAACTTTCTGCATTTCTCGAATACTTTCCTCAAATGTTCTAAGTGCTCTTCATCTGTCTTTGAAAACACAGTAACAACATCAAGGTAAATAATGATGAAGTAGCCTAATTCTTTCGAGAATGCTATGTCCATGGCTCTCTGAAAAGTTTCTCCAGCATTCATTAGACCAAAGGGCATTTTCACAGACATGAAAGTGCCCCAAGGTGTAGTAAATGTTTTCTTTAATTGATCATCAATGTGGACTAAAATCTGATTGTACCCTGAATAGCCATCAAGCAAAGAAATTCTTTTGGAACCAACTACCCTTTGTAATATATGGTCTATCTTAGGTAAAGGGTAGTTTTCCTCGAGTGAAGCTTTGTTTAAGTCTCTAAAGTCTATACAAAGCCTAATCTCTCCTGTTTTCTTCCTAACTGACACCAGATTAGACACCCACTCAGAATATCCAATAGGGACAATAATATCAGCTTCATACATTTTCTTGATCTCCTTCTCAACCAAAGGTAACTAAACAGGGTTTATTCTGCGCAGCTTCTGTTTGAATGGCTTTTGGTTTTCCTTGAGAGGGATTTTGTGCTGAATTATTTCAGTGTCATAGGATTTCATATCTTCATAACTCCGCACAAAAACATCAGAAAATTCTTTAAACATCTTGATGTATTTGAGTTTAATGTGAGCTGGCAAAGTCTTAGACAGTTTAATCATCTTAGGTTTAAGTTCATTGCCTATATTACACTCTTCAACTTCAGTCTCTACAGGTTCCAGTTTTGGCTTCTTGGCCACAAAGTTGAAATCGAAAAACTCTTCTAAAGGAGACAGACCCTTTGGCAAACTTTCATCATTAGACTGCAGAGTTTCTAGGTCTTATGTTTCTATCCCTGCAATCATTTCTGTTTTGTTTTTAGGTTTGCTTGACAACAGATTTATATCAGCAAGCTCAGCAAACGGTTCTTCTTCACCAAGAAATTTTTCTTCACTAGGGCAGTCTGTTTCATAGTCTGAATCCGAACTGTGAAGCTCAAATTCATTTCTAAACTGCATGAAGTCTTCTATTTGTTTGTCTCCGTCAAACACTTGCCAATATTTATCATTGTCAGGAACAACCGGTCTAAATTCAATCTGAGTTGTACATTCTTTGGTTTCATATGGCGTTAAGCATGTTCTAGCTGCAAAAGCCAAGCTATGGGCCATGATATTTTTTCTTCTTGGGACAGAAATAAAATGGGATTCCTCAAAAAAAATTAAAAGATCCATGACGTTGTTTCGATAGGCTCTGAGCCTGGGGTGATTAGCATTGTATTCCCTATTGACCTACCTAATGATTAGTTCTGAATCCCCATAAACTTTAATTCTCTTGGCTCCTAATTTCTTCAACAGATGCAAGCCTAAAAGAAGGGATTCATACTCCACTATGTTCTTCAAACACTAAAAGTTTAATCTATAGGAAAGGCTTTCTATGTAGTTGCTTTCAGTGTTTCGTATCCAGACACCTGCACTAGCGCTGCTCCTAGTGCAGGACCCATCAAAGTACGTACTCCACAGAGGGCTAGTTTTGGGTTCTTTCGTTTGATTAATGTCCTCTTCAATAAGTGTGCTTTTGGATGTCTCTTGAATATCAACACTCTGTTATATTTGTTTTAATTCCTCAAGTTTTTCGTTAAGTTGAGGAACTTTTTCTTGACTGTCAAGGTTAAAAAGCAACGGACCCATGATCTGTAGTTCAAGACCGATGTGTTGTTTGCTATAGTTTACGGGTTCAAATAACTGTTTTGACATTTCTGTGGTGTCTTCCTCCTCCTCTCTATTGGCCATTAATTCAGTTAAATTGACTTATTCACTGAATGTTTCATCGTTAAACAGAATAAAAGAATCAAGGCCTGTATTTACAGAATACAGAGGAGAGTTTTGCAGTCTGTCTTGAATAGTCACCATGTACTGCATATGAGACTCCCTGTAAAGTATTCTTGTCTGATTAAACACAGGGATGGTCACATAGGTCATGTCCATCTGCATAGTTCCTTGTAACTTAGCCCACCAAGACCTAGATAATAACATTCCATACTTTGGGGGCACATCAGCCACGACAATATCCATGACCAAACATTTGGCTGGAATCTGGGCTAAGTTAACGCAGAGGTCTTTAATTAAACCTAAACATTTTACTCTGCTTGAGTCGAAGGAGTAAAGGTCTTTATAAGGTCTGGTGATTTCTTGACCCAGGCTCTCCATTACAACTTTTGGCATTAAATTGTGAGATGCCCCTGGGTCGTGCATGGCATTATGTAAAATCTTGTCATGAACATTTAAACTTACATAGAAGGGAGGAACTGGTCCCTCTTGATATCTACCTTCAATCTTTGGACCAAAAATAAGCTCAGGTTGATCATCGTTAAGATTGACTGTGTCATGACTCTCCTCTATTTTTAAAGCCTTCAAAATTTGGGTCCTGTATACATTTTGGGCAGCTAGTTCAAAGAGAGGAACAAAGATTTTAATTTTGGAAATTTCCTCCTCTAAACTGAAAGGCATCTGATTCTTAGAAGTGCTTGTCTCAGCCTTATTAACTGCCACTCTGTCAGCAAAATATCTTTGTTGATTTGTTTTATTTACATTTGAAAAAATTGTTTTCACAGGAGCACTAGCTAAAGTGTTAGTACTGCTAAGGTCTGCACTCTGTTTTGCATTGTTTTGAGTGCCCTTCTCTTTACCTTTATAAGAATTCGCAGCCACGGGTTTGTCCTTTGGTTTTACAATTTTTGGTTTACTTGTAGTGCTATTTTGTGAAGATTTTTCAGAGGTTTTGTTGTTGGGAGTTTCTAGATTCTTCTTTCTTCTAAGGTCATACTCTTTTTGAGGCTCTATGATAACATTTTCCATGTCTCTATAATAACTTTCATCATCATCTCTTTTGTCATCATAAGGTATGTATAGACCTTGTTTTCTATCATAATGAACCTCAAAGTCATCATTATCTACTCCCAGCATGGTTATATCATCTTCCTCTATTTGATCATCAGTGTCTTCAACCTCACTCACATAGTTTTGATGAAATGGAGGAGTGATCTATTGATCATCTTCCCTTGGTCTATTTTGTGGCTGATTCCTTCGAAAATTCTGATTTTGGTTATGGTTCCTATTTTGAGGAGCGGTTTGGCTTTGACTTGCTTGTGCTTTCTCGAGAATGCTCATTTTCTTCATCATCTCCTCCATCATTCTTTCCATATTTGAGCTGGAAGTAGAAGGTGTAGTTTCATCTCTAAAGGATACTCTCTTCTCATTCTTCATTCTTGCTCTTTTCTCCATCAAGTTAACTTCCACAGCAAGAGTCCCTTTTTTCATATCTTCAAGGATTAAGGGGTCTCTTTCTCTCAGTTGATAGGCCATCTCAGGGTCTAAACCTTCAGGAAACTTGTTTAACGTTGAGCCTTGTGGAGGCTTTAAATCAGGGGGAAGGGCATTATACACACTATTAAATCTAGTGTAGTAAGCTTGTACACTTTCCCCTGTGTTTTTGTGGAGGTTTTTATAATCAGAAAGTATTTGAAGAGGGTTTTTCCTTACTTCCCATTTGTTTAGGAATGTTTGATGGAAGGCTTGGAGATCGTTTATACTGTGGGGGGTTAAGCCTTTAAACCATTTTCTTACTTCTCCCCCCAAAATTTGAGAAAATAGTCTAAGTTTGACAGAATCATCATCAATTTCATTTCTGTCAAAGTAGTCATTCATTTTATCCACATGTTGTGATGCAGTTGTAGCATTACTGGCATCATACAATGGTATTTTGGATTGATAGTCCTGTGGAATATTGATCATGGGTACAGGAAGGACTAAGGGAGCATACCATGATGCCATGATATGTGGTGGGGGTGGATTTACAAGAGGTGGATTAACAAGAGGGAAAGTGGGCTGAAGTGGAGTGATTTGAACAGTGGATGTTGGATGAGCAGTGGATGGAATAGCAGTAGATTGCTGAGATAATCTTGGATGAGAGACACCTAAATTGTGAAGGAAATGTAAATCAGGTGGTGTTGTTTCTCTACTACCAGGATGTTCACTTGTTTCAGGAGGTGAAAGTGAAGACTCAGAATCTAGCTGATCTAAATCATCAAGAGACCTAGTTCTAAATGGATTTCTTAGATCTACTTGTGATTGTTGTAGAGCTGCAAGATTTTCAGGAACTGAATTAGCTCTCAAGGGTGATCTGAAAACAGTTGAAAATTTTATCTTAGGAGACTTCCTAAGGATACTTTCTAGGTTATCAACTTTATCAGGTGGGTTTGGGTCAGGGTAGGCTCTAGTATGAATCTTCCTAGGAGCCACTATGCTATGTTTTTCAGACCCAACTTAAAAAAGAATATTTTAACCAAATATGACAATCTTTAAGTGGTTAAATAATTTTTTTTATACAAATTTTAATCCTAAAAATCCTCTTACCGGGTTTAAATGATGATATGATGATAATGGTTCTTCCCAATGGAGTCTTAAGCTCTGATTAGGATTTTTGGAGTCGTCAAGTGGAATTTTTCAACTCTTTTGGAGGTAAAAGGTTTTATGGTCCACCACCATGTTTATTAAATACCAATCTGAAATTTTTTTGGGTTTTCTAAGTTATTTCAGTCCTAATGGTTCTTAAGAGTATCCTAAATCTGTTTCAAAACTTAGCTACGGTTATGAGACAAAAACAGTCTGCTCTTATGGCCAAGCTAGCTGATCTTTCAAGGTTTGATAAGTTCTTATGAGAATCCTAGGGTTTGCCTACTTTGTCACTAATTCAAACAAGTTTTTCCATAATTACCATTTGCTTGGTAGTGCTTGAAAGGGCTGCTTTTACTCACTGCATAATTTTCTTGAATCAAGGATTTCTGAGGTCTCAAAGGTACCTAGGCTAAGAAACACTCAAAGATCCCTAGTGGAGTTGCCAGAAGATGTTAGCTCATTGTAATTAGAAATATTGGCAAAGTCCAACTGCAGGGAGAACACTATTTCAACCACTTTGGGATTCTAGGATCTAGTCGTCCTGAATCTAGAGAGGGATCTCTCTAATAAGTGAAAAGATGGATTTATCTTTAAGGTTTATAGGTAATGATATTAGGCTAGTTATGAAGACCGAGGGTTTTGTTTTTTTTTTGGATGGTTGACCATGATTATTAGTTGAGTGGAAAGTTATAAATGAAAAGAGTTTCAAAGGTGTGAAGTTGCAAGCAATCAGAACAAGCTTTGGCTAAAAAGATAAATATAACGCTGGTTTTTAGTCCATTGGGATATGGATTCATAATAGGGTTTAATTGAAACAACAAGGTTCAAGAGTGGTCCATGGGGTAAGTCATCTATGTCTAAGGATCTCTTTAAAGTTGATTTTATGGAATGAAATGATACAACAAGAAGGGGAAATTAAACAAATGAAGAACAAAGAGCAGCCTAATATCAAGTAAGTACTTTGAAACTATCCTACTTTTGGCATACACTTAGGAAAGACATAAAAGTAATCTAAGATCTGGTAAGTACTTCAAAACTAGCCAGATTTTGATGCACTTTCAATATAAAACATCTTAAAAACACGAAGGGAAAATTTAAAAGCAACTATTGGAGAAGAAACTAGAGGACAGGGCTCACCATAAATTCTCTCTAGCTCTGCTTTACTTAGTGAACTTTCAAGACAAACACATAAGATAACAAAGAATAGTCTAAGATCAGGTAAGGACTTTGAACCTAGCCTGCTTTCAACATACTCTAAGGGAAACTTTCAGATAGTTTTTGGGGATAAGACTAAAGGACAGGGCTCAACATTACTTCCCTAGTTCATCTCTACTTAACATAAAATGAAAATCACATTCAAGAACAACATTTAGCTTAGACAGTAGGACGAGGGAATGCCAGCATTCCTAATTGCTTGAACTGAATTAAATCATTCCTAAAATACACAATTGGAAGAAAACATGTAGATAAATCTTATCAGTCAGAGAAGGGTATGGATATACAGTAAATCCTAACTCTATGCTTACTGTTCTTTATCAGAGAAGATGGACAAAGCGGAAACAAAAATAAAATAACAATTTACAATAAGAAATAACATCACCGTTGACATAGACCAGGATCCCGTAAATCATCTTGTATTGATGCTTCAAACCAGTTATAGCTTTAAGTCCAGTGTTTCAGTTCAACAATCATCTTCATTTCTCAGCCTAACTTATGTGACTATAAATAGAGCTTCAAGAGATTTTGAACACTATTTACAAGTAGAAGTTTCAAGCATAAGTATATTTCAAAAGTCTGCAACCAACGTTTACAATGAACTCCTCAATAAGATTTTATATAAGGATGAGGAGGTCCAAAGAGAAAAGATCAAAGGGTTTAGTTAATATAGTTTTAGTACTTCTCGGCCTTTGAGGGGCTCAATGGAGAAGTTTACAGATATTTTCCTATGAGGGGATCTCATACTGTAGTACAGAGTGTTAAAGGATGAATGGATTGAAACCTAGAGAGTCAATGCAAGCCAAAGGAGTGGGTTGATGGGGCAACCGCAAAAATCTCTTGGTCAAAGCAATGAGGACCACGACTCTCAGAGAAGAATTGTTGGAATTTTCTTGACGTTGGAAGAAATACATATCTTATCTCCCGTGCACGCATCATTGAAATAAATGAAGAACAGATAAGCCATGCCAAAGTACAATCAAGCTCTTTGAAGCCATGAATAAGCATGGAGAGCCTTTGGGACATGAGATTTGTTCACAAAGAGTACAATGCATGGTTGAAGTGTGTGGGTGGACTAAGAATTAATTCTTAGTATGGAGAAACACTCAGGTTCCCTTTCTCAGTGGTTATTGCAGCAGCAGTGGCCTATTTAAGCACAACAACAGAATGGAGAGTCATGTAGAGGTACACTTGGGCAGTGTGGAAACAGGCAACAGAGGCAACATCGAGTAGAGAGCAGCAAAGGAACAAACCCCAGGACTCAGATGATCAAAATGGGGGATGAAACATTGTGTGGAGAAGAGCTATGTGGAGAGTTCGGTGTTGATTGTGTGCTACTGTGTGTGAGGCTAAGTGAGATTGTTTTGTTGTGAAAGGTTGATAGTGCCTAAGCATAAGAAAGAGACCCTAAGAGAGAGCCAGTGTTGTTTTTCAAAATTCCGAAGGTGCTTGTGTGGAGGAACAAGGCCAAGAAGAGTGTGATATTTTGTGTATTGGAAAGAGGGTCGAGAGAGCCATGTGTTAGTAGATTGTTGAGTTGAATGTACGGTGTGTGAGAAGAGGGACAAGAGTAGTATGATGTCGTGGTGTTGACAGTGGGTTGTTGTTGAGCGGAGGACAAAGTGTTCCATGGGTTGTGTTATTGAATGTTGTTGAGAGGAAAAAAGAGTTGTAACAGAGAGTGTAGAGAACATAGTGGTGTGTGGGCCAAAGGGCTAGTAAGAGATTAGAGTTGATATCAAGCAGAGTGGATGTTATGGACAGAGAACATTAGTTCGTATTTGAATGTAGGTTGGAGACTTCATACAAGAGGTTGGTGCTTCTATCTCTAGTGGGAGTTTGATAAGGCTTGGGGGTTAGGGCCTCCTGCAAGTTGGTGCTTGCCACAAATTCATGAAGTTGGTGCTTCTGGTAAGATGAACATGAGTCTACAAAAGGAGGGAGTTGGCGCTTCCTACTAGTGGGTGCTAGCAAATAATCAAAGGGATTTTATGCTTCTTGTGAGTGGTGTATCACAAATAGCTTGATGTAATAGAATAGTTTCTCTTATTTTACATAAATAACAACAACAATATTTGGTGGTTTTTTTCCCGAAATGGTTTCTACGTAAAACCTTTGTGTCTCATGTGTATGTTGTTCATGGTGTTTGCTTGTAGTTGATTTCATATTTTTGTCACATGATATGTTGTTTTTGGTCATATGTGTTTGTGTCAGTCTATTCATACTGCCATCAATGATCAAAATTTATCTTTTTCATTTTCATATTAGGAGTCCCATACCATAAATTTTCACCATTCCGCTAGGTCATGGATTCACTGATGGTAGTGATTTCTCATCAGTTTTCCCTCATGTTAAACTTGTTGATTCTCCTTTCTATGGTTTTTAGTCTTCAGGTACTTTCACTTTATGAGTCATGTTAGTAGGTCATAGGATGGGTCTCATTAGGTTCTAGGATCTCACCCTGGTCAAATTAATGAGTCAAGTGTCAATAAATATCAGCAAGGTCATGAGGAAGTCAATAAACTCAAAGTCACAGCACCCAGGAAGATCAAAGAAATGTTTATTTAGTTTGATGTAATTTTCACCTCAAAACCATGTTTTGAGGTGAAAACATGATACTTTTCCTTTATTATCATTTATTATGTAATTTTATGTCAGCATATGTAATAAGTCACATTCTAGAAGTTTTTATCTCCACAAAGTCATCACCCTACCTTTCAGAGAGATTTTTCACAAAATTTTTAGTGTCAAATCATGTTCCAAGTGTGTCCATCAGAAAGAGCCCAGAAAGATCTTTCCAACGATATACTACACTCTCAAAACTGACTCCTGGATTGAAATTTATGCCTAAGTGAAAAAAGTCCTCTATACCCTAACCCTTCCCCCTTTTCCCACCTTTCCCTTAAACTTTATGTTATTAAAGTTTAATATTTTCTTTTATAAAATCCCTTTTTCCCCATCCGATGGAAAATCACATTATTAAAATCTTTAAATACATATGTGATTTAATAACCACTTCCCCTCCATACTCCTTTAAAACTTTATAATAAACATTTTAAAGTTTTTATTATAAAGTCCCATTTCCATAAATCTGATGCGATTACACCACTTCCCCTCATGCCTTCGAAACTTTATAATAAATTTAAAGTTTCATATTATAAATAACCCACTCCCTCCGGTCACAATCGAAATAATCAAACCACTTCCCCCGCATAACCCTTTTAAACTTTATATCAAAGTTTAAAATTATATATTATAAAAACCCCCCACCAATCCAATTCCCTTCCCTTTCCATCACAATCTCAACATTTGATATGTGCGCTCCGAATGGCCCTCGTGTTCACAAAGACTCTGATGCAATTGAGAGCTCCCAATTGCATATCTCCAATGGAAAACCCCCGATTGACCTGCCCGATGTTATCCTGGCCGTCGATCTGCCCATCCGATCGAACGGCCCATACTTGATCGACGCTTTCAAAGAGTCCCTCCCGATTTGTCTCCGCCCAATTATTCCTGAGCCGTTGATTGCCCCATCCAAATCAGACGGCTTGTACTCTGTCGCACCATCGCAATCGGTGCAATCACAAAACCTTTCCTCCGCCCTCCTCCGATCTTCCGATGCCGATGGACCTTCGGGTCCCACCATTTGATTGTCTGCCCATTTATAATACAAAGGACCATTTCCTTTGTAAAGCTTAGAATTTTATTTTAATTTGTTTTACAAAGTTCTTGCCCCCATCACTCATCCCCATCGGCATCGGCATTTTCACATATACTTTGCTCCTACTTCCCTTTCACCTCTCGATTCTGATTGACCTTCGGGCCCACCACATAAACTTCCGCCCATTCATAATAAAAGGCCTTTCCCTTTATAAAAATCAAAATTTGTTCTATTTCGTTTATACAAAGTATTTCCCCATCGCCTCTCCCCAATCGCATCAGCAAAGTTTATTTCTGTAATATGCCTGCCCCAATCCCTCGATTCCGATTACGGTTGTTCTCCCTGGTCCCACCTTACAAGCCCTCCACTCTTTCAATATAAAATCATTTCACTCCTTTTCAAAGTGCCGAAACATTTTTAATTCTTTTTTACCCCAATTACTCTTTGGCTTATCCCTATTACACTAATCCCAATCGCATCAGAATTTTTTAAATCCTCATAACACCTCCCCCTTTCCTCTGATATTGATTCCAATTACATCATATATTTTAACACTCCATTATATATTGCCTCCCCTCTGATCCCGATTGTGATTAGAATATGGACCCCACTTCCCTTCGCTCCCTCCATCCAAAATCGGTTTTTCCCTTCACTAAAGGCATAATTTCATTTTATATTATTTCAAAGGCATTTTATTAAAAGTCAGTTTTATTTAACGTAATAATAAAAAGAAAAGCAACAGTTAAAGGTCGAGAGCTAATATAAAAACAGAGATTTTTACAACAGCAGGAAAATAAGATCAACTCTTCAAATTCCCTAATTTTTATTCAACAGCGTAATAATGAATTTGCCAAAATGGTCAAATGTAATGTTGCTCCTTCTTTTAGGCAGATTGTTGGTTCTCTTTTCTATCTTCAGATTTCAGTTCTTGAGCTGTTAAAACAGCTCCCTTTTTCTCTGGATCTATGTTCCCACATTTCAGCCTATTTAATGTAATTGTAAATCATTTGTAAATCAGTCTGTAAATCAGCAAGTAGGGGAATAGTGTGGAAATCAAGGAGGACGCTCTGCGCTCCATTGTAACAGTTTTGGACAGGGAATTAATAAAGAGATGCAGCTCTGATTTGTGGGATCCATTTCGTATGAAATTTAGCATTTGTCTTTTCCTGTGTGTTCATATGTCAAATTGTTATGTGTATCATTCATTCATAAACATTTCTTTTTGAATGCTTTCAAGATAGAAAGGTAGAATCCATTTTTACGCTCTACCTTAGGAAATCATTCAATACTCCGTGTTTTTCTTCTGTTTGAAAAGGATCCATCTCCCATGCCCTTTTCAGCTCCTCACCAGTCTTTCCATTACATCCTTATTTAAACTTAATTGCTGAAATTTCCTACCTACCTTGCCCCATGAAATACCTTGTACCCTGATTTAATTCCCCGATTCAAACTGCCCCATTTGTCCCGCACATCCCTGAAAAATTCATTCATTCATTAAAACATTTTTCCATCCTTATACCTAGCCTAAAATCAGTTCATTGTTGTACTTGTTGAATATCCTTTCACGGAGAGAGCCCTCTCCTGACATTGTAGGGCTAGCTACAAGGTTGAGCGTGGTTTAGATGTTACCCTGATTTCCCTTTTTCAGCCTGAGGTCCAGAACAGGAGATAACAATATGGAGGGTTTCAAATTTCGAATAAGAAAAGTAAATTGACATAAAATATTAAAATTATACTTAATACTTATTCACCCCCCACCCGCCTCCCCAATATTAATATAATTTCCAACATTTTTTAGATCTCCAAAGAGTCTTTGACAATCATTCCAAGGTATTTAAAGTTCCCAAGGGTCTCCCACCTATTCATGATCATGTTCACGCTATTCACTTGATTCCAGGAAGTTATCCTCCAAGCATAAAACCTTGTAGATATCCCTATGATCAGAAGAGTGAAATGGAACATATGGTTGCAGAAATGCTAGAGGCCAATATAATTCAAACTATTCAATGTTATTTCTCTACTCTAGTAGTATTGGTACATAAGAAGGATGTGTCATGGCATATGTGTCCAGATTATAGGGAGCTCAACAATTTCACTATTAAAGATAAATTTCCCATTCTTGTCATTAATGAATTTTTGGATGAGTTACATGGAGCAATTTAGTTCACCAATTTTGATCTTCATTCAGGATATCATCAAATTAGAATGAAGATTGAAGAAATTCTGAAAACAACATTCAAAAATCATGAAGGTCATTATTAATTTTTGGTCATGCCTTTTGGCCTTACTAATGTATCTCCGCATTTCAAGGTTTGATGAATACCATTTTCAAACCCACCCTTAGAATTTTTTTTTTATTATTTTTTGATGATGTACTAATCTATAAGTCTTGGAAGGATCATGTTCAACATTTTGATAGGGTACTTAAACTATTGGAGGAGAAACAATTGCATGCAAAAACCTCCAAATGTTGCTTTGGGGTACAAAAGGTGGAATATTTGGGTCATATTGTATCCCATGAGGGTGTAAAGGTTGACCCTAAAAAAATTAAAGCCGCCAAGGAATGGAAAATCCCCAAAACCTTTAGGAATCTTCGTGGATTTATTAGATTGATAGGGTATTATCACAATTTTGTTAATAATTATGGTAAAATAGCATCATCTCTAATGTCATTACTGAATAAAGATGCATTTTCTTGAACTCCAAAAGCAACCAAGGCCTTTGAACATATTAAAGAGGAAATGTGTCGAGCTCTGATCTTAGCTACACTAGACTTCACAAAAAACTTTATTTTGAAATGTTATGCCTTGGTAAATGGAATTGGTGCCTTTTTAATGCAAGAAGGAAGAGCCATTTCCTTTGAAATTCATCCAATTAAGGGAAATAATTTACACAAATCCATTTATGAGAAGAGAATGTTGGAAATTATACATGCCCTAAAGCAATGGTGCCCTTACCTAATCAAAATACACTTGAAGGTAAAATCAGATCATGATAGTCTAAATACTTCTTAGAACAAATATTATCTTCAGAAGAGCAACAAAAATGGGTCACAAAGATGCTGGGTTGTGACTTTGAAATCATATACAAGGAAGGGAAGCAAAATTTTGTTGCAAACGCACTGTTAAGAAAGGAGAAGGATGTGGATGCACTACTCTATACCATTTATGTAATCAAAACTGATTGTATAAACGAAGCAATGGGATGAATGGAAGAATGATGAAGAGGTGTGAATATTCATTCAAAATTTACAACAAACATTAGAGAAATTTTGAGATATAAAATGGGCCTAAAAAAAATGTACAGCCAAAATTATCTTTATAAGAACCAATAAGATTCATGATGATGATTCCAACCATGCGGGACGTTCCACCATTTTTGGAGTAAAAAAGTAAAAATATTAAAAAATAAAAATAAAAACTTTTTTTCAACTTGTTTTTCAACTTACCTCCCTATGGTATTACTCCTAAATTTTGAGGGGGAGCGCTCATTGGATGAAAAATTTAATTCATCATCCAAGAAATACCCATGTTGCATACTTTCGATGGACCCTGCTACATTAAAAATGAAAAATACATGAAAAATGTGATTGCAATCAAATTTTTTTCATGTATCAAGGTTCATAAAAAATATGTGACATGGGTACTCCTTAGATGAGAAATTAAATTTTGCATCTAATAAGTACTCCTGCTGGAAATTTGAGTAAAAATGTAGGGAGATAAGTTGAAAATACGAGTTGAAAAAGTAGTTTTTTCTTTTTTTCCCTCTAAAATTTGATGATGTAAGCTATTATTATTTTATTATTTCCACTATTATTTTATAATATTCCTTAGGAGGCCCGTTTTAGACCTCAAAGTTTCTCTTATGATGCCACTTTATCTGATATTTTTATCTGGAAAAATGATTCACTATGGTACAAAGATCACTTATATCTATGTAATAAATCCATATTCAATCAAAGGGTTCTTTTGCAATTTCACACCTCTCCTATAGGAGGGCACTCGGGTTTTTACAAAATTTACCACAGGGTCAAGAAGGAGTTTTTTTGGGATGTCCTTAAATCTAATGTTCAGAAGTTCATGGCCAAATGATCTGTAATTAAAAGTGAAGGTTCATGAAAAAGTTTGCAAGCTAGTTTATGTATTATGGGAAATGGATCAATATTGCAAAAGAACACAAACTTATTTACATTTTGCAAATTTTAACAGTAAAAAAAAATCAACAAACAACATCACATCACAACAATTTGATGACGAAGTTCACCCCTCTTAGGCTACATCTCAGGTCTAGCTTCCAATGTTGGCCCTTTAAATTACATTCCTAAATGTTTAATTACATCAACATATAATTCTCAAATTTCAAAATTATCACTGTCATTGTGTCCAGAACATCCAAAAACCCTTGTATAGGCTCTTCTTGGGCTCAAAAAGTGTTAGGTCCTGTTGTAGCCCCTACAACACCCTCCAAAAATACAAGAAATAATAGCACTCACTTCAAAATTTTTGGAGCCCCTTTGAAACTAAAAGGAAAAATGCTAAGTGAAAGTTTTGAAGGGCAAGTCGCTAAGTCGCGAAACCATACTTTAAAAACAATTGCGACCCCTGTGACCTATGCGACCCCGCGACCCTAAGGTCGCCAGGTCGCAAGGTCGCATGGTTCGTAATTACAGGAGTTGCGACCCATGCGACCTGTGCGACCCCGCGACCTTAAGGTCGCTAGGTCGCCAGGTCGCATGGTTCGAAATTAAAGCATTTGCGACTCATGCGACCTGTGCGACCCAGCGACCTTAGAGTCGCCAGGTCGCAAGGTCGCACTCTACCAATTTGCGACCTCATTAAGTGCTCGCACGTGCGACCCTTTTTTAAAAGGGCAGGTCGCTAGGTCGCATTTGTCACTTGCAGCGAAAATTTAGAAAGTGCTCTGACAGGTCGGCTGGCGCGTTTTCTCCCGGGTAAGTTGCTATTTCCTCTCTGTGTTTCCTTCATGAGCATTTCTTGCCCAAATCTGGCCTCCCCATTGTCTTAAATACCTGCTGGGGAGGCTGTAGGGTTTTTCTGGTGAGTTTTTATGATTTTTTGTTCTCCTGTTATCCCCATAAATCCCAGGGTCACATTTTCTTGTCCAGCCCCTCATGGCTTCGTCCTATCCTCAGCCTAGACCCCTTCCAGCCTTGTATGCTAACCGTTACGAAAGAAATCAACCCCAAGCCGTGCGCGTTCGAAAACCCCGACAGGCCCTTGCGCGACCTGCGACCCAGCGACCTAGTCGCAAGGTCGCAAAGTCGCGCGATCTTCTGTTGGGAGGAATAGCGACCCTTGCGACCCTGCGACCTGGTCGCAAGGTCGCGAGGTCGCATCTGAGTTCTTCTTCTAAATCAGCGACCCTGCGACCCCAAGAGAACAGTTAATTGAATTCTGCATGTATAGACTGTATTTAGCTCATTGTCATCATGTCTTTCTCATCCTGGGATTCTTTCCTGAATGCAACAGGTGAATTTGGAACAGATACGATACCGGTCCTCTCTGACTCTAGCAACATGGCACCCCCAGTGTCCCGAAAGAAAAGCAAGCAGGTAGTGGAAGAAGAATCAGACACAGACGCGCAAACATCTCCTCCGCCAATATACAGAGACACCCTTTGCACCTTCGCAAAAGGGGACAGCCTGAGATGGTATGAAGTATACCACGAGTTCGCTATAACAGAAGCTGAGTTTCCAGAAGATCTCCCGGACCGGGAAATATACCTAAAGGTCAAAAAATCCAAGTTACATCTAGCAGGGGCACATCCAGCCATCTTCCCGTGCCCAGAAATATTAGACTGGATCATACAGAAAACGGATCCTAAGAAGTTCTTGATCTGAGATAGCAAAGGTAAAGCTTTCGCGACGTTGGAGGGCTCAGATGCCCAGGTCTACTACTCGCTGCCCCAACCAGAGGAAAAATTTACCCCGAGATGGGCTTCTGCCGATGAAGTACCTGTGGTTGATACAATCAGGAAATGGTGGGCGGAACCGGACAAATTTAAGGTCAAGAAAGACCAGGAGTACCCGGTGGTCGGTCTGAGGAAAGTGTATAAATTAGTGGCCGCCATGCTTTGCAGGTTGTATGGACGTCCGGACGCTACCACCTTCAACGGCGCATGGGAAACTATAATGGAGTATGTAACGGTGCACGGTACTCATTTCAACTAGGCCGGTATGTTAATGGGCTCAATGCAAACAAATTTGGCTTCGGCTTTAGCCCCAGATGAAGGAATGTCGTCAGAGTTCTATATGGCTTCGTATCTACTAGATGCTGTCTGTGCCCGGCTGCATTTTGAGGGATGGCCACATAACTACGACTCCGCACAGACCCAAGCAATCCATTTGCAGACCAAGGTATTCTGGGAATCTAGGTACAAGTCAGATATTGAGCAAATCTCTCAGATATTCATTTCCACCCTTTACAGGAAGCTATTTGGTCAAGACACCCCCTGCATGTCTTGGCGAGCGATGGAAACACTAGGTCAGGTGGCGCACTGGTTTCCGTTCGCTGAATATACAATCATCCGAGTATTTGGCACATTCAAAGCACCACATGCTCTGCCTAGGTTTATTACCGATAAGGTGCTTATGCAGGAGGTATGTTTCCAGATGACCTCGGGTTTCTCCAATGTCCTTTCCAAAGGAAAGAAGAAACCTTGGCCCGCTCTGCCCCTCACCATCGGTGCTTATACAGTCAAGGACTCCAGAGAAGTAGGGGCTCAAGGGGAAGAGATAAAAGGTTATCATTTTAGAAGTCTGGAATACCGAACATATGACCCGGTCAAGATAGTTCCGGAGCACTGTAAGAGGGCCAAGTTTAAATGGAGCTATCAGCATGTCGAACGCCCGGCGGAGGATGAGAAAAGAAACTGGTACAACGCAGACAGGAAACTAGCTCCGGGGATTGACTCTGACCGAGAAGAAGAAGAATATCACCAAAATTTATAAGACATGAGCCATAAACTAGGAGGCTCTTCTTCCTCCAGGGATAAGAAAATCCGGACCAGTACGGGGCCTAACACCTCGGATCAGCTAAGGGGAGCAGAGACCCAAGCCAAGAAGGAAGATGAAAAGAAAATAAGGGAGGATGAAGAGAAACGTAGAAAAGATGCAAAGACAGAGCGGAAAAGGAAACAGGCCGAGGAAAAGGAAAGACAGGAAAAGGAAGCACAAGCGGCGGCAGAACAAGCACTTAAGGAAGAACTTGACAAAGCCGAACGTCAAAAGAAGGCAGACCAAGTTGCCGCAGCAGAGCGAAAAAGAAAAGCTGAAAGAGAAGCAGAGGCAAAAATAGAACGCAAGAAAAAGGAGGAACATGACAAGGCGGAAGCCGAACGCCGGCAACAGAAGGAAGGAAAAGGACAAATACGGGATGAAGAGGATGAAATAATAGAGGACATCGACATATCTCCCCTGGAGATTCCTTCGAGTGGCACGAGAAGTATCCTCTCTGGTGACGATTTTCCCGGAGAACAAGAAGAAGAAGTCTTCGACCTGACTAGATTGACATTTGACCAATTCTCCTTCAAAATACGGCAAGAGAAAAGAAAATCCTTGGCGCAAAGCCATCCCGCCATATCTACGGTCGCCACTGAAAAGGAAATAGTCCTGGATAAAAGGACTAACCCTGTAATGATAGCATCAGCAGGTACCGCTTTTGCCGCGGCTACGGAGGAAAATGTCACTAGAATGAGCAAAGAGATTATTTCCCTACAAAACAGGCTAAAAGCAGCGGAACAGGAGAAAGCAGTACTGGAGAGTGAAGTGCGACAGCTCCAAAGTAAGCCTTCCCAAGTCAATAAAGTCCCACTGGCAGTCATGAAAGAATGTGATGTATTGGAAATGACCATGCAGCAAGTATATAGAGAAATGCTCACCCTAAAACAAACAGTGCCCCATTGGCAGAGGCATGAGCGGAAACCAAAGTGAATCATGAGCAGCTCAAGGAGGCCTCGGTAGCTTTGGACAGAATGATAAACTGGACAGCACAGTACCATCAAGCTCCCGAAAATGTGCCTAGGAAGGATTGGAGTCACACACAAGACGCCAAAGTAAAAATCCGGATGAAGATGCAGTCCAAGGACAAGCTGGCCAAAGATTTGGAAAAAGTGATGTCTGCATATAATCACCTGATCAGTGATATAGACTCCATGAACGCTCTTCATCACATTTCGTCGTTGGGGGCACTGGACGAAACTAAAGACTGGGAGCAGATAGATCAGGAAATTCAGTCTTTTCTGCAACCCGTGAGACAAGCTGCTGCCGCACCAGAATTTGAGGCATCACAAGAGAACCTAAATCGGCTGCTTGTCACTCCAGTACAAATCTATACCAAGCTTGCCTCCCTCTCAATCCAGATCTCCCAGAAGAAAGAAACTCTGATACCGAATGCCTTGGAATGTATGCATCGACTAAAAGAGGAAATCCCTCTAGTCTCCCCTATCGCAGCGGATTACCAGACCTAGCAAGATTTCCTCAAGGGGAAGAAGATCGACGCTCCATACCTCTCAATCGCACTACCACCTCCATAGCTAAGCTTTTTCAGTCGCAGGTCGCGACCATCCCCAGGTCGCAGGTCGCATCGGCACCTGAGTCGCAGGTCGCACCGGCACCTGAGTCGCAGGTCGCAATTACTTCCGCAAGTCGCAGGTCGCATGTTCGGCCAAGGTCGCAGGGAAGCTGAACCGTCGGGAATTCGAAGCGTCGGAAAGCCTAAAGGGTGTTTTTGAATCTATAAATACCCCTGCGGGGCACATAGTTAGGGGCTTCTCTTTTGTGGACTGAAGAGCAATATTGCATTGTAATTGAAGGGTCATACTCTTGGACATATGTAATTCAGATACTTGTCAAAACCCCTTTGTTGGATGATGTGTTTAGCTGTGACAAAACTGTGTATTCTGCGTAGAGTTTCAGAATATCGTATGATTAATGAAGCTGTGTTCTTAATTGTATCATCTGTACTCCATAGCTATCTGTGATTGTGCTTGATGATGCTCAAGTTTACCAATTTGATCTTAAAATGAATGTTAATGAACTATTTTATTAGCATTTCTTTGCATCTTTCGGAAAGTTAAGGGATATCCTTGCCACAAAGAACTGTTTCTTTAGTGGTCAGATTATCTTGCATGCATTACCCCATAGATGTGTTGCTAACGACACTTCCTGGGCGTATGCATTTTTTTCATTACCTTGCTACGCACAGTGTTATATATCAGTTTGATTCATCAGTCATGTATTCTGTACCATGTGAATAAGTGTATGTCTGCAGATTCAATTAGGTTCTTCGAGACCGAAGAGAAGTCATTTAAGCGGTAGCCGGACCCACACCCCGGACGGGATCCCTACTCCAAACGGTTCAAAGTCTAATTGGGACTTTCTACCGGGGAGATCCCCTACTGTTGGCCGGACAGATTTTCCCGTCAACAGGTCCCTATATTACTAGTATAGTCCCTTATTTTTGTTAGTGTAACCTCCTTATTGTTATTATTGTACCCTTGTAACCCCCATTTTGTTATTATTGTGCCCTTAAATTATTATTGTTAGGTCGGCTAGGATTACATTGTGGCCCACTAGGATTACATTATGGCCCCATGGACTCCTATATATAGAAAGGAGGTTTTGTAAATTGTATCATCCAAGAATTTTTCATTCATGTAATGTATTGGAGGTTGCACCCTCGAAGTGGCTTATTTCTAAGGAATTGATATCTCTTTTCTTCTATTTTTGGAGCTGGTTAGACAACATTTGGTATCAGAGCTTTGGATTCTAGGGTTTTGCTGCTCCAAACAGGTCATCGTGGCATTTTCGCTATAAAATTTTTCTCTACGAAGTTTCAGAAGCTGAAATTGTTATGGTGTGAATCCGAAATCCTAAGGAATATCGTCTAAAAATTTCAAATCTTGGTTCGCAATATTTTTGGAGATATGATCTGTCGAAGTTAGGTCTTTTTTCAAGCTCCTAAACAGGTCATCGTGGCATGTGCGCTATAAAAAAATTTCTACGAAGGTTAAGAATCTGAAATTTTTAGGGTGCTAAGCTGAAATCCTGAGGAAACTTGTCAAAAAATTTCAGAGCTTGGTTCACAATATTTTCGGAGATATAATCTGTGGAAGGTAGTGCTTTTTCAGGCTCCCGAATTTCATCTCAAAGAGGTGATCGTGGGAAAATATTCATAACTCTCTCTTTGAGCATCGGATTGGAGTGCCGTAAACATTGCTTGCAAGTACACAGAATTTAGTTTCTTGGCTATCAATTTTAGAGCTGAAGGATGAAACAGTGACACGTGGAAAGTCGTACAAGTTCACTCTATTGAACCAGTCCATAATTAGGTCATTGTGGGAGATTGGACACAACTTTGTCTTGGAGAATTAAAATTAGGTCAGACCTGTGGCATTAGAAAGAGAATTCAGAGGGCTACATCGGTACTGAAATTCAAATATTTAAGTGCTATAATAACAGAGAAAATCCAATTTCAATATCGAGCTCCTCAAAAGCAAGAAAAAGGTGTGTAATTTTTTTTCGATTTGCATAAGTCTTGTTTGAAGAATCAATTTGAATTGATTCCAAGGGCATATTGTAGAATAGATAACAGTATTGGGTTCTAAAATATGCCCCGTAAAAATAATTCAACACCCATTAAGCCTTCAGAAGGCTCTACTATGACTCATGAAGATGAAGAATTGCAACATGATCTATCAAAATTACAAGAGCAAGTGCAACAAATTTCACTCTCGCAAAGAGCAACAAAAAATGAAATGGAAGTTGTGAAGAAAGGCGTGGAAGTGAAGATGGACGGTTTGAAGAAAGGCATGGAAGCTAAGATGGATGGCATGGAAGTGAAGATGGAAAACATGAAGAATGATCTAAAAGCAGCATATACAACATAAAGATACAAGAAATGTTTCATAATGGTGAAAAGATAGTAGAAGAAACTCATGATGATAGCCCAACAACAAAGACCTGAGTTTCATAAACTCTATCAAATACGGGAAGAACCACCATATTCCAAAAATGGATATGATGAAGTTTGATGGAAAGGATCCTGTAACATGGATACTACAGATGGAGCAATATTTTGATCTCAATAATGTGCAAAACACACAAAAGGTACGCATTACAACTTTACATTTAGAAAAAAATAGATTTGTATGGTATCGATGGCTTTGCTCCCGTAAAAAATTGTCACTTGGTCAATTTTTACGGAGGAAATGATAGCACATTATGAGGATACAAAGAGCAACACCTTCTTTAGCCAATTGATAAATCTCAAACAAAAGGGTTTAGTGGGGCAGCACATTGAGGACTTCCAAAATTTTTATATAAGGGTAACTGATATTCCAAAGGAACACAGGATTGATCTCTTCATAGGCACTTTAAAGGATAACATCCAACATGAAGTTGGCGTTTTCGAACTTGATTCATTGGAGAAGGCATTCATGTTGGCAAGAAAAGTTGAATGTAAAATTATGGCGACAAGGAAGCCTACCACTCAATTGCTACACCTAGATTTCCACAACCTACAAGGTTGACACCACAACAATTGGAAGAAAAAAGAGAAAAAGGGCTTTTCTATAGTTGTGATAGAAAATACACTAAAGGTCATAAGTGTGCTGAGAAGAAATTATTTTACATAGATTGTGAAGAGGAAGAAGAAAATGAACAGAAAGAGGATATACACCAGGAACCAGCCCTAGAAGAGGAAGAAATGAATCTGACCATATTGTGTAATACACTGGTAGGAATTACCACTCCTCAAACTCTCAAGATAGAAGGGCATATCAAGAAGAAAAAGTTAATGGTGTTGATTGATTCAGGTAGCACCCATAATTTTATTCATTGTAAGGTAGCCAAGGAATTAAATTGTTTCCTATACCCAGCACCAGAATGTCAAGTGATGGTTGCAAATGGAGGAACTATAAATTGCTTTGGAAAATTCCATAATATCAAGCTAACCATGGGGGAATATGTATTGACTAGTCCAATGCTTGCCATTCCTATGGGAGGTGCTGATGTTGTACTAGGAGTACAATGGCTACAATCTTTGGGGACGGTAGCTTTTAATTTTCAAGAACTTTTCTTGAAATTTTTTTCAGAAGGAAAGGAAGTCGAATTACGGGGTATTGCGGGGAAGCCAGGAAGGATAATAAGCTCTAATGTCATGACAAAGCTTCTAAAGAAAGAACAGCGAGGCGTAATTGCACAATTATGCTCACTAGAAGCTCCAACATCAAAATCATCTATTTCTGCAGATCTCCAACAAGTCTTGGACAATCATTCCAAGGTGTTTGAAACTCCCAAAGGACTCCCACCTATTCGTGATCATGATCATGCTATTCATTTGATTCCAGGAAGTGTTCCTCCAAACGTCAGGCCTTATAGATATCCTTACTTCCAAAAGAGCGAAATTGAACGTATGATTGCAGAAATGTTAGAGGCGGGTATAATTCAACCTAGTCAAGGTTCTTTCTCTGCTCCTGTAGTATTGGTACACAAGAAGGATGGATCATGGCGAATGTGTCCAGATTATAGGGAGCTCAATAAGCTCACCATTAAAGACAAATTTCCCATTCCTGTGATTGATGAATTATTGGATGAATTACATGGGGCAATTTATTTTACCAAGTTGGATCTTCGTTCAGGATATCATCAAATTAGAATGAAGACCGAAGATATTCCAAAAACAGCATTTCGAACTCATGAGGGTCATTATGAATTTTTGGTCATGCCTTTTGGCCTTACCAATGCACCTTCTACATTTCAAGGGTTGATGAATTCCATTTTCAAACCCTTCCTTAGAAAATTTGTGCTAGTATTTTTTTATGATATACTAATCTACAGCAGGTCTTGGAAGGATCATGTTGAACATGTTGACAGGTGCTCAAACTATTGCAGGAGAAACAATTATATGCAAAAAAATCCAAATGTTTCTTTGGAGTACAAGAGGTGGAATATCTGGGTCATATTGTATCTCACGAGGGTGTTAAAGTAGACCCTAACAAAATTAAAGCTATTAAGGAATGGAAAGTCCCCACAACCATAAAGAAGTTGCGAGGATTTCTTGGGTTAACAGGGTATTATCGCAAGTTTGTTAAGAATTATGGGAGAATAGCAGCACCTCTAACAACATTATTGAAGAAAGATGCATTTTCATGGACTCCTGAAGCAACTAAGGCCTTTGAACATGTTAAAGAGGCAATGTGCCTAGCACCGGTCTTAGCTACGCCAGACTTCACAAAAACCTTTATTGTGGAATGTGATGCCTCAGGAAATGGAATTGGTGCAGTTTTAATGCAGGAAGGAAGACCCATTGCCTTTGAAAGTCGTCCAATCAAAGGAAAGTATTTACAAAAACCTATTTATGAGAAGGAAATGTTAGCAATACTGCATGCACTAAAGAAATGGCGAACTTACCTAATGGGAAGACACTTCAAGGTAAAAATTGATCATGATAGTCTTAACACTTTTTGGAACAAAGACTATTTTCAGAAGAGCAGCAAAAGTGGGTCACAAAGATGTTGGGTTATGACTTTGAAAACAGACCACAAAAGGAAATGACAGAATACCTCAAGAAAAGAAATTAATGAGGTGAAAGATGCTTTTGAAGTTATTTCATTATCTAACTAATGATAACAAAAGTGTAGACAATAAATGAAGAAAAATATGTATGGACACTCATTCAAAAGTTGAAGCAAGATCCTAGTACATCTGATACATTTAGTTGGAAAAATGATTCCTTATGGTATAAATATCGCTTATATCTTTGTAAGAATTCCCAAATAAAACAAAAGATTCTTTTGGAATTGCACACTTTTCCTTTAGGAGGACACTCAGGATTTTTAAAAACTTACCACAGGGTGAAGAAAGATTTTTTTTGGGATGGCCTTAAATCTGATATTCAAAAGTTTGTGGCGGAATGTTTGGTTTGCCAGCAGAATAAAGTGGAGACAATTAAGACCCCCGGACTTCTACAACCTTTATCCATTCCAAGTCAACGTTGGGAGGAGATTTCAATGGATTTTATCACAGGTTTACCTAAGTCTGAAGGAAAGAGTGTCATCATGGTGGTAGTTGATAGACTTACCAAGTATGCACACTTTTGTGAATTATTTCATCCATTTAAAGCAAGTACAATTGCTACTACATTTATGGACAGAATTCAAAAGCTACATGGAAGCCCAAGGGTTATTGTGAGCGACAGAGATCCCATTTTTACTGGAAATTTTTGGATGGAGTTATTTTATTGTTTGGGTACTGAATTAGCTCATAGATGAGCTTATCATCCTCAATCTGATGGTCAAACTGAGACAGTAAATAAATTTTTGGAAGGATATCTTCGTTGTTTTGTATCTGATAAACAAACACAATGGGTCAAGTGGTTACCTCTCGCTGAATTGTGGTATAACACTTCCATACTGCAGCAAAAATGACCCTGATTATATGCCAGTGACATTATCCAATTATCTGAATGCAACAACATTTTTTAATAGAATTCAAAGGTTAGAAGTAGTGGAAGATCACACGGCATCAGCAAAGAAGTTCTCCAACTCTTAAAGGATAACCCCTAATTTGGCACAAAACTAATGAAACAACAAGAAGATCTACATCTCAAATCAGTAAAAGCTTGATGTAGGAGATTGGGTATTTTTACGCCTACAACCATACAAACAAATGTCCCTCAAGCAAGCTAAGAAGGATAATAAATTATCGCCAAAGTACTATGGTCCTTACAAGGTGTTGCAAAATATTGGTACTATGGCATACAAATTGGAGCTTCCTGCTTCTTCACGAGTGCATCCAGTTTTCCATGTTTCATGCTTAAAGAAGGTTATAGGTGAAAATTTTCCAATTCAAACAATATTGCCAGAACTTGATGAGGAAGGAAAAATCATATTGGAACCTGAAGCGGTCATGGAAACAAGAACTCGACAGCTACGGAATCGATCAATTTTAGAGTATCTCATCATGGGAAGAACTTACCCACTAAAGATTCTAGATGGAGGATCGTAATTTTATACAATATACATAAGCACTGTGATATCAAGTGTTTCTGATATTCACACACTTTTTAGAAAGAGACATGAACCTTACTTAGTAAGTCCCTCATTGAGTTGTTGTTTAACTCTAAGATTGTTAATAGTGTCTTTGTATCCCCCATTTGTTAAGCACAGCCCTTTAAATGTTAGTTGCTGTAATGTTAGACATCATCAGTAAATTGCTCAGGATTGCATTATACTCCATGGATCTCATATAAAAGGATAATGAAAATTATGTCATCCCAAGAATTGTTTATCTCATGTAATGCACGATGTCTCCTCATAGCAGGTTTATTTGTGCTGATACTCTTTTCATCTTTGGCCTGTTACACAACAAAAAGGCTGAAAAATAACCAAGTTAGGCCTCCTTCTTCATTTCTCTGCTAATTGTTCAGCAAATTTTTCCCCTAGTCAAAAATAACAAAAAAATTTGGTTTTAGCGGCATTGCAAAGAAAAATTTTTGCAAATCGAGGTGGTGGGTTCAACAACTAAAACTTCCGATTTTGGTGCAATTTTTTGGATGGTTAATTGAGCCCTCTGGTCGGTCACGTGAAGATTAATATGACAGTGGGTGCGAGCGAGAGGCCATGTGACCGATCGGCCCCTCTCTTGGTCGCGTTATTGTTATAGAACCGCAAGCTGGGCACAGGGAGAGTGTCACTCACCTGCCTCTCCTGTTTCAACTGTTTTTGGTTATGTTAATAAAAATGAAACTTGTGGTTGGGGCCATGTGCTTGGCCCATCTCTACTGAATGCACAGTCACGATAATACTCCATATGCCTTAGGGCTGGGTTGGTCGAGTGTGCCCACCCGTCACCCACCCCCCCTCCCCCCAACGGTGAAACCATTACACTTGATTAATAATTGTTCAACATTTATATACAAATAAACAACATGGTGTATTATTAGTGCAGGTGGTTTGTGATGTGGAGTCCTACGGTCGAACCCCGTGGAGGTTCATCCAACATATGCAATAATTTTTTTACAAATTTTGAGGGCCACGTATTGGCATGTGATTGGCCCAACCACAATCATGTCAACAAATAGAAACATGCCACTTGTCGTCACGGGATTGACCCATCTGAAAATTGTACCACCGAGTCAACCTGCTGACATCATTGCAATGTCATCGTATGTTCTATCTAGTCAACCCTACAAGTTGACTTTTTAGTTTTTTGTCAAAAATTTAAGAACACGATAACTTTCTCATACAGTTTCAGATTGAGGCGATTCAAGCGTTGTCGGAATCAGAACGATGAAATCTATTATTTGGCATCATTTTTGGGATATTTTGAGCACTTAGAGTTTTGAGCATATTTTTGATCCCCTAGATTATTCCTCCCCACTAGAAACTTTTATACCACCAAAATTCTATTTTTACTGAACAAGTGAGGGTACAACTCTCTCACTTTTCTGATCTCAGTCTGCCTTGCTTTACTTGGATTGGTACCTTTGAGTCCCACTCGAAGGTACTCCACATTGCCTCTGCGTGAAGTCCTTATCCTTTTGTTAAGAATGAAGTCTTCCCACAACTCATTTAAATATTCAGGAGAAAAATATTCTATAGATGGAATCTGAATATTCTCTTCATGATAATGAATCATTGGAGGCTCATACAATCTCAAATTTTCCACATTCACAACAGAATAAATTTTCATGTAAGGTGACAAATCTAATCAGAAAGCATTGTTACCAATCTTCTCCAAGATTTTTAAAGGACCATAACTTATTAGCTTGAGATTTTTTCCTTCACCTTATTATCTTTTCTGGATGATGTAAAACCAAACTTGATCTCCCACTTAGAAATCATGATCAACCCGATGCTTGGCATGTCTTGCTTTGTACTTGGATTTTCTTTTCTCTAGATGTTCTTGTAGCCTTTGATGCACAATCTAAATTTGTTCAATGAAATGCTTGCCTTTGTCCACATCACTATGTCAATCTATTGCAATATCATTACCAAAGATGAAATCCCAAGGATACTTTGGCTTATAACCCAAACATTCTTCAAATATAGATACTTGTGCAGATGAATGATTGGCATGATTGTAGGCATGATGGATGTAATGCAAATTATCATCCCAAAGTTTAGGATTCTTACCACAATATCCTCGAAAGAGATGCACTACTATTTTGTTCACTACTTATGTCTGGCCATTGGTTTGTGGATGAAATGCAACGCTCTTCTTCAACTTTGTCTGCATGAGTTCCCATAAATAGATGTGGGTAACCCAAAATGAACCCATACATTTTAGAAGAAAATCTTTTCGTTATGTTCAACTATAATTTGTTTCTTACATGGCATCAACACACACAATTTTATAAAATGATCCACATCAACATACATATAATCATGACCTTTCTTAGATATTGGTAGTCCCCCAACAAAATCCATAGAAATACTTTCCCAAGAACGAGAAGGAATATGAAGTGGAGTATACAAACCCAATTTAATATTTCTTAGCTTGCTAGTAGCATATATGGACCATCCTTTGACATATCTTGAAATAGTTTCATTCATGCGAGGCCAATAAAAATACCTATGAATTTGAGCAATTGTTTTGCCTACACCAAAGTGACCAGCAATAAGAGAAGTGTGGGATTCCCTTATGACATTGACTCTTTCACCCTGTGGAACACATAAATTTCCAAGGTGATACAACAACTTGTTTTGAATATGATAATCCAACTCTTTGACATGATTGCCTTGACTCAAAGTTACATAAACATCTTTAAAATATTCATCTTGAAAATATTGTTCAATATAACTTTCATGCATGATTGAGTTATGATTAAGAATAACATATGCATTAATAATAGGCCTTGATAACAAATTTGCAACTTTGTTGCATACACCTTTCTTATACCCGATTACCGAATGAAACTGTTATAGTAATCCCATCCACCTGAAATGTCTAGCTTCTTTTAGCTTGGTTTGCGATTGAAAATATTGCAAAGGCTGATGGTAAGTATGAATAATCATTTCTTTACCCATCAAAAAATACTTCCATTTCTTCACACTTTTTATGAAAGCATACAACTCTTTATCATAAGTTGGATAGTTAATTACTGCATTCAATAAAGGTTTCAGAATGATAACATATTGGCTTACCATGTTATATAAAAACTACTCCCATATCATATTCACTTGCATCAGTTTTAAGTTCAAATGGATGCTTGAGATATGGAAGTGTTAAGACTGGTGTTGTACTAATTTTCTCTTTCAAAGTGTTGAAGTGATCCAAGTGGTTCCAGAAAGGCTCAAAAATCAAAATCTTCGGATTTCATCGAAAATAGGACCAAAATGTAGATCTTGTCATCCTAATTCCAACAACATAGATGACACTCAAATCCAAGTTTGTCTGCTCAAATTATTCGCAGTCAAAGTTTGGGTCAACTTTCCCCCCTGGCTAAATTTAGAAGAGCCCCAACAAAAGATAGAGGTTTGCTAAATCTAGAGGTCAGGCTAAATTTGCGAAAGCCGCTAAATTTGGTGGCCACTAGATAAGAAACATTTTGGAACTGTTCAGTGGTTAGGACTATCAAAATTGTTAGCTACTTAATTTTACCAATGACCCTTAAAATCCAGTCGGCGATTTGTTACTTTATTGTATTAAAGTAACAAATATATGTACTAAAATGGGGTTGGGCCACTAAAATGGTAGACCTGCCACCCAAAAACATATTTGACCACATTAAATTTGAGGGCGACGGGATTTGAACCCACTTAACCAAGCTGGTCGACCCACCCATGAGCGGCCCCATTGCACCATATATTAACCGTCCGCCAAACCAATGAAACCCACCAAAAAAAATCTTTTTTTAGTCAAATGAGTGTGTGGGCGGGTTTTTGAACCCGAGCCACCCGCACCTAAAACAACACATCCTCTAACGATCCAATGACCTTAACATTGAAATTAACACCACCAAAGTATATTAAAAGCCCAACTTCACATTTTGATGGATAAACAGAGGAGACAGCTGGAACAACAAGCGAGAGAGGTTGAACGAAACCATGCAGTCATAATGGAACCCTGATTGGGTATGCAGTTCCAAGAGGTGGAACCATGAACTGAAGGAGTCTTGGAGGAATCTTTAGATTCCCTTAGAGGCTGATTTTTGGCAGAGTCTGAATTATTCCAAGTTTATACTCAAATTAACATAAATTTCGCTAGGAGTATGATAGCATAATCGGTTTTCTAATATAAGCATCTGATTTCCTAGAAGAAAAATGTTGAGTGTGGAACCATGAAGTTGGAACCTTTACGTAGGAATCAAAAGATTCCATGGAGGCTCGAAATTGATAGTTTCAAAACCAAGCCAACTTTATACTCATTTGTATTGAATTTTCACAAGGAATGCAATGACATGATCAGTTTCTTCATCTAAGCAACAAAAGTTTAGTCAACCCACATAAGAGAATATTTGAGATTCTCAGGGAGATCATATTTGACTGAGTCAGAAAGGGATTGATTTTACTATCAGATTTCATAGCTTTTCTCAAAGAACATAATGGTGCAGGATGTTCCTTCATCCGAGTAGCCAATTTTCTGACCACCCCAGACTTGGAGCTATAATATGCATTGTTTCCATGTCTTCATTTGATTTTGTTGAGATGATGATTCGTTTATGTGATACATGTATGCCACTTTGTGAGAGGATCCTTATATGCCACTTTATGTGAGAGATTGTTATTTTTTCATGCTGGAGAAAAGATTTTATGAGTGAGAATTATTATAGAAGAACGTCTTGTGGAGAGACATGTCACTCTAGTTAAGGGGGTTAATCATTGTATTGAAAAAGGTTTAGCCATGCACTCATCATCTTCTTACAACAACTAATGAAGTGGCCTCCCCACTCTTAACACCGGCCCCAGAGATGTAACCCACTCTGGGTGAACTCCATTATCATATCGTGTGTTTATGGTTGTCTTTGATTATTGCTTCTTGTTTGATGTTGATGGTTTGTTGAAGACTTTTAGAATATGCATTTTTCATGATTTCACAAGAAAATTTAAGTGTTAGTAAAAATTCTTGTATGATGGGGATTTTTTTTGAAATAATTTATGAAAATTATCTGGATCAAGTAGTATCAGAGTGGTATGAGATTATGAGTTGAGCGTGAAACAATAAGGGAAATGGAGAATAAAAAAGATATATACGAGTCATTCTACAATATGGATAGCATGGTAGATATATTTTTTGTAGATTATGAGGAGAAAATGGAAAAAGAGGAACAAGAGAAAGAGAGAGCAGAGACCAATGCTCCATCTCCATCTTCAAGAGATTCTTATTCTTCTTCTTCTTCTTCTCATCATTCAAATGAAGAGATAAACAAAAGCCTTCAAGAAAATAATTTTGAATTGAGGAGACTCCTACAAGAAGCAAAAGAGGAGAAGTAAATATTGCAACTTCAATTACGAGCCACGAAAGAGGCCTTGTAAAAGTTGAAGTGCAACGAGGGCTTAGCAAAGGCATCATCACTTGCTTCAGAATTAACAGCTGAGGTAAATAGTGTTGGTGTTTATTTAGTTTCATTTTGACATTATGTTATTTCTGTTGGAATCATCGAGTTACCCACTTCAGGAATCAGGATGAGACTCCTTACCAAGATGGGGTGTAAATGAGATGGACTTGGCATTAATGGCCAAGGAATGACTCAGCCATTGGAGGTTGAACAAAGACCTCGAGTTGCAAGTTGGGTTATATTGAAGGGTAGTGTTCGAAGGTAGTAGAAGCTTTCAAGCCATTTTTGAAACCATCAAGGAAAGAGGATGGTGTAAGAACATCACAATATTCCCGTGATAGTGAGCATTGTAGAAGAAGATCTAGGGCAAGCTCTCATCACTAGACATGCAGTAGAGACAACCGAGCAAGGTATAAAAGGTCTCGTTATTCTAATATTCATTTTGATTACAAGAATATGAATGATGAGCAGAATTTGTGACATATAAAGCCATGTCATTTTTGTGTCTTTTATAACCATGTTGTTACCAAGTGCTGGAAAAAATGACAATGAGGAAAAGGAAAATATTTTTAGAACCTTCTCCACATTAGGTAAGAAGGAAGGTTAGGCAGGTTTGGAGGAAGGAGAATTTTTGCAGCCATTGCAACAAAGGTGGACATCAGAGAGCAACATGTTGGGAGCTATATCCATGTTGATTTTTGTAGCATCAGAAAGTGATCTATGTCTCAAATTTGGTGAGGAGGCTTAGACACCAGTATTCCAAAGAACCCAAAAACCGTTTCTGGAAATTCCACTCAGTTCATGTTTTATTAAAATAATTAATTATTTTAATGGATACCCTAACTCTAAACTTAGGGAAATTAAATAATTAATGGGTATTAATAAAACAAAGTGTGAATCTTCTAGAGAATGAAGATAAAGTCAAGTTTTAATCTTAGCCATTGATTAGACTTATAATCTGGTTCATTGATTCATCAATGAGAAGATTATAAAAGAAGGCTTGACGATCATTTGGAAAGTAAGCTGGGTATACACTCAGTAACCTGAAGGAAGTCAGTTCTAAAGGAGTATAATTTGATTTCAGAGGGAGATTTACAGGGCAGAGGAAATAGAGGACATCAGCAGTGTCAGGGCTCGAGGGAAGAAGGACACAGAAGGATAGAGAGGGCAGCGCAGAGAGCTCACGAAGGGTGACACAGTCTCACGCATGCTTTGCATAGAGAGACACACAGAGGTGACACAGACTGGGGCAATGAGTCCTTAGAGTGTTGGAAATTATCCAAAGTGTTGATGAAAATTTATCTCAGGTATTTTCTCATGAAGTTTCTGAGTTATTCTGCTAGTCTTTCCTTGTAAATAATTTTCTATTGAAGATTAATATATAAACCCTCATTTGCTGCACTGGTTTTCCCACATTGGGTTTTTCCGGGGACAATTGTCCAAAAATAACTGTGTCATTATGATTGGTTCTTAAGCTTTCATTTTACTATTCTTTTATCTATATGTACTTGACTAATAATTGCAGTAGTGTTTATTTCGAAATTTGTTGTAAGGGTTTTGTAGATAACTTATTGTGGAAATAAGTAGGAGAAATAAATCTATAACCGCAATAGAAATTCAGAATTTAATTTTCACATGGAATCAGAGCTGAGTTGAGTAATAGGATTGGATACTCTACATTGGAACAAAGTCCAGAAGCTATAACAATAACTCAAAATGGTTCATGCAGCTCTCCAGAGAAAAGGGAAATCATGGAAGAACAAAGGGATCATGGCATCTATGTATTGGCCTCTAGTTTGGAAGAAGAATTTTCTTGTGTATCAAGCTCTGCTTCTCCTAAAGTATGGTATGTTGATAGTGGAGCTTCTACACATATGACGAGAGTATGAGAATGCTTCTCAAGCTACCAGGGAGAGAAGATGAATTTCCATATCACCATGGGCAATAAGGAAAAGTGTGCCCCTATTGGGAGAGGTACCATAGTATTTCAAACTGAAGCTAGAAATAAGCTTCAAGCCACCAATGTGTTGCATGTGCCTGGTTTGGGGATGAACTTACTCTGATCATCTCAACTACAAAACAAGGGCTATGTTGTCTACTTCATTGGAAAAACAGTATATGTCAAACACTCGAGTTGGAAGAAGAAGGCACAAATTAGAGTCAGGAGTAATTAACTATATAAGTTACAGCTTGAATCTCCAATGGAACTGATAGGCAGCTGTGAAGAGAAGTATTTGAATGACCTATGGCATATGAGAATGGGGCACTTACATCATGGGGCTTTGAGAATTCTCAAGAAGACCGTCACAAGAGTTCCAGATCTGAGCACCAAACGAGATGATGTTTGCAGAGGGTGTGTACTAGGGAAGCATGCTAAGGAAGCCTACCTCAGAAGCAGTAATAGGGCTAAGAGTGTGTTAGGATTGATACACTCATACATCTACGGACCAATGTCCACTAGAGCTCTTAGTGGTGCCGGGTATTTCTTCACCTTCATTGATGACCATTCCAGGAAAACTTGGATCTACTTTCTAAAGACCAAAGACAAAGTCTTCATTAGGGGAGTTTTGAGGTCTAAAATGGGCCTCGTAAGGAAATAATAAAATAATATTTGATTACATCATCAAATTTTAGTGGGAAAAAAGAAAAAAACTACTTTTTCAACTCGTATTTTCAACTTATCTCCCAAAGTGTTTACCCAAATTTTAAGCGGGAGTACTCATTGGATGAAAAATTTAATTCCTCATTGAAGGAGTACCTATGTTGCACCCTTTCAATGGATCCACCTACATGAAAAATGAGAAATACATGAAAAACATGATTGAAATCACGTTTTTCACGTATTTCTCATTTCTCGTGTAGCAGGGTCCATCAAAAGTATGCAACATGGGTACTCCTTGGATGAGGAATTAAATTTTTCATCTAACGAGTACTCCCACTCGGAATTTGAGTAAAAACTTTGGGATATAAGTTGCAAATACGAGTTGAAAAAGTAGTTTTATTATTTTATTAATTTTTAATATTTTTACCCTTTTACTTAAAAAATGGTGAATCATCCCCTATGGTTGACATCACCATCTTGAATCCTATTGGTTCTTATAAATTTCATTTTTGTTGTACATTTTTCTTAGGAGGCCCATTTTAGACCTCAAAATTCTCCTAATGTGACCAATTCAAGGAGTTTAAAGCTCTAGTTGAGAATCTGACAGGAAAGCAGATAAATATTATGTGATTAGATAATGGTGGAGAATACATTGATAAAGACTTCACAGAGTTTTGTGCGATGGAATGCATCAGAAGAGAGTGGACTGCTCCATATAATCCGGAGCATAATAGGAAGAATAAAACTATTGTGGAGGCTGCAAAAGCAATGTTGTATGATCAAGACATGCCAAAATTTTTGTGAATTGAAGCTTGTAACACAGTTTTATATTGGGTAAGATCACTCCAGAAAGTGTCTTCACTGGCAGGAAGCCAAAGGTAAGCCACTTCAAGATCTTTGGTACTGTGGCATACTGCCATGTACCCGAAGAGAAGAGGAATAAATTGGATAGGACTCATGAAAAGGGGTATTTGGTAGGATAGAGTGAAAATTCTAAGACTTACAAAATCTACATTCCTGGCAACAGGAAGGTTGTAGTGCAGCAGGATGTAAGTTTCATGGAGGAAAGAGCTTTCAGAACATCTTGAGAGATGCCTTCAGCAACACATTTTGAAGATGACCCACTCGTCCAACCACTACGACTAGTTGAGGTTAGCCTGAGTGCTTCCCCAAGGCATAAGGATCCAAGGGATTCATCTACAAAAATTTTGTAGGAAGGGGAGCAAGTAGAGCCACCCACTACTAGTGGTAGGATGAGTAGGGAATTATGACAAATTCTAAAGGATGCATAGGATTTTATAGGGGTCCCCAAAATGAGAAGAGGCAGCGCAGGCATCTGGACCGATACCAAGCCTTGGTAGCCCATGTTGGGGAACCCTCTATTTTTCAGGAGGAATCTCAGCATCAGGTAAGGGTTGATGAAATGGTGGAAGAGTACAGTTCCATCATGACAAATGATGTCTAGGAGGTGGTTACTAGGCCTCAAAATAGATCAGTTGTGGGTTCGATATGGATCTACAAGATCAAATATGCTGCAGATGGAAATGTAGAGAAATTTAAAGCTAGGTTTGTGGCAAAGGGGTATTCTCAGAAGGAAGAGATATACTATGAACAGACCTTCGCCCCAGTTTCCAGATATACTTCTATTAGATTTGTGAGATCCCTTGCTGCACAGATGGGATGGGAAATTCACCATATGGACATCAAGACTGCATTCTTGAATGGGGTGACAGAAGAAGAATTATATATCGAACAACCAGAGGGCTTTGAAACACACGAGTAGAAGACTCATGTTTGTAGGCTTAAGAAAGCCTTGTATGGACTTAAGAAAGCCCCTAGAGCTTGGTATGGTTGAATTGATGGCTACTTGTAGAAGATGGGATTCGTCAAGAGTGACACATATCCTAATCTCTACTATTTCAGAGTAGGGGATGAGCCTATGATACTGGTGTTGTACGTAGATGATCTATTCCTAATAGGATCATCTAAGATCATTAAGGATTGCAAGGATAATTTAGCTGCAGAATTTGACATGAAGGATCTAGGGCTGATGCGTTATTTTATGGGGTTGGAAGTTTGGCAGCAGAAGGGTGAGATCTTCCTTGGTCAAGGGAGATATGCTACAGAAATATTGAAGAGGTTCAATATGGAAGACTGTACACCCATGTCTACTCCAATGGTCACCAATTGGAAGAAGATTGATACTTTCAAAGATGATGAGGCTGATCCTACCTTGTATAGGTAGCTCATAGGGTCCCTGATGTATCTGGTGAATACTAGGCCAGACATCTGTTATGTTGTTAACACCCTCAGTTAGTTCATGGTGGAACGAAGGAGGCAACATTGGGAAATAGCCAAGCATCTTCTCAGATATCTATAGGGAACAACCAAGCTTGGATTGAGATACACACATGGCAATGGCATTATATTGAGTGGCTTCATTGACGCAGATTGGGTTGGAAACCCATTAGATCGGAAGAGTACCAGTGGGTATTGCTTCAATGTTCGACCAAGAATGAATTCCTGGTGTAATAGGAAACAAAAATCCGTGGCTCCAAGCTCAGCTAAGGTGGAATATATGGCAGTAATCATGGCTTTGTGTGAAGCCATATGGCTAAGGAAGCTACTTATGAATCTACTCAAGGAAAATATGGAAGAGACCTACATTCTATGTGATAATCAGAGTTGCATCAAGCTCTCTAAAAATCTTGTGTTTCATGATCGGTCGAAGCACATTGACATCAGGTGTCATTTCATTAGAGACTGTGTCCAACGGGGAGTTGTACAATTGCGTTACACTCCGATAGGAGAACAGGTGGTGGACATCCTCACTAAAGCTTTGGAAAATACAAAGTTTTTCTAGTTCAGAGAGAAGATGGGGATGATCAAGAATCCATTTCAATAGCATAAATTGATAGATGCAGAATTAAGAGGGAGCTACAGTATAGATGAGGCAGTGACAATGGAAATGTCATGGGCATCAGTACAGATGGAAGTAGTGTAGTAGATGAGGGGAAACAACAACCAACCATCAACAACACAGAGGATGCTTCAGGGTCAGAGTAGTATGCAGCAGGAAAATTGCTAGAACATTTTCCTCGGTAAGAGGGAATGTTGATTTTTGTAGCATCAGAAAGTGATATAAGTCTCAAATTTGGTGAGGATGCTTAGAAACAAGTATTCCAAAGAACCCAAAATTCGTTTTTGGAAATTCCACTTGGTTCGTGTTTTATTTGTTGAGATTCAACAAGATGATGAGCTTAGTGAAAAGAGTCGCCTTCACTAAGTGGGCTCGTAGGCTATTTTTGGCGCAAGTCTATTTTTAAACATGGTGATCATATTTCAAAAGTTGCAGGATGCTATTTGTGGATGGTTGGTCAAGTTGGAAAAATAGATGAAATTCTATTTTTAGAATATTGGGCGAAGTATATTTATAGATTGTCAATCTAAAAATAGATGCATGTCGGAAATTATTAGCTCTTAATAATTATCCGACAATAAACAACAACTTATTCTCTTGGAGCACTTAATTTCAGTGCACAGATTTGGAAAATAAGTGGGCTGAGGGAATTATGCAATTCCCAAGGGAAACTGGTGATTCATGCATGGAGGACTCAGTTAGAACTGAAGTGGCAGAGTTATGACAGAGTTGGAAGAGTAGTTCACAGATTTGTATTCAGATTAACTCAGTTAAAGTGAGTTAGACTCAGTTGATCTAGTTGTATCTAGTCTAACTGAATGATACACTAGTGAGAGTGGAGTGAATTAATTAGTTAATTAATTCACAAATAATAACTCATTAATCAACTGAACAAATACAACAGTTAACTATATTTCATGTCAGTTCTAGTGGAGACTCAGTGGAGAGGTAAGTGAAAGGGCAAGATGGACTATCTGTTGTGACTATAGTGATGCATTGATTGCATCACACACACATTGGAGTTTCCAATGAGGATGGCGTAGTCAAGGAAAGAGTAATTCGAATTCATTCAGAGCTATTCTTCAGCAGGGATTGTGCAGTGGAGGTAGGCTAGCAGGAGGGCAGAGATTGGTGCATGGATTTGCAGATTTCTTCTATGTTAGTGTGTGATGATTGATTGTACTGAGAGCTTGATGTACTAAGCTTTGTATGAGATTGTTACATGATATCCATGATACATAATATATGATAGTTGGGGTTTTTAGCTTCAGGCTTTCCCGTTAAACAACTGTGTTATGTGTGATTGTTTTTATTTATGCTTCACATGTGTTTGCAATTGATTTTCCGCAAAAGACTAACAGTGGAATGATTCTGTATTTTGCAAGTTAAATATTGTGAGATCAGGGGAATCTAGGACATATGCATGCTTAATGTATATAATTTCTACATGGTATCATAACATTGTTAATTATTGAAGATTGCAATTGTGAAGAATTGTTGAGTTTGTGCTAGTGGACAATTTGAATTTGCTGCAGAAAATTCTTGGTGCATAAGTTGAGGATACATTGAAATGTCTTTCAATGGGTTGTGATTCGAGTATGCCCTTGATGGCAGCTCAAATTACATAGCCTGGAAGGACAGGATGGAAGCAGTGCTGGAGGATAATGGCCTGAAGGAGTTCATCGATAGCGATGTTCCTAAGCCGGATGCTAGTGATGCTGCAGGACTTGACGCATGGCAAAAGAAGGTAGCAAAGACAAGAAGAATTTTGTTGGAAGGTGTGAAGGACCATATTTTGTCCAGCCTTCATGGGAAAGCCACTCCATTTGCAATGTGGAAGGCTTTGACAGAATTATTCCAAAGCAGAAGCGACTAGAGGAAGTTGGCGCTTAAAGACAAGCTTAGAAAAATAAAAATGGAGAAGGGCGACAGTATTCCAAAATATCTCACGAAGTTCATCCACTGCAAGGATGAGCTGGGAAGTGTGGGGGTTACTGTTGATGATAAATACTTGGTGAGCTTGGCTCTCCTTGGGCTTCCGAAGAGTTGGCATAGCTACGAATACTCTGTCAATGGATGGGAGAAACTGCTGGGATGGGAGCGAATTTGGTCAAATCTTGTGCAAGAGGAGATAAGGCAGAGTACCAGGGATGGTTCTTCATCAACAAATGAAAATGAAGAAAATTGCGCTTTTGCTGCCAAAGCAAGGAAAGGGAAGGGGAAGAAATTTCCTTCAAATTCTGAAGATAAAGGCAAGAAGCAGGATTTTTCCAAAGTGAAGTGTTTTCATTGTCATGAACATGGGCATTTCGCCACTAACTGCCCACAGAAGAAGAAGAACAAGAATTTTGCTAGAGCTGCAGCTAGAGAGGCCTTAGCCTCGCAATTTGAACTTGATTTCTCTTTGATCGCATGCTTGGTTTCAAGCGCAATGGGATCGGTGTGGTATCTTGATAGTGGTGCATCTTTCCATATGACGGGAGACAAGGATTTGTTTAGTGACTTGGAGGAGAAGGACCTCCATATGCATATAGAGATGGGCGACGATGGTCAGTACAGTGCGACTGGCATTGGGACCATTACCTTTGAGAGGGAGTCCAGTAATCCATTCTTGTTGAAGGATGTTATGCATGTTCCAGGTCTGAAGAAGAACTTGGTCTTGGTCGCAATGCTGGAAGACAAAGGTTATGATGTTGTTTTCAGTGAGGGAAAAGCCTTCCTTCGACATAAAACAATGGGTTAAACCAAGAAGATAGGGGTTCACATTAAGAATCTCTACAAGCTGGAGGTAGATGGCTGTGATGCAATGATGGGCAAAGCAGAAGAAGTGATGAGCTGGGATGAGGGAAAATTATGGCGCAGGAGATTGGGCCATCTTCACCATGGCGCTTTGAAAATTTTGCAGCAGATTTCTAATGGACTTCCCAAGGGTACTCTTGCGCAGTTAGATCAATGCAAGGGATGTACAATGGGTAATTTGGGGAAGACCACCTTTCATGAGAAGGAGAACCATGCCTCGGTGATCTTGGAGAGAATTCACACAGACGTGTGTGGACCTTTCTCGGTTGCTTCAACAGAAAAACACAATTATTATGTTATTTTTTGTCGATGACTATTCTCGTAGATGCTGGATCTTCTTCATGTAGAAGAACAGTGAAACATTCTCAAAGTTCTGTGAGTTTAAAGCATTGGTGGAGAAGGAGTTGGGGAAGCAAGTGAAAGCTCTATGGAGCGATAATGGTGGTGAATATATCTCAGGCGAATTCAAAGACTTTTGTAGAAAATAAGGAATTCGAAGAGAACTCATAGCGCCTCATAACCCACAACAGAATGGGGTCGCGAAGAGAAATAATAGAACGATCGTGGGTGCTACACTAGCGATGCTGCATGACCAAGGCCTATCGATGCACTTGTGGGTGGAAGCATGCAACACAGCGGTTTATGTGCAAAACTGTTGTCCTCATAGAGTACTTGGCATGAGTACACCTGAAGAAGATTTTACTGGTAAGAAGCCTGATATTTCTCATTTGAAGATTTTTGGCTCATCTATTTACATTCATGTGACAAATGACGCCAGGAAGAAGCTGGAGCCGACTGCAAAAGTTGGAATATTTTTGGGGTACACAGAAACACCCCATAATTATCATGTGTATTTTCCAGACAGTCAAATGACTGTGGTGCGATGGGATATAAAATTTAATGAGGTGAAAGCCATGAAGTTGTCGCTTGAGAGGGAGCTACACTTGCATGCAGAGGAGGAACTTCTTATTCCCAAAGATGAGCCTCTAGATGTGGACCAACCACAGGAAGAGATTCATGGAGTGGAGGAGTCCACTCATGCAGAACCAAACATCAGACAAGGCAGAAACCATACCACAGAAGCTGAGAGACTGAAGGTTGATGCGACACAGAATGTAGGAGTCCCTACATCACAGCGCAAACAGAGACAGCCACCTGACCGTTATACTGCATACATGGCTCTTATGAACAAGTGTATCGTGATAGAGCCTTCTTCTTTCGAAGAAGCAGTGCAGGAGCCCACATGGGTAGATGCCATGGTGGAGGAGTATGACTCCATTGTCAGAAACAATACTTGGGAGATTGT
This sequence comes from Pinus albicaulis, assembly GCA_034641835.2. Classification (NCBI taxonomy): domain Eukaryota; kingdom Viridiplantae; phylum Streptophyta; class Pinopsida; order Pinales; family Pinaceae; genus Pinus; species Pinus albicaulis. The sequence goes on from CM076582.1 coordinate 1,553,213,614, forward strand.
TCCAAGGCCAGTTGGTAAATCAGTTGTAGGATCAAGATGGATCTACAAGGTAAAGCAAGTTGCTGATGGTAGCATTGAGAAGTATAAGGCAAGATTTGTTGCCCGAGGCTTCTTACAGATCGAGGGGATTGACTATGAAGAAACCTTTGCACTTGTCGCGCGGTATTCTTCTATACGGACCATCCTTTCTCTCTCAGAGCAAATGGGTTGGTACATTCATCAAATGGATGTGAATACTGTGTTCGTTAATGGCATCATTGAGAAGGAGGTGTACATTGAGTAGCCTGAAGGATTTGAGATCTTTAGCAGCAAGTCACATGTGTGCAGACTCAAAAGAGTGTTGTATGGGCTGAAACAAGCACCACATGCTTGGTACACACGGATCGATAGATATTTCACTGGACTTGGCTTCACCAAGAGTGAGGTGGATGCAAACCTATACCAAATTGTGGTGGAAGGTAAGCTTTTAATCATTGTTCTTTATGTTTATGATTTAATACTAACGAGTGATGAGCAGTTGATACACTCATGCAAGGCAGGTCTTGCAAAGGACTTCAAGATGAAGGATTTGGGCCTCCTTCATTATTTCCTTGGACTGGAAATATGGCAGCGGGAAGGTGAACTGTTTGTGTCTCAAGGCAAGTATGCCCGAGAGATACTGGAGAAGTTTCACATGCAAGGCTATAAGCCTATCGACACTCCTCTTCCAAGAAATTGGAGGAAAGAGGATGCTACATCGGCAGAGGTAGTGGATACCACTGTTTACCAATAGTTGGTGGGTTCGCTCATGTATTTAGTTAATACAAGACCAGACATATGCTATGCAGTGAACCAGCTTTCACAAGCGATGGTTAAGCTTACCAAGCTCTTTTGGAAGGCAGGAAAGCATGTCCTGAGATATCTCAAGGGCACATCTGAGTATGGCTTATGGTACAGATAGACGAATGAGGTGAAGTTGCATGGCTTCACTGATGCAGATTGGGCAGGCAACCCAACGGATAGAAAGAGCGCATCAGGAGGGATTTTCAGTAACGGATCTACAACAATTTCTTGGTACAGTAGGAAACAAATATCCGTGGCACTCAGTTCAGCGGAAGCAAAATACATGGCAGCAATTCAAGCTGCATATAAGGCTATATGGATGAGGAAGATTCTGGTCGGTTTGTTCAGTTTTCATTTAGATCCCACAATGATACATTGTGATAATCAGAGTTGCATTAAACTCTTGATTAATCATGTGTTTCATGATAGATCTAAACATATTGATATCCTGTATCATCTTATCAGAGATCGTGTGCAGCAAAAGATCATGTTGCTTCAGTACATTCCTACGGAAGATCAGGATGCAGATATTCTGATGAAGGCGCTCACTAGGAGCAAATTCAAATACCACAGAGACAAGATCGAGGTGAAGGATAATCCCTATCTTGTTGAGAGGGAGTGTTGAGATTCAACAAGATGATGAGCTTAGTTAAAAGAGTCACCTTCACTAAGTGGGCCCGCAAGTTATTTTTGGCACAAGTCTATTTTTAGACTAGGTCTATTTTTAGACATGGTGATCATATTACAGAAGTTGCATGATGCTATTTGTGGATGGTTGGTCAAGTTGGAAAAATAGATGAAATTCTGTTTTTAGAATATTGGGCGAAGTCTATTTATAGATCCTCGATCTAAAAATAGATGCATGTCGGAAATTATTAGCTCTTAATAATTATCCGACAATAAACAACAACTTATTCTCTTGGAGCACTTAATTTCAGTGCATAGATTTGGAAAATTAGTGGGCTGAGGGAATTACGTAATTCCCAAGGGCAACTGGTGGTTCATGCATGGGGACTCAGTTAGAACTGAAGTTGTAGAGTTATGACAGAGTTGGAAGAGTAGTTCATGGAGTTGTATTCAGTTTAACTCAGTTAAAGTGAGTTAGACTCAGTTGAGCTAGTTGTATCTAGTCTAACTGAATGATACACTAGTGAGAGTGGAGTGAATTAATTAGTTAATTAATTCACAAATAATAACTCATTAATCAACTGAAAAAATACAGAGTTAACTATAGTGCATGTCAGTTCTAGTGGAGACCCAATGGAGAGGTAAGTGAAAGGGCAAGATGGACTATCTGTTGTGACTATAGTGATGCATTGATTGCATCAAACACACATTGGAGTTGCCAATGAGGATTGCACAGTCAAGGCAAGAGTAATTCAAATTCATTCAGAGCTATTCTTCAACAGGGATTGCGCAATGGAGGCAGGCTAGCAGGAGGGCAAAGATTGGTGCATGGATTTGCAGATTTCTTCTATGTTAGTGTGTGACGATTGATTGTACTAAGAGCTTGATGTACTAAGCTTTGTATGAGATTGTTACATGATATCCATGATACATAATATATGATAGTTGGGGATTTTAGCTTCAGGCTTTCCCGTTAAACAACTGTGTTATGTGCGATTGTTTTTATTTATTCTTCACATGTGTTTGCAATTGATTTTCCGCAAAAGATTAACAGTGGAATGATTCTGTAGAAATTAAATATTGTGAGATCAGGGGAATCTAGGACATATGCATGCTTAATGTATATAATTTCTACATTATTAAAATAATTAATTATTTTAATGGAGACCCTAAGTCTAAACTTAGGGAAAATAAATAATTAATGGGTATTAATAAAACAGAGTGTGAACCTTCTAGAGAACAAAGATCAAGTCGAGTTTTAATCTTATCAATTGATTAGACTTCTAATCTGGTTCGTTGATTCATCAATGAGAATATTATAAAAGAATACTTGAGGTTCATTTGGAAATTAAACTAAGCATACACTTAGTAGCACAGAGAGCTCACACATCATGACACAGTCTCACAAAGGCTCTACGTAGAGAGACACGCAAAGGTGACACAGATTGGGGCAGCGAGCCCTCCTAGTGTCGGAAATTCTCGAGAGTGTTGACGAGAATTTATCTCAGGTGATTTCTCGTGAATTTTCTAAGTTATTCTGCCAGTATTTCTTTGTAAATAATTTACTGCTGAAGATTAATATATAAACCCTCATCTACTGCACCTGTTTTCCCACATTGGGCTTTTCTGGGTACAATTGTCCAAAAATAACTGTGTCATTGTGAATGGTTCTTATGCTTGCATTTTATTGTTCTTTTCTATATATGTACTTTAGTGATAACTGCAGTAATGTTTATTTCAAAATTTGTTGTAAGGGTTTTATAAATAACTTATTGTGGAAATAAGTAGGAGAAATAAATCTATAACTGCAGTAGAAATTCAGAATTGAATTTTAACAATCCAGAGTAGCGACCAAATGAAGATTAGAAAAAACCTGAAAAAGAACCTGCCCGTGAAGAAAATCAACAAGAAATCCAACTACAACAAGAGAGCCCATCGACCTAGTTGGGTAAGAGATGGGTAGAATTTATAAGTAATTGATCATGGCCACATTTTGTAAATCACATCTTGCAATATGTTTGTAAAAGTGATGAAGTGTTTTCCATCACTTATGAATGCAACATGGTGATGATTTTTGGCCTTTAGTTGATAGCTTGGGTATGGTTTCTATTATGATGTAAAATTGACCAATGAGTGTATTATAAACTCTTGGAAAATATGGGGTTTCTTGGGTCATGTTTGATCTTGTGAAAGAACATGTATTTTGCAAGTCGTACTACAAGTTTGCACATGATACAGGTGTTGGTTCATCACTTATGGCTCTGAAGGACAAAGGTGAAGGAGAAGGAAGTGTGGCTTGTTAAGGAATTTTTTGTGTAGATGAGGGAATACAACATATTGCAAATTTTATTCATGCTTTTGGAGGACCAAAATCTCCTCAATAGGGAGAAATGATCCAGGTGGCTCCAAAAAGGCTCAAAAATCAAAGTCTTCGGATTTCATCAAAACTAGGACTAGATAGTAAATCTCGTCATCTTGATTCCAGTGACGCAAATAACACTGAAATCCGATTTCATATGCTTAAGATATTTGCAGTAAAAGTTTGGGTCAACTTGGTCCCACTAGCTAAATTTAGCAGCGCCAACTAAAGATGGAGGTTCGCTCAATGTGGAGGTCGGGCTAAATTTGGTGGAAGCCACTAAATTTGGCAACCACTAAATAAGTGACATTTTGACACTGTGTGGTGGTCGGAACTAGAAAATTTTCACCTACTTAATTTTTCCAATGACCCTTAAAATTCGGTCGGCAACTTTTGACTATATTATACTAAAATAAATAAATATAAAATAATAAGGGTGGCCAGCCACCACCCCTTCCATCCCTCCCCAATCATACAACTATATGTATTAAAATGGGTGTGGACCACCAAAATGGCAGACCTGCCACCCAAAAAATTCTCTGACCACATTTAATTCATGGTCGATGAGATTTAAAATAGCCCGACTAAGCTTCTCAGCCCACCCATGTTATGCACTTGACCTACGAAAAGCTATAATACCATAAATACGAAACAAGATGGCCCAAAAAAAAGAAATATCACATGAAAGGAGACATGACCTTCCTTCTTGTAATGTGTGCAAGATTTCTTTGCTCCTTCTTCCTTCTTGGTTGTAGCTTCCTTCTTGTCCTTTCCCTTTCCTTTTCCTTTGAACTTACCATTATGAGGTTTGAAATATGATTTCTTGGGATGATCCTCATTGTCATTCTTGCCCCTTCTTTCAAGGTGAATGGCTTCACACTGGTCGCATCAATAATAGTATGCTTAAATAACAAGAAAGAATGCCCTATGTAACTATGTAAAAAAACCAATATACTTTGTTATAGATTCTGGTGAATCAAGTGGAATGCCAAAATTTAAAACTTGTTTTCTAAACTCTTTTGTGAAGCTTTGCACATTTTGACCCTTTCCTTGTCCTAGATATTGTCATTCCATTAAATCCTTTTGTATATAACCCAAAAGGATAGAATTGATCTTTTAATGCAGAATCAAAATTGGACCAAGAAGAAAGGAGATTATCCAAATTTTTCCTACCTTTCTACAACTTGCTCTCCCACCAGATGAGAGCAGTGCCACTCAACTGAAGAGATGCTAATTGGATCTTGGCCTAATCTTCATCGATTTTTTGAATCCGGCAATAGACCTTGATATGTCTGATCCAATTGTTTAATTTTTCTTCATTACATTCTCCATTATATGTCGGTAAATCAAGCTTTACATCTAGCTTAAAAAATGGCTTTTTAGATGCAAGTTCCTATGATGCCTGTTAGAATGATGAGAAGAGGAAGAAGAATAACTGTCAGTGGAAGATGGACATGGAGGGGGATTTTCTTCTCCTCCTTCATGATTTATCGAGGCATGATCATCTGATTTTTCTTCCACTGCTTCCTCATTGTCTTATCATATTCTGCAAACAATTTTTCCACCTTTTCTGCCATGGTGAAGAATATTTTGCGATAATTTTTCTCTTCCTCTATTCAAGATTTCTCATCTGCCATGTTACTCCTTTCTGTTGCATGCCCTGCTTTGGGATCAAAGGATTTGAGTTTTCCTTCACCTCTTTAGAGCTTGTTCCTGCTTAGCATTCACTCATGCAACTCACATCAAGAAGACCTGCTCTGATACCAAACTTGATCCAAATCTTTTACTTCAAGGATGCATACAAAATTGCATTTAAAAGAGCATGTAACCAAGTGAAGCATACACATAAAAGAAGAAAAAATAAAAACAACCGTGAGAATAAAAGGCACCCAAACAAGTTGATAACAAAGTTCACCCAGTGTGGACTACGTCTTTGGGCCCTTCTCAATGTAGGGAGGCCTAATTCATTAATTGGTAGCGAAATCAAACTACATGCAACTACAAAATGATACCTTATACCTCCACTTCCAGGAACCTTTGCTGAAGAAACATATTGCACTGTTGAATTCCTAGCAAAAAATCATGAAAAATGACTATAAAGTTGGCCCTATTCTGTGCAGGTGGCTTCTAAAGCTCTATGGAATCTTTCAAATTCCCTGCAAGATTCAAATTCCTAGAATATGCTAAGAATATTCTCCACCTCAGTGTTAGCACACGCTGGGTTCCGTGCTGGGTTTTGTGATGTGGTTCCTGTCGGGTCACTACGCTTCCACACATCCTCCTCCTCCTACCTTACTTTGGTATCGATTTAAATAGGTTTCCAACATGTTGCCTCCTTAAGAAAAACCAACAATGCTGACTAGGCACCACGTGGCGTGCTCTGATTGGTCTGTACTGTTGACTAGGCTGCTAATGTCATACTTATGCCACCTACCACGTGTCATCACCTGATTGGATCTCTTTCATCTGTATGACGATGTCATCATCCGTGCGGCTATTGTCAGCGTCTGTACTCCTGATATCAGCATGTCACTTATGGGTCCTGCTTGTAAAAATTTTAGTTGTTTCAAAAAAACTTCACCAGGCCATAAATTTCTTATATGATGTCGAATTGAGGTGTCGTTTGCATTGTTGGATTGAGAATGATGAACTCTTCGATTTGAGACTGGTTTCACTACATTTCAGGGACTTTGAAAATTTGGCCTTTTAGGATACTCGTGGATCAGTGCCATATGAAGTGAGTTATGGTTTTTTGGGCGTATGGTGTTGATAAACCATGGTATTGTAACAAAGCATATTTACAAATTAAAAATCTCCATGGTAAATTTGCATTGTTAAAAATGTTTCATGTTTTTAAATGTAGGTTTAACTTATATGTTAATTCTTTTTATAGTACTAATAATAATAATACAATAGTTATAATTTAGTTAGTTTTATGATTTTTTTTAATTTTAAGTGTGAGATCTATCATAAAGTAAGTGTTTTGATGTTTATGATGGATTGATGTCTATTAGTACTTATTAGTTATTTAATTTATATGATTACACTAACATATATGTAAATAAAATAGTAAAATAAATTATATAATTTTATTTTATTTGAATATAAAAATACTCATTTACAAAACATTAATATATATTTTAATTCTACTTCAAAGTGAAAATATTATTTATTTTAATTATAAAATCAACCATACATTTTCATACATTCCAATTCAAGTTAAAATTAAAATTAAAATTAGTAATAATAATAATAATTTGAATAAAAAAATTAACCAAACTCATTAAACTTGAAATAAATATTAATAATAATTTGAATAAAAAGATTAACCAAAACCCTTAAACTTGATTATAATTAATATTCAACCAAAAACATTTCAAATTGAAATATCAATAGATGTCAGTATAAATAAATGAAGACTTAACTAACAAACCCTCCTTTCTTGATTCAGAAACAGTGCAGTAATTCAATTGAGACCCACCTTTGAAAATCGCAGTAAACTTTTCTTAGAAACTTAAAAAGGCTCGAGAGTAAGATAATTCAATAAAAGTCCACCCCTTAAACAAGCAGTAAACTTTTCTTAAAAACTTAAAAAAGGCTCGAGCGTAAGATAATTCAATAAAAGTCCACCCTTTAAACAAGCCGGTGATACCCTTATCAATATATTTTAGACTTAATGTTTTTCCATTATTGAAGCATACCGCGTTGTCCTCATAATTAGCTGGAAACAATGCTTTTAAATAATTAAAGTAAAGAACAAAATTTGAAATTGGAATAAAGTTTTAACGCGTTTTTCTCTAAGCGTCAATTTCACAATCCGACTATTTTAAAAAAAACAAATAATTCGCCAAATTTTATCAAAAATCGTAGTGTAATTTCATGGGAGTTGTTTTTAGTGTGATTTTTTGAAGTTTCCGGTACTAGAATCCGGTGAAAAAAATCTGAGGTGAAGTCTTGTTTTATGTTATTTAAACTAGTTTTTTGACTGTATATATGGATTCAACACCCTAAAAAACCCTTAGAGCACTTATATTGTGCAAAGTTACCTATCAAACTTCTATTTTCAATGAATTTCGACTAGATTTTAAAAAAAATTAACCCAAAAAATCCACCAAAATTTTTTTCAAAAAATCGCACTAAAGACAACTCAATTGTCATGTGTTCCCAGTCGAAACTTACGCCCGGGTAGACTTCAATAAAGTTTTCTATGACAGATGAGTCGAGTAAAATGATTAAAATATATGCGACCTAGTCTTACTGGTTTGAGTGAAGGTTAGGTTAGAGTAGTACAATAATTCAATTAAGGCCCGTGCCCACCTTCAAAAAGGTGAGACGGGTATAGTCGTGTATGCCCACATGGCCTAAGAGGTCCTCTCATTATATGTTGCCCATGGCTTCGGCCATTCTACCACTCTGCCTTTTTTCCTCACTCCGACTTTAAGCCACAATTTCCTGTCTCCAATTCCTCGTTTTTCATATTCATAACATGGCAGCAAAGATTGCCTTTGTCGGGGCCAAGAAAATTGCAGGTTCCATTACTGAAGTATTCATCATCCAACAGTTCAAGGATATATATTATCTGGAAGATAACCATGGGGATCTAAATGAAAAAATCCATTGTATGGAGACCAAGTTGTGCCATGTGCGCACTCGATCCCAGAATCAAAGGAAAGTGCTGCAAGATCCTGCACAAAAATGCATAACAAAGATGGAAGGTGAAGTAGAAAAGGCCAAAGAACTCAACGTTCACGTCGAGCAACGGCGAAGTCGGTGTTTCGATTGCTGGAATCTTTGCTACCCGAAGCTCGCTACAGAATGTAGAAAATGTAACACAAAATTTGTTAGCCTATTTAAAGATATTCACGATGAATTTCAATTTCTTTCCAATAGCGAGCAAATTGTGCAGGCTGCACCATCTGAGGCAAAGCCAGTGGTCCTTCAACGTGTCCCAGTGGGTGGCTTCGTTGGGTCATTTATGGAATCTACTCAGGTGAAACTGCATACATGGCTCATAAACTCTCGTCATCGCATGGTTGGTGTGTGGGGTGTGGGTGCGGTCGGTAAAACTTCCCTCCTCAAAATGATTCATAACCATTTCAAGGAGGCGAGGGATATCTTTGAAGATGTCATCTGGGTTGTTGTTTCTCAGAACTTTCAGGTTGAAAGGTTTGTTGCAATTTCTGAGAATTCCAGAACAATATACAAAGAGAATGATACTCTCCTTTAACATAGAGAAAATAAAAATTTTGCTTCACAGGAGACAGAGTTTGCAAATTATAGCACTTTCATTAACTGTAAAAAAAAAACTATTACAATAAAACTTTCCTCTATCAGAGGGATTACAAAATGTGGACTGTTACAAAACACAGTGTCAACAACACTCTCTGTCTCACCTACAGAGAGAATACACTCTCTTTTTTTCTCACAAAAAAAGCTGCCTTCAAGCACACTCTGTTTTACACTGTTGTGTTTAAACAATACTCTGTTCTATGTATATTACAATACACTTTTCATTATATGTCTCTTGGGCTTTTTCACACTTTATATATGCCGCAGCACTTTTAATAAAACAAAACTATATAACAATAAACCTATGAATAAAATTTTGGGGCCCACATTACATTTGCGCTCATATTACAATATGCGCATATAACATATGTTAAACATATGTATATATATGGACTAATACAAAGGTTAAGTCGCGCGATGTGTTAAAAGCATTACAACGTAGAACTTTAAAAACATAACCAAAACCATAATACAACTTCTTTGCAAACGCCTGAACTTCAAAAATGATTGAACCATATTGCAATGTGAAATTCGCATTAAAAAACCGCATGACGTCACCTCTCTAAAATAAAACCCGAAATATTATAAAATGTGGCTTAATAAAAGTTCGGGTCCGAAATCGGAGTTTGGGTATGGAAACTTTTGAACGCGCGATGGATTATACAATCGGATGTATAAAACCATATCGAGTCTGGATTTCAACTCCGCGAACTGGCCCAAATAAAATGTGATCCAATCGCATACAGCCACGTGCATTGCTGACATGGCGGATGGGGACCACTGGTCTTTGTGGGCTGCGGGGACCACCAATCTGCGTGGCCTCAAACAAAACAAAATAAAATCTTTCTGCGTATACAAAAATAAAACTCAGTTTTCATTGTATAAACTCTGATACTCTGTTTTCAATTGTGCAGAGGACTGTTTTCAATATGCAGGACCAGTCCCGAGAAAATGAAAGCTCTGTTTGAATTTAACTGTTCACCGAAATGGAAAGTGGCTAGAGTACAGAACTTGATGAAAAAATTTTGGAAAGCGGCTCTGTACAGGGATGCAGTTGAAATTAACATTTCAACACTCCCCCTTAAGTTCAACTGCTGGGTTATCAGTCATACACAGACATTTCCTTAAAAATTCAAAACTCTTTTGCCCCAATGGCTTGGTCAGAATGTCTGCAAACTACTCATGAGTTCTACAGTTTTTTAAAACAATTTCTCCATTGTTCACTAGCTCCCTAATGTAGTGAAACTTAGCATCTATGTGCTTTGTCCTTTTATGAAACACGGAATTTTTAGACAATGCTATGGCTGAGCTATTGTCACAAAAAATTACTGTACCTTTTACCTGTTCTTGACATAAGCTCCTCAACATTCTCTTCATCCAAACTGCTTGACAGGCTGCTTCTATAGCTGCCACATATTCTGCCTCTACTGTAGATAATGCTACAATAGGCTGCTTTTTAGAAGCCCGTGAAATGGCTCCTGAACCTATGTGAAAAACATAACTGGATGTGCTTTTCCGATCATCTACACTTCCAACCCAATCACTGTCAGTGTATCCAATTAACTCTGAATTTTCTAAAGCAGTATATAAAATACCAAACCTTTTTAGTTCCTTTAACATACCTCAGAATTCTCTTTGTTGCATGCCAAGGTGCTTCTTTTAGCCTCTCCATGAATCTGGAAATCAAACTAACAGCATGCATAATATCCGGCCTAGTTGCAGTCAAATACATGAGGCTGCCAACTATGCTCTTGTACAAACTAGGATCAAAATCCTTACTGTTGTCCTCTTTGCTGAGTTTTAATCCCATTACTGTGGGTGTTATTGCTGCTTTGCAATCCTACATGTTAAATCTTTCCAAAACCTCATTAACATATTTTTCTTGTGAGATAAAAATCCCATTTTCATTTTTCTCTACTTCTATTCCTAAGAAGTACTTTAGCAAACCCAAATCAGTCATTTCAAATTCTTCTTTCATGACCTTTTTAAAATTTTCAACAAGGTAATCATCATTACCTGTAAAAATCACATCATCAACATATAATACAACAATTAGCATTTTACCATATTTTTCTTTAATGTATAGGGTGGGTTCTCCCTCACATTTTTCAAATCCATTTTTCAGTAGATAGGAATCTATCCTACTATACCATGCTCTTGGTGCTTGCTTTAACCCATAAAGAAATTTCTTCAATCTGCACACTTTGTGCTCTTGGCCTTTCTTTTCATAGCCTAGAGGTTGTTCAATATAAACCTCTTCCATTAACACTCCATTTAGGAATGCTGAATTCATGTCCATTTGGTAAACTTTCCACTTGTTTTGTGATGCTATGGACAACACTTCTCTCATGTTTCCATTATTGCAACCGGTGCAAAAGTTTCCTCATAGTCTCTCCCATGCTGCTGCTTATACCCTTTGACAACAAGTTTGGCCTTGTGTCTTTCAATCTTACCTTCAGCATTACTTTTGGTCTTGTAGACCCATTTAACTTCAATAACTTCCTTACCTTTTGGGAGTTCAACTAAATCCCATGTCTTGTTTCTTTCTATGGCATTAATATCTTCATCCATAGCTTCTATCCATTTCCTATCTTTAACAGCTTCTTAAAAATGAATAAGATCATCAACATGACAATATAAAGCAAACAAAGAGTTCATACCTTCATTTGCTGCCTCTTGCTCATAAATTTCATTTAAATTTCTGAACTTTGTTCCTCTTTCATTTGGTGTATGAGTGCATGAAGTAGCACTCGAATCTCCTCGTGGTGTGCTTGGAGAAGCACTTTCATTTCTCCTCAAGGATGTCTCTTGTTGTTCTTGTGTTGGTGTTGTTATGGAGGGATGTATTTCAGCCATCTCTTCATCATTTTCATCATGAGACAAACAGTTTTTAACATTCACTGTTTTCTCAATGCTTCCATCCCAAGCTTCCTCTTCAATAAACTGAATGTCTCTGCTCACAATAAACTTCTTGGTGGATGGGTTATACAACCTGTAAGCTTTGGATTCCTCACTATATCCAATAAAAATACATTTCTCCCCCATGTTGTCCAACTTCTTCCTTAGCTGATCTGAAATGTTTGCATAAGCCACACAACCAAAAACATTCATGTGGGTGACTCCTTGCTTTGTGCCACTCCATGCCTCTTCCGGAACTTTGTTCATAACTTCTTTTGTTGGGCATCTATTTAAAATGTATGCTGCACAATGGACAGCTTTAGCCCAATAATCATTTGGCAAATGTTTTGCCTTTAGCATACTCCTTACCATATCCATGATTGTCCTATTTTTCCTTTCGGAAATTCCATTTTGTTGCAGAGTGTACCTTGCTGTAAACTGCTTATGAATCCCATTTTCTCTACAAAAACATAGAAATTCTTTAGAGATATGTTCACCTCCTCTATCAGTTCTTAGGACTTTGATATGCAGCCCACTTTGGTTCTCCACAAGTGCTTTGACATTGCAGAATTTTTCAAAAACTTCACTTTTGTTTTTCAAAAAATAAACCCATGTTTTTCTAGTAAAATCATCAATAAAATTTAACATATAGTGGTTGCTAGCAAGTGATGGAGTTTGCATTATTCCACATAAATCTGAATGGACAATTTATAAGGGTGCCTTTTCCCTTATGCTTTTCCCGGATGGAAAACTTTCTCTGTGTTGTTTACCTAAGATACAACCTTCACAAACACTGTCCAGTTTCTCAATCAATGGTAATCCTCTTACCATTCCTTTTCTGTGCAACAAGTTAAGACCTCCAAAGTTGATATGTCTAAATATCAAGTGCCATAACCAATTCTCATCTTTTGTTTCTCTTTGGAAAGCCTCTTGTGTCACTGCTGTTATTTCTTCTCCATTCATCAAATCTGCCCTCATCCTGAGAGGGAACATTCTATTCCTTGTCATCTTCACTTCAGCAATACATTGTTTGCTTGGTGGTTTATCCATGATAGTGCATACATCATCTTCAAAGAAAACATTGTACCCCTTTTGAACAAGTTGTCCAATACCTAAGAGGTTAAATTTCATTCTAGGAACATAATAAACATCTGCTATGGATTTATTTTCTCCTTTCCTTGTTAAGACATTTACATCTCTTTTTTCCATAACAGAAACTTTACTATATGTCCCTAATGTGACTTGTGACTTTACATTCTCATCTAACATATAAAACATGGCTATTTTTCCTGTCATATGGTTACTACAACCGGAGTCTAAAAACCATAAATCTTTACTCTTTTCCTCAGCCATATTACAAGCTAAAAATAGTTTATCTTGGCTGATATTTTCTCTAGTGAAATTTGCACTTGTTCTATTACTCATATCATTTTGCTTCTTCCTACACTGGACATTGGATTTATCATACATTTGTCCATGGTCATGTTGTTGTCCACTTCGCTGGCTGTTGCTTTGACCTTGGTTCTGATTTTGATTGCTGCCCCTTCCTTGAGCATTTGCTGGACTATTTCTTCCACCTCTGTTTTGGCTTCTGCCTCTTCCTCTCTTGTTTCCTCTGCCTTGACCTCTTCCTCTTCCAAAGGACATCTGGGTCTTGAATGCATGATCCAAAGATGAGTTTTCATTTCTACCCAATCTCTGTACATGTGTCATCAGTGATGCATGAAGCTCATCAACTGAAATTTTTGAGAGATCCTATGTCTCTTCTATGTTGGTGACTATTACATCAAACCTTGAGGGTAAGCTCCTCAAAATTTTCTTCACAATCCTTATTTCTTCAAGAGTCTCTGCATGAGACCTTATCTGTGTGACCATTCCAATCACATGTGTGAAGAGTGAGTCTATATTATCAGAATCCTTCATGCAGAGAGTCTCAAAATCTCTCCTCAGCAATTGTAGTTTTATTGTCTTCACTTTCTCCATGCCTTGATAGGTTGTCTTGAGAGTTTCCCATGCTTCTTTGGATCTCCTAGTTGCTGCTATCCTTGGAAACACACTCTCACGTACTGCTTGATACAAATAGAAGAGGGCTTTAGATTCCTTCTTTTTATTGCTCTTCAACAAGTCCTTCTCTTCCTGTGTTAAGGCATTTAACCCATTTTCATCAACTGGCTCTTCAAAACCATCCTCAACAAGTTCCCATAAGTCTTTAGAGGAAAACAGGGCTCTCATGGTTATTTCCCAATAGTCATAGTTTTTCCCATTAAATTGTGGGAGCTGAGCCTTACCAATACTCATGCTAGTGCTGGCTCCAGCCATACTTTTACTCTAACTATGCTTCAAATACTTGACTGTGTTTTTAAAACAAACTGACTGTCTTCAACAGTAACACAAAAAAAATTTGTCTTGAGAATACCTTGGATTTTTTTTGACTGAGCCTTCACTCTATTGGAGAAGCTATTGCAACAAAGAAATCCTTCCTTCAGCTCCTTTGACACTTTCAAAGAGCCTGGACTAGCTCCAATACCATGTTGGAATTTCTGAGAATTCCAGAACAATATACAAAGAGAATGATACTCTCCTTTAACACAGAGAAAATAAAAAAATTTCTTCACAGGAAACAGAGTTTGCAAACTGTAACACTTTCATTAACTATAAAAAAAAAACTATTACAATAAAACTTTCCTCTATCAAAAGGATTACAAAATGTGGACTGTTACAAAACACAGTGCCAACAACACTCTCTGTCTCACCTATAGAGAAAATACACTCTCTATTTTTCTCACAAAAAAATTACCTTCAGGCACACTCTGTTTTACACTGTTGTGTTTAAACAATACTCTGTTCTGTGTATATTACAATACACTTTTCATTATATGCCTCTCGGGCTTTTTCACACTTTATATATGCCGCAACACTTTTAATAAAACAAAACTATATAAAAATAAACCTATGAATAAACTTTCGGGGCCCACATTACATTTGCGCTCATATTACAATATGTGCATATAACATATGTTAAACATATGTATATATATGGACTAATACAAAGGTTAAGTCACGCGATGTGTTAAAAGCATTACAACGTAGAACTTTAAAAACATAACCAAAACCATAATACAACTTCTTCGCAAACGCCCGGACTTCAAAAACGATTGAACCATATTGCAATGCGAAATTCGCATTACGAAACCACATGACGTCACCTCTCCAAAATAAAACCCGAAATATTATAAAATGTGGCTTAATAAAAGTTCGGGTCCAAAATCGGAGTTTAGGTATGGAAACTTTTGAACGCGCGATGGATTATACAATCGGGTGTATAAAACCATATCGGGTCCGGATTTCAACTCTACGAACCGGCCCAAATAAAATGCGATCCAATCGCATACATCCACATGCATTGCTGACATGGCAGATGGGGACCACTGGTCTTTGTGGGCTACTGGGACCACCGATCTGCGTGGCCTAAAACAAAACAAAATAAAATATTCCCGCGTATACAAAAATAAAACTATGTTTTCATGGTATAAACTCTGATACTCTGTTTTCAATTGTACATAGGACTGTTTTCAATATGCAAGACCGGCACCGAGAAAATGAAAGCTCTGTTTCGATCTGACTGTTCACTGAAATGGAAAGCGTCCAGAGTACAGAACTTGATGAAACAATTTTGGAAAGCGGCTCTGTACAGAGCTGCAGTTGAAATTAACATTTCAACAGGGTTGCAGAAATCCATTGCTAAGATAGTGCATTTGAACTTTGATGAAAGTTGTAACGATGACGAGTGGAGGACGGAATTGTCCGCATACCTTAAGAAGAAAATATTTCTAATTATTCTGGATAACATGTGGGAGAAAATTGATTTCGATGAAGTAGGCATCAGCTTTGGCAATGATAAGGGCAGCAAAGTCCTAATTTCCACTCGTAGCTACCAGGTGATTGCAGAAATGGGGCAAAGGATTGCTCCTAGAAGATGGAGACCCTCTCCGAAGAAGCGTGGGAGTTGTTCAAGAGAATAGCTTTTACAAATGGCTCGGCTGCTCTCCACAAAAATATAGAAGCTATTGCCAAAGAAATTTCCAAGGAATGTCAAGGCTTGCCGTTGGCTATAAACGTAGTTGGTGCAGTGATGGCTTCAAGAAAGACTAAAGATGACTGGAGTCGTGCTTTACATATAATGAGAAGCACAGATTCTAGTTTCAAAGATATTTACCACGACATTGATAAAAAACTCTATCAACCGTTGAGGTATAGTTATGATGATTTGTCTAATAAATTGAAGATTTGTTTTCTCTATTGTGCTGCCTTTCCCGAGTATGAAGAAATTGACCCGGACAGACTCGTGCAAATTTGGATCGTGGAAGGCATGCTCACCGGAAAGATACAACTTTAATGGTTTGTGGGTACGAGTACATAAATGAGCTGCTAAATAAGTGCTTGATCGACTGCCATGTTGTTCCCAGTCCCACTGGGATCATTGAGAATACTTTCAACTATGACAGTGATGTGACGAGGAGTATAAAACTTCATGATGTCCTCCGGGACATGGCAATTCGTATAGGCAAAAGCGAGGAGCACTGTTTGTTTGCGACAAATCAGCGTCTCACAAATTTTCACCGGGAAAACGAGGTAAGCAATTGGAAGAGAATCTCACTTGCCCACAATGATATTCGTGATCTGCCAGAGGATCTCATGAAATGTCCAAATCTGGTGAGCTTGCTGTTGGCCTCTAATAAGAGATTGACGCATGTTCCATAACCATTTCTCTCCAACGTCATCTCTCTCAAGGTTTTGGATCTGTCCAATACTGCTATAACAGGGTTGCCAATATCAGTGGGGGGACTTAGACTGCTTGAGTTCCTTGATTTGAGTTGGTGCAGGGATTTGATAGAGTTTCTTGAGAGCATTGGTAATCTTTCAGCGCTTCAATTTTTCAATCTTTACTTTTGTATAGAGTTGAAGGGTTTACCCAGCACAATAAGAGGGCTTAAAAAATTAAAGCATCTCACTTTGGATTGTTGTTTTAAAGTGAAGGTTAATTCAGATGATATCAGCAACTCACTTCATTGAACCGATTGGTCTTGCCCGTGTTATTTTGTGATCATGCTATGTCCGTGAGGACAGGTGATGTCAATAATCTCACAAAGATGAGGGCGTTGAAGGCGAAGGTTGTAACGCAAGATGGTGGAGTGGGTATAATTGATACTTTGACAGAGATTAAAGAGTTGACATTATCTTTCTAGTTGGATGTTACAATAAAAAATATAGAAAGCGTGGAAATTCTTTCTTTGACATGGTATAAAAGAGCAAGTTTACCTGTTTTTGAGTTCCAAAATTTTAAGGTATTACAGCTGTCTGAATGCAGTGAAGTAAGGGAGTTTCCTATTCAGAGTTTTCCGATGCTGGAGGTGTTACATCTTTTCCACTTGGAAAAGTTAGATAGTCTTTCGGGAATATCTAAAAGATTCATGCCCAACATCCAAAATTTGAGAATATATAATTGCCCAATGTTGATGAAATTGCCATTGTGAATGACGCTACCCAGTTTACAGGAATTAAATATAAAGGAATGTGTTAGCATAAAAGAGTTGGACATTGGTAATGATGATTTTCCAAGTTTAAAGTATTGGTCTCTATTCCACTTAACAGCGTTAGAGAGAATCACATCGTCAAATGGTGTGTGGAATGAAGAGGCAATATCACAACTTGAAGAAGTAAGAATAATAGATTGCCCATTGTTAAGGAAAATATCAAAGAGACTGATAAAGCTATTCAAATCCAACAAAATGGATTGGGATGGTCATGTTGCTTGGAAAGATGAGGACAATATTGATAATGATGAGGATGAAAGTATTTCACTTGAATATTTGCCTGATTAAGAATCTCGTGAGGATGAAAGTATTGCACAATATAATGAGGATGAAAGTATTGCACTTGGAATTTCGCCTTGTGAAGAATATAGTGAGTAAATTAACAGTTTACATTATACTTTGTGTAGAATTCAATGTAATGATTTTTTTAGTGGGAAAGGTTTTTTTATCTATATTTATGAAAATTTTATATTTTAAATATTATTTGTAAATATATACTATATTTATTATATTATTATATTAATTTTATATGATAAATTTTAAATTCTATATAATCTATAAAATAGATTATTAATTTGATCTTATTTAGTAAAAAAAACAAATATAATAATTTCATCTTCGATCATTCTCATATATTTATTATATTATTATATTAATTTTATATGATAAATTTTAAATTCTATATAATCTATAAAATAGATTATTAATTTGATCTTATTTAGTAAAAAAAACAAATATAATAATTTCATCTTCCATCATTCTCATATCGTTAATTTTCAATATATTTTGTTTAATATATAATTTTGTATTTTAAATTTTATTTGAGACGGGGTTTTATATTCAATCTTATCTAGATTGCAGGCGCAAGTTCATTATCAAAGCTTGGCAGAAATGCCCACCGCACGATGATCTGCTGCCTTTAATCCGGTTATGATTATCGCCAGTAATATTTCATCATCAGAACCTGCAATCTAGATAAAGATTGAGACAAAAACCATTCTCAAATAAAATTTAAAAATACAAAATTATATATTAAACAAAATGTATTGAAATTATGATATGAGAATGATCGAAGATGAAATTATTATATTTGTTTTTTTTACTAAATAAGATCAAATTAATAATCTATTTTATAGATTATATAGAATTTAAAATTTATCATATAAAATTAATATAATAATATAATAAATATATTAGAATGATCGAAGATGAAATTATTATATTTGTTTTTTTTACTAAATAAGATCAAATTAATAATCTATTTTATAGATTATATAGACAGCTGAAATAAGGCTCGCCGTTCTTCTTGGCCACCATTTAGGTGGCGTGCTCGGGCCCACTTCTCCGCCTCCACCTCCTCCGTTTAAATAGATGGACATTGGAAATTGTTTGTGGTCGCGAACTTTCACTGCCGGAAACCCTGCCGGTAAAGGAGAGGTAACCGGCACGGTGCTATCCACTGCATTGTCATTAAGAGACTGTCAGTTGGATTGTTGTGGGAATCCTGGATATATATGACAAATAGTCATCCACCAATGTAAGATAGGCGTAAGCTAAGAGGTAACAATTTCGCCTCTCTCCTTTTCTATTCAATTCCGTTTCTCTTATCCGTTTGTTGCTTTTTTAGTTTGCATGATTTCGACTGATACTTAGTTCATCGTTATATCTTAGTGTCATTGTCAGTCCCGCTCTGTTTCATTTTCAAATTCAAAAGTTTTCTGTGGACCACAATGTAGTTTCCTTTTACCCTTATAAATAAAATTTAAATTCTTCGAATCTAGCGTTGGCATAAGCATGATCCAACCTTTGCACTTGTGTAGTGAAAGTGTAGAGTTTTCTGATATTGGATATTTTGAAAGTTTCATTTTGTTTTCATTTAACCATTATCTATTGATTTTTCGGTTTGAAATGTGGGTTAATATTATATGGGGACAAATGATTGATGTATTTGAAAAGATTGTATCAAAATTTCCTCATCGAGAGGCATTAAAATTTCACTTTTTATTTTCTATTTTAAATATTTATGTTTTTCCCAAAAAATTACATGTAAGCTCTATCATTGTAAAGAGGGCAATTATCCTAGTGCAAAATTGTATCTAAATGTTTGGAATGGAGCTTAATATTTGAACCCATTAGGGAAGCTAAGCTACTTCAAGGGTTTTCAAATAGGAATTCATCTAGAAAAGTTGTTGTTCACCATCTTTGTTTTGATGGTTTTTCTTATTGTTCACCATCTTTGTTTTGATGGTTTTTCTTTTTATGAGAGTACTTTAGCAAATTTTCCAATCTTTATGAACTCTACCTATAAAGTAATTGTGTAGATTATTAATTTTTGAGTTGAATTTTTGAATTTATTTATTGTATCATATAGGGTGAGTGATCAAACAAATTTGACAGGAAAGAAATGACCAACTGATGTGGTAACATCATCAATTTTCTTGACCATTTCATTTTTTTTACCATTTCACTAAACCAAATAATCCATAGAAGAAATGACCAACAAATGTGGAAACATCAATTTTCTTGACCATTTCAAGAAGGTGTATTTAAATGTTCCAAAGTTGAGATAAGGTGTGGTTATGGTGTTCTAGTAGGTACTCTTTTGCCAGTAGTTACATTTAGTCTATCTACATGTTTTCAATGTATTCATAAACAATTTTTTTTGAAGTAGCTAGTGCATTTCAAAAGATCTCTTGGAGAAGCAATTTTAATTATAACAAAACATGAGTACCAATAAAAACTATTAAAAAATTCTATCTTCAATAAAAAAAGTGAATAGTCTCTTATAACTGGATATTTTAAAATTATTTGAAGAATGAACCATATTATTAAATACCTTTAAAGTTTATGACGGTTACACCAATATTTCTTGGATATTTTGAATTTTTTTATGATTTATGACTAGAGTTTGATAATTTAACTTCTATATTATGCATGGAATGCAATATTTAATATTTATTTTAACTATTTTATGTGAAAATTTTAAAATAATCATTTATCTAGGGTATGAGGCAAATATAATTATGAATTTTTTCATATATATTTTGTTACTTTCTAATTTATTTTACTAACTTTGAATTATATTAATGTTTTGAAGGTGATGCTAACAAAAATTAGGTGTTTTTATTTAATTTTTCTTTAAAAATTTAAAACAATTTTTTTTATTAATATAGTTCACGCATACGCTGCCCACATCGTAAATATGCCGCCCTTGGCCTTGGCCCTCCTCACCGTCGTAGGCCCCCTCCCTCCAGCTACCTCCCTCCCTCCTTCCCTCCCTCCCCGACGACTCACCTGCGATCTCCCCATCCTTCCCTCCCTTGGGATAAGCCTTGAAAAATGCCACTAAGCGGGTGTGGAATGATTTTCGCAAACCCAATGTGTTTTTGCCTTTGGAGGCCTTTTCCTTGCCACTTAGCATTGCATTGTGCAAGACAGTGATTTTCAAGTCTAGCTTCATGCACAATGTCTTCTCATTAAGTGCCATGGTCTTCTCCAACAGCAATCCTTCGGGGAAAATGTGCTTCATTTGTGCCATATTACTATACATAAATCTCTTGGGGGTCATTGTTTCGACTTGGGGACAAATGTTACAGAAGCCACTAATTGTCTTGTGGAGCCGAAGCAATCTGATGGAAGCTTCCATGGAATAAAAAAAAACTTTGCCAGCATTACATACTTGTCGGGAAGGTTGAAATTTGTAGGGGTTGGATCTTTTGGATGGATAGAAATGGACTCAAATCGTTGAATTGTGTGTTTTTGAGCTATGAAATCGCTTGAGCTCGGTAATTGGTGTTTTTCTTGGTTGACTACCTCCTTGATAGACAAAGCAATTACCCCGTTCTTAACCCTTGAAGAAGATATTTGACTGCTTTTACTCACTATTATTCATTCTTCTGCTCCACTTTCAATAGTTGTTTCCCAAACTGAAATTTCTCCTTCATTAAATCCCGAGATGGGAACGCCATTTTGAAAACTCTGCTGAGCGATTTCGATAGATTTTCAATGTCGCTACTCAAAATCTCATTCCTGCAGCAAACCTAATTCCACTCCATTCTATCCATCAACCTATCATCCTCCAAATCTGAGGTGTTTCTCAAACCATACCATTGAGTACCAACCATGGCTACAAATATATTGTGACTCCATAAAATATATTTATAGTGATCGCTTTTAAACTATTAATGATATTTGATCAGTTTAACATGTGTCATGGTTGCACAAACTCAGAAATTTAGTGAAAAAAAACATTTTTTGGTGAAGGCATTGGTTACTATAATTTTTTCATTCTTGGGAGCAAGCATTCACAAGATTTGTTCAATAAAAATGGCCAGAATTAACAAAGTGTTAGAGTTCCTAAAAACTTTGATATTTTCTACTTCTCATGACACATTAAAAGTCAGCAAAGATGCTCTCACAAGCATTCAAATATGTCTACAAGATGCACAAGAAAATATTGATTTTTTGTAGCTTGAATCTCATCTTCAGCAAGAAGAATTACAACAATGGAGTCATCATTATGAACCTATTTTTGTTCAGAACATTGAAAGAGACTCCCATAAGCAGCAAGCCAATAATTTTGTGGTTGATTCACATTCAATGCCCATTTTAAGAGAAGATTTGTATGCAGATGAAGAAGCTCAGATTCCACCTCCCAAGCTCATCATCAGACCTTAGGAAGATATTTTTTATAGCAAGCACAAAACAAGTCTTGGATATGACAAGTATTTTTCCTTTCATACTTCGAACTACTCCAAGCCCATCAAATTTCAGAGTGCCAAATTTCTTCATGATAGCTCACCTTCAGTTGTTCTAGATTATGCTCCTCTTCCACAACAGCAACAACATATTGTAAAATGCCAACACTGTGATCGAGTTGGCCATATGAAAGATCATTGTTTCGATCTTCACCCATGCAAGCACTGTGGTCGGAACACCCATTCTTCATACAGATGCTTCAGAAACAAGCCTCTTGTAAGAACAAAGATTCATCTTGGATGGATCGCTTCTTGGCAATGGGCATCAACAACCAAGAAGATGTTTAAGTCATATGTCAGAACTTGTTTTAGAGTATTGAACAATCTTGCAGTTGAGTTTTCACCATCATCTCACCTTGTGTCTGATGGGGGGGGAGGGGGTGGGGGGGGAATGATGGTCATCTAAAAGCTTCAAAGCCACATCAAGCGAGCCCGAGCCACAACCTATCATTCCAGATTCAGAGTTGTAGCCAGAAACACAACAGTTCAAGCGAGCATGAGCCACAATCTGTCATTCCAGATTTAGAGTTGTAGCTAGAGAAACATATGCCCATGAGCATTCCTTTGGTTGGTGGTAAGCCTTAAACCATCTATGCGAGGTTGATATTCTTCCTCTTCAAATAATTCGAGACACTTTCTCTAGCAGAAGACTTCATCTTCTTGCTAGTTTTGGAAGAGTTCCAAGAAATGCATCAAACATTCCAGAGTTGGTGGTCATCCTTAAACCATTGTAGGTTGTAGAACTCCCTTCTTCTAGGTTGAAGGTCTCCCTCTTCAAAATATAAGGATCACTTTCTCTAGCAGAAGACCTCAGCTTCTTACCAAATTTGGAAGAGTTCCAGGAACTGCACTAAGCGTTCCAGTGTTGGTGGTCATCCTTAAACCACCTCTTTATGCCAACATTTCAGAGAAATCATTAAGCCTAAGTGATGCCATGCATACTTTGCAGATTTGTATTATAGATCTCTTCTTGGACTCACACATACCCCTTCAGATTAAGGGGGGGAATGTTGGACACCTAATCCTCCATTGGTAGGTGTAGAAGACGAATGGACAAAAGGAGTCCAAGAGACAACTTGGAATGTGAAACCAAGGGTCACCTAATGTATTATATATATGCATCTTGTGAATAATAATGCAACTTGTGCTTATCTTTCCCTATCTTCTCTATTCCTGCATAGTCTCTTGTGTTTAGTGTGTGTTCACCATGACTAATTTCAACAGTCACATACCCCAGAAATATTGCATTGCATGAGATCTTCTTTTCCTTTATCAACATTTTCCTCCAGATGTTGATTATAATTCCATTCTCCTTCATCTTTATTGTCTTGGAAGACAAAAACTTGTTCAGCCTCATACTGCCTTTGGACTTCACTCTTACCTTCAAAAGATAAGATGTCCTCCATCTCCTTTATTATAGCTTCGTTTGTATCTTCTTCATCACCTACAAACATAACATTAACTTGGCAATTTAAATGCATCTCAGTCTTCTTAGATGTTATAAACATCTCTTCTCCCTTGGCTATAATTTCTTCTTCACTTTTAGGCTCTCTCAACAATTTTTCTAGCACTCTAATCTCTTCCTTACACTTAAAAGGTATGAAGTCATCTCTGGCCTTTCTCATAACAGTCTCTAATAGTTCTTCTTCTTTTTGGTTGCCCTTGATAGTCAATTTCTCTTTGTCTACTGCATTAATAACTTCCACTAGCTGTCTTTGTGCAATCCTATCTTCCTTGGAGATGAAATCTTCAGCTAGATTTCCTATGAAACACATCTTTGTCTCACTCTTCTTTATAACAAAATTTTCTTTTTATTTGCTTTCCTGAGATATTAGAATCCCAGTTTCTCCTTTAGAGAAATTACTCTGTTCTTCATTTGTACTTTCAGCAAGCATGTCCTCAAGCCCTTTCTCCTCCATAATAGTTTCAAATGGCTGTCTTTTTCCTTTATTAAAACAACCTGCATTCACACAATATTCATTAGTATTAAAAACATAGGACTTCATGCTTCCAGTTGGTGTCTTAACCACCAAATATTCAAGCTGGTCTGAACTTGTCAAACATCTCACTAGATCTTCATCTTGTCCTTGCTTCACATCTTCACTTTCTTCATCAAAGAAAATACCTTGCTCAAGTTTACAAAAGTAAACTTATTTTGCTTGCTTTTAGCTACCAATATAAGCCAAAATCCCTCTGCTTACAGCTCTAGAAGTATGCCGAAAAGCAATATGTTCCTTCAACTGTGTATTAGTTTCTTCATGAGACCTAACTGTCTCATCCTTCTTCTTTAAAATAGAATTCAGATTATGTCTCTCTGCTTCCTCTTCTTTGACAATACCCAAAGATTTTCCATCATCATGTATTACACCTGCAAACATACACAAATTGTTAATTTCAAAATCATAAGGCTCAATAGCCTCAACTGATGTTTCATACATCATTGCTTCATCTTCAAGTTCACAAGGAACTTGTTCTTATCCAGCAACTTTCTTTTGCTTTAGCTCAACTCCTTTGAGCTTCTCCAACTTCAATTGAACATCCATTGTCTGTTCAAGCTTCCTAAGCTCCTCTATTAACTTAGTATTTATATTATGCTCTCTCTTCTCTTGTAGCCTGTGCCATTTCACCTTCTTTCTCATTGCATAACCTTACCTCTGGCCTTCTTTACTCCTCTGGAACAGCTCCATCAACAAACTAAGATGGGTTCTTATCTCAACCTTTTCTCCGTCATACTCTTCATCATTCATCTGCACTTTGAATGGAATATTCCCTATTCATTTGTTTTTGTAAATTCTCCTTAAGAGTATCAACTACACCCCATATTTTTCCACACTATATCTCTGTGTGCCTAATGCCTGTCATATTTCAAATCTAATCCTTTCTTCTTGCAATCACAATTGTATCTTCGTATACAACTTCAAGAACATAACTCTATTATGTTTTTCCTCCAAAAGATATTTTACTCACTCCGATACCAAATGATAATGACCTACCAAGTCTATGACTCCACAATAGCTAGCTCTAAAACACTAGGCTACACTACAAGTCTCAATAAAGAGACTCCAACCCTTCCCTCTCTATCAATTTCATTAAAAACTGCCTTAAAATTAGTTATACATAAACATGGAAGGATTAATTTCAGCGTTTTGTGTTAACTATGATACCTGAGCATGATTAAGGGAACACATGAGCATGCCAACTCTCTGATGCTCAAAACCCATGTGCTCATTTACCTTCAGTGCAACTTTATGTATGAGAATGTTGGGGGTACGAAGAGGAATCCATCTGTCGAAAGAGGAACCGAATTCTATGAACAGTAACAAAACTGCTAGTTCAGGAACAATACATCCTTCATCTTCTACTTTATTTGCTTTCCATTATCGTGATACCCTTACATCATTGTTCAGATCTGCGTCAATTCAGATACTCGTGTCTTTCCGAGCTTGCAACCACTTCTTCTCAACACAACTTTGAAGTTGCAACACTGTCGTATGGGTGCTCTACCTTTCTTCCACGCATTCTGCAAACAGTACTTCAACGCCTTCTTTGCTGAAAACTACAGCACTTTAAAAGAGACAAACTTTTCTATTCACATAGGGATCTTTCACTGCGACATTATGAATTCACAGCATACACAGGTCACACAGATCGGCGGTTATAGATGGCTTCTCACATGTCCACACTGATTAAAAAACTCTCATTAACTAGGTTCGACGGCCATGCTCGGATCGCCCTTTCCATTGGATCCATACACATCAACTTGCGATTCCAACAACACTCCCATATGATTTCTCAATCACATTGTAGAAATAAACTTCCGACTGGTCCTGGTTCTCCATCAACACTTCCCTTTGACATCGAATTCACCATTTGAACTCAATCACTCAAACCATATTCCTATACTCATGCAAACCATACTTTGTCTTCTCCCCACATGCTAAGAGGTAACTTCAAACCCTCTGCACAAAACGTTATGGTGGCTTATTGTCGATTTATTCTATGATTGACGGTTGAGCTTCTTCTAACACTCCAGACCTGTAATTATAGTTTAATTCCTAGACCTTTGTGGATATCAACACAAATTCACACTCACACAGACATACACCCTTTAATCAATATTTGAACCATGATACGCACTTAACAATTAAACACAGAATTTTTACTCAACAAGGAAAATCGATAAATACACAAATACATGTTTTATCAAATGCACACTATGATGATCTAAAAATCATATTCAAATATAAATTTCCTGATATACAATCTATGGGAAAACCAAGTCCGAGTCTTTTTCTCACCTTCGCACTCTCTTTGGCCTAGTTTTCTTTATTTAAAATGGTCTCCCCAATGCCTTCAAGGCTTGAAAACATATACAAAAGGATCCTGCTACTTATTCTGGTTCAGATCCACAATCTATTCAACCGTATCCTAAAAATCCTCTAAATCCACTTTTGACTCAACCGAGTCCCTATTCTAGGACTTCCTAATCCCTAAGACCTTTATGAGATCTTCACAAGACTAATATCTCTCGTATTTTCACATATTTGAGAATATTTACATTTAAAAACCTCATACACATATTTCTCACTCAAATTATTAAAAATATACAAATTTCCTATTAAAAATTAAATTCTTTAACAAATATTAGACCCCCTAAGTCAACCAAAAATACAATGATTTTATGACCAGGATGCTCCTACATCACTATCCAAGCTATTCCAGGGCTCCAGAGTGTTTGTTCCAACAAGGGCTTCTAGGACTAGTAACTCAACCCTAATTGTTATAGGGCTTCTAGAGTGTTTGTCCGACGAGGGCTTCCACAACTAGTAACTCAACCCACCTAGGGTTTCCAGAGAATTTTTCCAACCAAGGCTTCTAGAAATAATAACTCAACCAATAGTTGTTCGTTGGGCTTCTAGAGTGTTTGTCCAACCAAGGCTTCCAGGAACTAATAACTCAACCCAACAAGTAAAGGAATCATGAGAACCAACCAGAAAACAATCAATGGAAATAAACCCAGAATACCATGGTTGTCCAGGAAATGGAAAGGCTAGGAAAATCCACATGCATACCCATGCATGCTAAAACTAGTGAGGAAATCATACATGCAACTCAGTACTTGCACTCAGAACTTGTTGTAGATGTTGATCCCGATGTCCTCTTCCACTTTCCTGCTTTTCCTTTGCCTCCTTGATCCAAATCTCCAAGTACGCCACACTCTCCAAGAGTGCTCCAAGAATACTCTAAGTGCTCAAGAGTATGAGAGAGAGAGAGAGAGAGAATAATGAGAACTCCACAACTGAACTGACCAAGATTTTTCCCACTGATCCTCAAAAGACTTTTTATTTATAAGTCCTCTATTTTATTTATTTTCCATTATTTTCCTTCAATTTCCTCCTCACATGCAACCTATGACATTTCTCATTCATTTTCTCCTAATTTCCATTATTTTCATAAATAAAATGTCAATTAATGTCTCATGCTTTTCCAAAGCCTTTGCCTTTGCCATAATAAACCGAAATAAACACCCACTAGGATGTTTTGCCCACCATTCAACTTGGAATACATGTCTCATCACCGTAATTTTATATATATTTTTACATGTATTTTCTCCTGAGCTATTACAACTACATCATTAATAACTATATTGAATTTCATATTCAAAGAAATGAACATTAGATTAATTATATAATTTACTTAAAAAATTCTTCCCAATAGTTGGTCTTTGGTCTTGATTAAGTACAAAAGTATTTTGAATATATGTTTTATATTATTATAATTTTCTATGAAAAGTTCATCAATTTCAAAATGAGATATCAAAACCTCTTTAATTTTCCCTTTGATCATAATGATTGCTATTAAACTCAAATTAGTTTCATGGAACCATATGTTGGT
Source organism: Pinus albicaulis (assembly GCA_034641835.2). Lineage (NCBI taxonomy): Eukaryota > Viridiplantae > Streptophyta > Pinopsida > Pinales > Pinaceae > Pinus > Pinus albicaulis. Next base: position 1,553,241,855 of record CM076582.1, read on the forward strand.
TGATGTTACTAAATTTTTATAATGTAAAGTTTCTTATAATTATTTAAATGAAAGCTTTATAAATTTTAGAGTAAAAAATGTTTGATAATATTTATTAATGCCTGATTTCTTAATTAGGTTAGAGATAAGATTCGTTTATTCCAGTATAAAATATGTTTCTAAAACATTAAATATTTGTTTGAAAGATTCAAGAAGCCAATATTCATAATGTTTAAATTTTAATCATATGTTATTGGGATTTATGAATGTTTCTTGTAATCATTTATTTTTTCATGTTTTATTTGTTTGATTTTTTTTGGTTAAAGTAAGTAACGTATATATTTTGAGATATTGTATTTTAATTTTAAATGATTGTCTATATTTTAAGTAACACATTTTATTATCTTGATAGGTATGTTATTTTGAATAGGGTTTTTAAAGTTTTAATTTAATTATTAAGTGAACGATAGACATTGAATGAAATATTATATAATATTTTTAATAGTATACACAAATCAAAAGTTTAGATTTATCTTCGAAGTATCTATGCTTCTTTTTCTCAGCATTTAATTAAACTTATTAATAAAAAAAAAATGCAATATGAACAAGTGTAATATGAAGTGAGTTTTGGTTTTTTGGGTGTATGGTGTTAATAAGCCATGATATTGTAACAAAACTTGTTTACAAATTAAAAATATTCATTGTAATGGGAAAATCTGCATTGTTAAAAATGTTGTTTCATATATATATATATATATATATATATATATGTTTAACTTATATATTAAATATTTTTATAATAATAGTAATAATAAAATTGTTGTTATAATTTAGTTTTTATTATTTTTTTAATTTTAGGGATGTTTGATGTATCATAAAGTAAATGTTTTGATGTTTATAATACATTGATGCGTATTGATATTTATCAACCATTTAATTTATATGGCTACATTAACACATATATATGTGTTAAATTTTAAAATAAATTATAAAACACTAGTAAAAAATGGCTAATTAATTACTAAAAATTATATATAAACGACTATTTTTTGGTCCGTGACCAATAGTAGCTAATTTACAGTATCTTATAACATGACCAAATTTTAGTCGTTTTTAGCTTAGTCATTAATTGGTTGTCTCAATTTTGTTGTATAGTAGTATATTTGGTCATTGATTTAGTCCTTAATTGCCACTATTAATGACCAAATATACAACAAAAAATATTACTAAATGACCACCCGAGAAAACCAATAAATGACCAAAATGTTGGTCGTGTTATAAGATACTGTAAATTAGCTACTAATAGTCATATATATACAAAATTTAGTCATCGTTTGAAACCAATTAATGACCAAAGAAATATGACTAAATTTTGGTTGTGTTATAAGATATTGTAGATTAGCTACTAATAGTTGTATATATGCAAAATTTAGTCGTCATTCGTAATTAGAAATTTATCATTTACAATAGCCATTCATATTTTTTTTGGTAGTTTCATATTCATTATATAAATGACTACTTTAGTAGTTTATATTCATTTCATTTACTTTCATTAACAATCATTATAAGCAACTAATTTAGTCGTATATTCATTTTATTTGTGTTAATCATTAATAAACATAAACTGCTAATTTAATAGTTCTAGATTAATTTTATGTGTTCATTATTAATCAACATAAATTAATTAGTATGATTTTGCAACTAAATTTTAAAAAAATCATACAATTTACATGTTCATATAATATGAAAATGTAAAGTTACATATGTTAATTACAATACTAAGTAATATCAAGTGCAACTATAAATAATTCCAACCACATAAATTATATTATATAAAATGTCAAGTATTACAATATGAGTTTCCGACTTAATATTGGTTGGAGTACAATTTACAGATGAAATATTGTTTCATCACTTCAAAACATTATCATTGTCTTACCAAGGCATTGCAAGTGAATTCACCAACTCTGAAAAATTGACCATCAGTATTTATGTGTGTGTATTATGCGGGATATTAGCTCTACGGGTACCACTAGATCTGTACTCTTCTCTCTCTGTCACTCTAGTGTTATTGTTCTCCTATTTCTTCAATCCTTGCTTCTTACCATCAATATTGAGTCCATTTTCTACCCCAAAAAAAAAAAAAAAAAAAAAAAAAGTTACAATGCAGAGTATAGGATATGAAAGTCGATGAACAATGGAATACAAACTAAAGTAGATTATAAAGGATTTATACAATATATACATCAACATTAGCAATATTTTTAATGCCATTTTTCCCCATAAAAGCAAGAAACTCGAACAAGTTTTCTTTAGTTGGAAAATAGTGGCCACTATGTGGCCAGATGACCTGTATAAACAAAGCAAATAAAATGTCACAAATAAACACAACAGAGCTAGCAATTTATACTAAGAATGTCTCATGCTTCATTTTTGTAGTTGTATCGTTTCCTCTAGTTATCTCTAAGAAGCAGTGAAACTTCAACAATAAAACTGGTCAGTAGAAATCTAATGGGTGGAGCAAAGTATTTTTGACACAATTTTACAACACGAAACTAAAAAAGAATAAGACAAGACTTTGTAAATTGTAATACTAACCGAGAATATAGCTTCAATATAGTAATTGTAATATTCCTAATTAGCTTTCATCTAGTTGGAATATTAATTTTTTCTTTTGATTAAAAAATAGGTGAATAAGTGGGTAGAGAGACCCATAAATTTCTTTAGTAGGAATAAAAACCACTTCTCATGTGAATGTGGATCATTGTATAGCTGTATAAAGCACCTTGAGGTGTGAAATGTGGTTAAAGCATGTGGACAAGGTCAATGTTGACCAAATCAACAACATTGTTATGGAGATAGTGGAGGATTAATGGAGGACATCACAGTCATAGAGGGGGAGTGTATGCATGAGAGTAGCTCCTTTAATGAGTGGGACCCAAGGTGAGGAAGCTCACCAAGAATATAAGGAAGAGGATGGCAGCCATAGAAGACATGATTTTTATTATTGATATTGTATTGGCCTTATATGACTATTTGCACGCTTCATATGTTTAGCGGAGTCTGCTGTGTTGTTTAGCACAAGGGTGTTTCTGAGCGGAAACCCCACCCTTATCCCCGGGGGACTTCGAGTGCCTACTCAGGAGAGGTTCATTGAGCATCATTTCCACTATCTGGCTTTGAGCCAAGCTTCATCCATTATTCCCAGCGTATTCTCCTTCAAGATTGTGTTGTTTTGTAGGGTTGCAGCAGTGGAGGGTTGATAAACCCAATTTCTGAGCTTGTTTTCCAGTGGAGGGAGAAACCCTTCATTCGAGAGGATAGTGAGGAGGTTCTTAGAGTTTCATTCCACCATCCGACATCAGGCCAAGCAACAACATTCACCCACAGTGTAGTCTCCTCCAGAAACTGCGTTATTTTGTAGTGTAGTTGCAGTGGGAGGTCAAGTACCCAAGTTCTTGACCATGATTTCCAGTGAGGGGATCAACCCTTCATTTGGAAAGGTTGTGAGGAGGGATATCAGCCATTATCATATCAGATCAGCCACATCCCACCAGTATTCTAGTTGCAAAGCGTTATTCATCCCTAGGGCCACATTTTGTATATTCCGCATTTTGAGTATTTCCGGAAACCCCTTCTGGGCTATCTTGGAATAGTGCTAGAAAGCCTATATCTATGATCTCGAGATTTTCTAAGCACCCTATCATCATATCCATGTGTTTACATTTACAGTAGCAGTAAACCCCATCTAAAACTATGTTTTCTTAACCTCTGGAATTCTTGTATAGTAGTCGTTCTTCATCTTTCATTTACTTGGTCTCTAGAGGCTTGTTTTTCCTAACTAGAGTTTATTTTTACTCAAGATATTATACACATTTTATGTTATAATGTTTAATATGATGGCTATATGATCTGCTTACATTTTATGTGTTGATGTATCACTGCATTTTCCAGTTTATTTTCTATATTCATGTCTTTTCCATTTTGGAATATTACAGTGGTATCAGAGCATGATCTCTGGCTCAGCTTGTGGGCAATACATCTTATGACACAAGAAGAAGAGATCCATTATGATGGAGGGAATGAGTTTTGTCTCATTTATTTTCAGATCTAATATGGGGGACCTCTCCAAGGAGGTAAAACAAATGAGAAGGGAGAGATGCAAGGAGACCTCAAGAAGGTTTCAAGATGAGGAAGGTCCAAGCACTTCCTATCAGCAGAAGAAGAAATCGGTATTGCATAGAGCTCCAAAGCAATCTACTATGTCCACTTTCTTTGAAGAGGAAGGTGAAAGGCATGGAGATGGAGGAAGGAGACTCTAAGTGATTATCTTGCAAAGTACAAATCTCAATCAAGGGCTTTCAAGGAGAATCTAACTCCTCGGTAGTTCATTCAGATCAAAGAAGAGAGGAGACCTTATAACAACAGTAGAAGAAAAATACATAATAGATTTCTATTGTCTACTTTTGATGGGTCATCCACAAGCAAAACAAAGGCTTGGAGCAAGAAGTTATATGCATTCTTCCTGCAACATCCAATAGTAGAAACAGGAGCTGTTGAGATTGCATTGCTGCACCTTGAGGGTGAAGCAAATGTTTGGTGGTTCAGCCATTTGAAACATGCAAGAGCAAGGGACTCATGAAAATAAGATTTTGGTTTCAAAAGTTTGATCAAGAAGTTTGTTAACAGAAAACCGGAGGTAACTCCCTCCTATTGAGACATTTCCCGACATTGAAGAGAAAGCATATGAGGAGCTAAGGGAAGATGTCAGCTTTATCACTCCGGAAGAGGAGCAACTTCCACCACCACCAGCTGCAAGAGTACTCGCATCAGGAGAAAGAACACATGCATCTCTACAAGATGGTCTTGATCTCTTAACATTAGGAGTCCCATGCATGATCCAAGAGGTGCATGAGGAAGAGGAGGCATATACTAGTGATGGTGCAACAGTAGAGGAGCAACCATCACCATCACTAGCGGTTGGAGGAGTCATTACACCGCTAGGAGGAACTCTTATAGATGTATAATATGTTCCCAAGGATCAACTTAACCAAGGTATGCAAACATTTCCATCCGATATTATTTCAACACATCAGATGGAGAGTTGTGGGGAAATTCCATCAAGGTAGTTGCATCACCAAGGGTCAAAGCACATTGTTGATTTGAAGCAGCAGACTATCACTTCACAGAGGACCCTTAACTGGTTCAAGGAGGAGATGCATATCCATCATGGTTTCTCATTGTTGAGCTGCACACAACACTTTGGGTTGGAGTGTATGGTTTTGGAGGATATGATGAGCATAATCCTAATCAATCCAATACAAAATTGTGTGTTCAAAATTGTGCATGACCATGAGACAGCAGATGCACCATCATGGAGATCAGCAACGCTATCACTGAGCAGTAGTGATGAGTTGGGAGCCCAACTATTACTAAAACATTCTGATGACCATCCCACTTATGTAGCATCAAATAGGCAGATGGTTAATGAGAGACATCTTATGATGGATAACATCTCCCATTATTATGATATATCCTTTTTTATGAGAACCTCATAGCTCAATGAGAAGATTTTTCCTACAACATATTTGGAACCTTATGGGTTGAACTTGGTCATTGATGAGAGGTCTTTATGTAGAGATCTCCAGGGGGTAGCACTTCAGCATATCATGGTGTGCAAAGATAGTCATCAGATTTGGGAGGATGGTATTCTCCATTGGATGTATACCACTTTGGAGCATGACAGGAGACACTCACAGTTGGATGGATGGGTGAAGTTGATGAGCAAGGGGTTAGTGAGCCACTTGCAGATATATGACATAGGGCAACAAGAGGCATGGCTGCGTTGGCTACTCGTGAGAGAGTTTTTCCATCACATGACATGTCCTATGTCAAGTGGTGTATCATTTTTTGGTACATGGCATGATACTTACATCATGGGGCAACAAGGAGATTGGTTATATTGGGCTGGTGTCATATTTTCCATGTTAATCATCATGTTTTTACTCCATGGTCTGTATAATGATGATATGAGGAGGCAACAAGAGTCATTGTTTCTTTGGTTACTCTTAGGAGAGTGTTGAGGCCTCATAAATATGTGGCTTGTTGTACTATACAACAACCCTCCCTTTTTCTAAATTTTAGAAATAAAATTTAGAAATAGGGTCCCTTTCTTTTTAGAAATAAAACACTTAGAAATAAAATTCATTGTTTTGAAATTTCATATTCAATATTCAAAAAACTTATAGTCTGATCTAATATAAAAGGCATTATCATAAAAACAAATCAAAGTTAAAAGCTCAATCGCAATCGGAGAATCGGAAAAAACACTCAAAAGAAATATCATATGCCCATTTCAAATCTTCCGATGCGATTAGTCCAATCGGAAGATTCTAAATCGCTAAGAGTTTAAAACAATTAAATAAAGCTTCCGATGCGATGTGGTCAATCGCAATCGATCAATCGGGACAATCTTTAAAAAACTCTTTACGCTTAGTTGAAATTCCCCGATCCGATGTGCATTTGATAATAAGCGCTTTTAAAAGAAAATCGAACATTTGTTTTAAAAATATGGTAGACCCCACCATCAGAGATCGGAAAGATCTGCAATCGCAATCGATCAATCGGGATAAACGCATTGTGATACTCATTTGCCATTCGAAAACTTCCGATGCGATTCATCTATTTTGCATACGAAGATTTTTGTTGAATATATTAATATATCACAAGCGCCAAATCTTTATTGGTACGAAAGGCATTCAATAACGAATCAAATGAATATGGTTTGTGATTTGGTGTTAAATACTTAAGTGTGACCCAAAAGGAGCATTTACGCAATATACGAAACAAATGAATGAAAACCATAAATTCATAAATCATTCCGTTTGAATGACTTGTTGAGCACGACTGAGAGTTTATTGTCTTGCAGAGCCAAAGAACAACAAGTTCTTTCATTCACAGACAAAGAGAAGCGGTAGCAGACGTAGAAATGTCAAAAAGAGGAAGAAGAAATAAGACTGTTCTACCAGTGAAGTTTGCCGAGACTCCTACAGTCTCAAAAGAAAAGCCCGTAAAGCTAAGGTTAGTCACAGATACATCATGCCAAGGTCTTGGAAAAATGACATGGGACACAGTCTACAACCTGTTGGAAAAATTAGACCCCAAGGTCACAGTGGAGAAGGCATCAGTTCCAGATGAGGATAGCTCGGATTCCGATTCTGACATCAACGAAAGAACACTTGCAAATTCATTTCTGCATCGAATTGCAGCCAGAGCAAGCATCATGCCTTACTATGATGCAGTTCGATGGATTATTGACAGTGTAAAGATAAAATATAGAATGTTTATTTCAGCATCCGGAGTGCCTTTCGGCTCGTTTAAAGCAGAAGACTTGAAAGCAATGTACCACCTTCCAGACCCACAGAAGGTGTATAACAAGGAATTTATCAAAGAATTTGCTGATGATAACAAAGTCCAATCTGACCCTATCAGAAATTGGAGGAAAAACCCAGAGAAGCACCGAAATGAAGCATCCGGTATGTATTCTGTAGATTCTCTTCTGCCTCCATATTGCTATGCAGTTGCCATGATGTGTAGGTTATTTGGCAATGATAATTCAGCTAGGTTTTCTATACAAATGGTCCCATTAATCCTAGCAGCTGTGAATTCCGACATTATGGATTGTGCTGTTATTCTTTCTGATAGAATGGCCAATAGGATCCTTGAGTACAGACAAGAAAAAGATGCTGGAAATTCTACCCCCTTTTTCTTTTGTGCCTATATTCTTGATGCTATTTGTTTCAATTCTGAATTTCCCTTATTTGGATGGAAATGGACTCCCGATAACCCCCTTCCAATCCATATTTATCATAATTGCTTTGGAAGAGTCATTTCCAAGCTAATGTATATAGAATCTGTCATGGCTTCCTCATTCCCGTTTTCCAAACCATTTTTAATCGCTTTCCCCCTAGGATTTCTGATAAAGCTAAAACCGACCTGTCTGCAATTGTAGATTGGTTTGGGGAGGAAAAATTTACTTACGTCAGGGTTTTTGGTAGTATAGTGGAGCCGCATGTTCTTCCGCTTTTTGTCCCAGACAAACTTCTCGCTCAAGAAGTTTCTTATCAATTGACAATTGAAGGTATATCTAGGTCTTTGAACAACAGCAAGAAGAAAATGTGGCCTCAATTCCCACTCAATTGTGGTCATTTCACTCTAAATGATTTCAAGCATGCAGAAAAGGAAGTCTTCAAGATAAGAGGTTGTAAATTTGCAACCATTCCTGAAAGACAGTATGATCTAAAAAAGATAGCATTTGATGTCACTGCTTCAGTTTCAATTGCTCGTTTTGAGCATGAACCAGATATGTTCGATGATTTGTTTATCTCATTAGATAATTTTCCTCAGATTTTTGACTTGATCAAGTCTACATTTCAACAGGAGGAAATAAATAAATTTCTCTTATTTAGAAGCCAGAGATTGTTGAGAGTACCTCTAGACCAGCTGAGAACTCAAATCCAAAAATCAGAAACAGAAGGTACATCCGGCCAAATGCTAGTAGAAACATCTACCAACAAAATCATTACACAATCGGCTGTCAACCAGCCGATTGTACATTCTCAAAAAGTGGTCACTATTGACAAACCTGATGCCCCAAAAGGGAATACTGCTCAAATGATAGACAAATGTACAAATATCAATGATGAGGTGCATAATCAAAAGGATGGATCAGATGACAAAAGCACCAAGCAGAGCAGAGATAAAGAGAAAGAAAAAGAAATAACTAAGGAGATTACGGTTTCCACTAATCTTGATATTTCTTCTCAGCTATTAAATCAATATGATCAGTTTGCTCAACGGCTTGGATTGCAGGATAAAGGTTCAGAACAAATAGAGCAGGAGGTTGAAATCATTCCTGAACATCCTACAGGTCATATTGTATTAAAATGTGAGGAAATCCCCCCTTTGGATGTATTCTACAGCCCTAAACATAAGGCTGTTGTCAAGAGACAAAGAAAGAAAAGAAAAGCAGAACATGGCATATTCTCTACTCCATCAGAGGAGTTTATGAATATTGTTTATAAGAATAGTGAAATGAATCCATTTGAAGACCTTACGAAATTGTCACAATATACAGGAGCCTATAGTGCTGCAACAGTTGATAAAGTTGTAGAAGTTTCTCAACTAATAACTCAGAAAGATCTTCACATAACTTCACTGGAAGAAAAAGCTAAGGAGAATCAGCAGCTGATCAGCCAATTGCAGCAACAACTACAGGATCAGATATTCAGGTCTAAAGAATTGGAGAACAGCTGGCTGAAGAAAAGAAGAAGGTTGATGAAAATCTTTTAAGCAAACAAAAGCAGCTAAATGAAGAAATTTCTAAGTTGCAGAGTCTGTTACAAAATGAGGAAAAGGCAAAAATGACTCAAGAAAAGGAATTCCAAGCAACTTTGGATAAGTTTAAAGATTATCCAAAGTTAAATGAATTCAAATCAGAAGCCCTTGAGGCTAATAAATTATCGACTCAGCAGTTAATCGAATTTTGCTCAAAACTGTCACAAGTAGAACCCTTTTGTGAGATTACTTCATCTTTGATCCAAACTATCATAACTCTTAGACAAGAAATAGATGATGCCGATGAAAAGATTTCTGAGTTTCTCACCTGGCAGGATACAGAAAAGGGAAAAGAAGCAAATCTTCCTAGGATAGAGGAAAAACACAAAGAAATCCTTTTTACAGAATGGGAACATCAATTAATGAAATCTGATAGAGCAATATCAAGGGCCAGAAATATAATGAACAATCTCACGCAATTCATAAATGACAGCCTATATTCAATTAATCTCATTTCAGACTGTATTCCTGGCAGTTTGCCAAAGATAAAAGAAACTGAAGACAGGTGGAGAGAAGAAATGGAAAGGAAAAGTCAACAAATCGGCAGACTTCAAACTATATCCTGGGATAGTATGTGGACTCATGTGATCAAGCCAAACAATCAACAGACAGCTATCAAACTTCTATCAAACGCTGTCGATTGTCTAATTCCAGAATTTTCTGATGCCACCTATGCTGGACAGTTGCATACTGCGATGAGTCATCCACCAAGACTCCGAGATATGTTGAACATTTGCAACTTGGCTTCATCAAGCGAAGGAGAAAAACAATGAATCAGTTTTATTCAAAATAGCATTTCGGTTTTAATTTGATAGATTGTAGCAATAGTTTTAGGATTTTGTTATGTAATTTTATTATTTAAATCCCTCTCATGCATTTAGAGAAGGATCGGAAGTTGTAATATTTTGAGGATTTGGAGCTAACATTTCTGTACTTCATTCCTTATTATATTTCTATGAAAGATCACATCTGGTGATTTTTGTGCTCAAATTATCTTTGAAGTGTTGAATTTTTGTGCCTTTGGAGTTAATTTTACATCGGAGTTACTAGATCAGAGTATCATACTTCGTTTGACAGTCTGCAATATGAATGAGGTATTTTTATCTGTTCATTGTTAATTGTCTCTGTTATATGGTATTCGTTTGAAGAATTTGCTATCATTTATATATTTGATTTTCATAATATTTCTTCTTTATATTATCATTTCTGAGTATAATTGGAATATTATCATTTAGATACATATATGAATGGTATATGATGATGAATGCAATATGCTAATATAACTCTGTTTAATTTATTAAACAGAGTTATCTTTATTTGTTTCTGCACATTTCAATTTAACTAATAATACATTTTCATGGTTATTATTAGATTGAAACAATCCTAAGTTGTATTCACATATTATTACCCGGGTTAAAATTAGAATTTCTTTATCAGCATTTAGTTTAGATTAGATAGTTTTATTATTCTGTCAATTTAGTCCCATTTTCACCTATTCAATTCAATCCATTTAGTTATAAGGAAACTGGTCCTTTAAATCCAGTCGGAGCCACCATCCCAAATGGAAAAGGAGCTGTCTTAAGGTCCCGACCGGGTGGTTTTCCCCCAATGTTTGAAGCAGAGATTTTCTAGGCTTCAACATTTTTGGCGCTAGAAGGAGGGCCTCCTACTGTGAATGGCAAGCAAACCCAAATCTACAAACCATTCTAAGAGTAATTCTCCCTCCACATCACCTCGTACTTCCAAATTGCCCGCTGATTCCCCAGCATCCAAGCAAGAAGAAGAGGTATCTACTATCACTGCTCAAACCCACCATACTTCAGAACAATTAAGTCTTGAATCTCCCGAAGTTCAGTCTCTCATCCAGAAACTTCAGAGCTTCTCGATTTCACCACAGAAGTCTGAGCTATCTCAAAGCAGTGAGACTTCGCAATTCAATCTACCTCACCCTCTTACTAGACTTCATAGTGAAAAGCTCGGTATTGAACCTACTGAATTTCCTTTACCTAAAAGGAAAAAGGCAAAGAAAAATACTGAAGATTCTGACAGTGAAGCACTTTCATCCACATCTTCCATCTCATCTTCCCCAGTGCGAAGTCAACCATCCACTTCCTCATTACATATCATTTTTCACCAGGAATTGGGAACTTCAACATCTCAACCTGCTCACTCCTCAATATCAATTCCTTCCCAGACATCTGAAATCTCAACAACAGTATCATCCACCACTGATTTTACAATGGCAGATCCATGGACCAGACCGGGTGCAGTCAATATGCCCGCACCATTACATGCATTACCCGATGCTCCTGAAAAATGGCTACCCAAGTTTAATCCAGAAAATGGAACCCAAGCCGAGGAACATATCAATAACTTCATGTTAGCAGTTAATTTGAAGGGAGTGACTGAGCAAGATGTCGTTGTTAGGCTTTTTCCTTATACATTGCAAGGATCAGCAGGATCCTGGTATTTTTCCCCGCCTTCTGATTCTATTACCAGTTGGGACATTTGCCAAGAACAGTTTCTCACTAAGTATGGAGACGATAGATCTTTAGCTACACTAATAAATGATCTCTCCAATCTTAGGATAGAGCATAGGGAACCCATTAAAGAATTTAATGCTCGTTTCAATAAACTTTTGAATAAAATCTCAACGACCTCCAAACCAAGTGAACAAATCAGAAGTGAATGGTATATTACTGCCCTACCTGCCAATATAGCTATTTTTGTAGACAGGGCCGCAAAACCAACACTTGCTGAAAACATGAAAGAAGCACTTGCTGTGGAAAAACGTATTAATGCTCTAGAAAAGAAAGCGGCTCTTGAGGAAAGAAAAACCAAAAAAGTTTCATTCAAAGAAGACTCAAAGAAGAAAATCTCAAAAGATCCATATGATATGGAAGGCCTCCAAAAGGTTCTCAAGACTATGTCAAATGAAATGATTGAAATTAAGAAACAAGTAGCTGAAACTTCAACCAAGAGGCCCTTCAAGAATTATAAGAAAACCGAATCAAAACCGCCAAATATCGTATCTTATGCAGAATCAGATCAAGAAGAGGAAGAAGAGGAAACAATCTCATCAACTGATAATGAAGAGGAAATTGTTGAATGTCATGGCATGTGGGATTTCATACTACCCAACTCCGATACAGATAATGATGAAGAAGCTTTACCTGTCTCTACTAGGAGTAAAGGTACTTCCGAACCTGTTCAGACAACTTCAAAGAAACGGAGTGCAGGTGCTGCTACAACAAAAGAAAAAGTACCTACAAAGGAATCACCCGCAGCAGTTCCCCAAAACCCACCTTCAACTTCAAATACTCTTCCAACATCCAAAACATTAGTAGTATCCGATTCAATGGATTACAATATTGTTGATGATATGAAGAAAACTAAGGCAAACATAACTATGTTTGAACTTAGCAAATTAAAACATCAACATAAATTGCTTCTCAAAGAATTGAATGCTGTTCCCTGTTCACCTCTTCCCAGTGCTAAAGCTGCAAATGATTCTGGTCAACCACCTTCTGGTATGATAGAAGCTACTGATTCAGTCCTGATTGGGGATAGATCAAATTCTCACACTCCACCATTCCTTTTGACTTTTGAGATCTACAACAGAAACCTACACAATTGTTTGATTGACTCAGGGGCATCATCCAATATAATGCCAGCTTCAGTTTGTTCTAAACTAAACATAGAACCCCAAAAGTCTTCCATACACATTGTACAATTAGACAGAAGCAAGGTCCAGGTTTTAGGAGAGATTAACTCCGTAACTATCAGGTTAGCAGCTGATCCACGGGTAGTTCAACGAATTGATATCTTAATAGCTGATATACCTGAATTTTATGGGTTGATTTTAAGTAGAGATTGGTCCGAAAAGCTCCACGGATATATTTCTACCGATTGGTCTCACATGTGGTTACCTTATGGAGGAAAGCCAAATCAAATAAAAATCAATCGAGAGAAACACATGACCCATACTGTAACAGATTTTGAACAGGAAAATCAACCAATTGCATTTAATAACAACATCTTGGGAAATTATTCATCAGATTCATTTTTCGGAAATATCACTGCCCAACCATCCCCTTTCTCAGTAAACAGTTTAACATCACACATTGAAAACTATTCACAAACTGATAGGTCAAGATGTTTTAGTGATACTGGGGAAACTGTAAATAATCTTGTTAATACTTCTTTATTTTGGTCTTTATATTTTGACGGCTCTAAATCTAACGAAGGTTCAGGAGCAGGGTGTATCTTGGTTAGCCCGCAAGGTGAAAAGACAATGTTGTCCTGTAGGTTAGAATTTGAATGCACGAACAATACAGCTGAGTATGAAGCTCTAGTCCAAGGTTTGTATAAAGCAATTGGCCTTAAAGTGCAATATTTGAAAGTATTCGGCGATTCTGAAATTATTGTCAAACAGGTGAGAAATACAATTCACCGTCTTTCAAATCACCTCAAACATTATCAATCGCTGGTTCAAGAACTCACCACACACTTTTCTGCATTCAATATTTCTTCCATCCCTAGGTCTCAAAATTCAGCAGCAGACTTGCTAGCCAATGTTGCTTCCAGACTCATACCTTCCGAAGATTTTAGCCCAGATAGATTTTCAATAGAATTACTTTTTAGACCATCTGTCCCAGACAATGTTACAAATTGGAGAGTTTTTTACCATGATCAAGATATCTTGAACTTCATGACTTCTGAGAAATCATATGATGATCAAATTATTGATGAAGAAGAGCATGATTTACAAATTTCTTCAAAAAGTAATGAAAATCCCATTCCGAAATCTGTTGTTAGATTGGAGGACTTGTATGATATTAAAGACAGATTCAAGAAAGTCACTAATACCAAGCTTCAAAGTTCTACTTTGAAATTTGAATTAGTGAATCTTGGTTCCGATTCAAAACCTCAAAATGTTAATTTAGGACTTAATTTAACATCAAAGGAAAGGGATGCCTTCATTAAACTATTGAGCAAGTACAAAAATGTCTTCGCTTGGAATTATGATGATTTAAAAACATATGATACTTCAATTTATCAGCACACAATTCCAATGCTTCCTGATATTAAACCTGTTCAACAAAAGCTAAGGAAAGTTCATCCAAATCTTGAAGATCAAATCAAATCAGAACTTAATAAACTTTTGAAAGCCAAAATCATTTTTCCTGTCAGGAATTCCAATTGGGTTTCCAATATGGTACCTGTAAGAAAGAAAAATGGTGATATAAGAATCTGTATTGATTTCAGAAATTTAAACAAGGCATCTTTGAAAGACAATTTCCCATTGCCAACCATGGAGCAGATACTCCAAAAAGTAGCTGGTTCTGAAATTATGTCCTTTCTTGATGGATTCTCAGGCTATAATCAAGTCTTAGTTCATCCAAATGACAGATTGAAAACAACTTTCAGAACGAAATGGGGAACTTATGCTTATCAAAAAATGCCTTTTGGATTAATAAATGCAGGAGCAACTTTCCAAAGAGCCATGGACATAGCATTTAAAGGTCTGATCAATAAATCAGTTGTTGTTTATCTCGATGATATAACAATATTCTCTAAAAACAGAACCAATCATCTACATGATCTTAAACAAATATTCGAAAGATGTAGAAGGTTTGGTATTTCATTAAATCCGAAAAAATCTTTCTTTGCTTTAGGTGAAGGAAAACTTTTAGGATTTATTGTATCAAAAGATGGTATATACATTGATCCAGACAGAGTTAAAGAGATCTCTGATATTTCTTTACCTCATAACAAAAAATCCATGCAATCATTTCTTGGACAGATCAATTTTGTAAAAAGATTCATTCCCGATTTTTCTTTAATTGTTTTACCTATGCAAAATATGATCAAGAAGAATTCAGTATTCAAATGGGGGCATAAAGAGAAAGAAGCCTTTGAGTTAATCAAACAGGCAATCATTAATGCACCAGCATTAAGTACTCCAGATTTTTCTAAAGATTTTATTTTGTATACTTTAGCCACAGAGACATCTTATGCAGCTGTTTTAACACAAATTAATGATCAGAAAATTGAAGCACCAATTTCATTCTTCAGTTCAAATCTGCAAGGAGCTGAACTGAATTATTCCGATGTTGAAAAACAAGCCTTTGTTGTGTTCAAATCAATCAAGCATTTTAGACCTTTTCTCTTAAAAACTCATACAAAAATTATTGTCCCATTCTCTGCAGTGAGGCAATTATTAATTCAGAGAGAAGTAGGAGAAAAACGAGCTAACTGGGTGACATCCCTACAAGAATATGATGTTGATATTAAACCAGCTAAGATTGTTAGAGGACAAGGTTTTTGCAGATTATTAGCAGGAGCTCATAACATACCAGAGAATGATCATTCAAAACAAGATATTCAAGTAAATCAGATAAGTGTTACGGATTCTGAGTCTCAGTATTCTGATCTCATCTATTACTTAAAAAATGGGTATGCTCCTTCTGATCTCAGTTATAAGAAAAAAACGTGCTTTAAGATTAAAAGCTGTTAAATATGAGATCATTGATAATGTGTTGTTTAGAAAAAATTATGATTCAATTTTGTTGAGATGTCTAGAAAAGACTGAGGCTGAAAAGGTTTTGCAGGAGTTGCATGATGGACCAGCAGGAGGTCATTTTGGAGGTGATACCACAGCTCACAAAATAATTCGTGCCGGCTATTATTGGCCTACCCTTTTTAAAGATACACATGAATATGTAAGAAAGTGCAGAATCTGCCAAACTGCAAGTGGAAGGCAAAGGAAACCAGCTTTTCCTTTGCAACCAGTAAATATTGAGCAACCATTTGAACAATGGGGACTTGACATTATTGGTGAGATAGTACCTCATTCTTCCAAGCAGCACAAGTACATTCTTACAACAACCGATTATTTTACAAAATGGGTAGAGGCAATCCCTTTGAAGGTAGCCAATTCTGATGCCATTATTGATTTCATAGATCAATTTATCATAACCAGGTTTGGTGTACCTCAAGCTCTTGTCTTTGATAATGCATCTTATTTTTCAGGAAACAGTTTAATAGAATTTGCAGTTAAAAGAGGTTTTAAACTCAAATATTCAGCAAATTATTACCCACAAGGTAATGGATTAGCTGAATCCACTAATAAAAATCTCATCAAGATTATTAAAAGGACTATCGATCAAAATCAAAAGAATTGGCATAAATATTTAATCTTTGCACTATGGGCTGATCGTATTACAGAGAAAGCTTCAATCGGAACTTCACCTTTTAATTTAGTTTATGGAAAAGAAGCTGTGATATCATCAAATTTAACTCTTCCATCATTAGCCCTAGTACAATTTATTGAAGAAAATCCTTCTTCATCCGTTCAATTGAGGTATGATCAAATCCTTAAACTAGAAGAAGAGAGAGATAAAGCTAGAATTGTTCATGAAAAACATCAACAACTTGTGAAATCCTCTTTTGATGCAAGTTCTACCGGCCCAAAATTTTTGTCAATTGGTGATCTTGTTCTAAAATGGGATAAGGCACATGAAGAAAAAGGTAAACATACCAAATTTCAAAAGATGTGGCTTGGACCATTTCAGATCATTGAAAAGATAGGCTCAAATACATTCATGCTCCAAGATCTAACAGGTAAGAGAGAATCTCTTCCTGTAAATGGGCTTATCTTAAAGAAATTCTTTTCATAAGGAGGTAACCCCTTCTTAAACTGTACATATTCCTTTTTGCAAAGTCTTTTATTTGTTTTTTATAAATAAAGGTTGTTAATAAGTCTCTAATTGACTGTTTACTTGATAGAAAATTCTTAAGGAAAATATTATAAATATTTATTTTAATGTAAATAAGAATTTTTAAAAAGAAATGATTATATTCCCTTGATAGTTTTAAATAAGATGTTAAACTTTGAAAGATTATACCAATTATTTGCATAATCTTTTTGGAAAAACTTGAGGAAAATGTAAATCATCACAAGTTTATTAAGCAGAGAGAAGTTATCTATAAAAGTAAAGATTATTCAAGTCTTGGTACTCAAAAACTCAGAAAATTGTCATCCATTGATTCTTAAGGATAAGACTAGTTCACCCCATTCATTTAGGTTGTGATTTTTTTTAGAATATAATTCTAAGAAATTATTGAAAAACATTTTTTAAGAGATAAGAGGTCTCATCACGAGCCGACTTACCATATTCATAAGAAATAATAAAGCTGACATTACCAATACTGCCTATCAAAACAAGGTAATGGCTTATTAATATAAGACAAGGGGTCTCATCACGAGCCAGCTTGTTCAGTTTTAATTATAACTATTGAATGGCATTGTTAACAACTGGCTACCAAACCAGAACAATGGCTCTTAAAAAAGAAATAAAAATAAATAAATAAATAAAAGACAAAAACATGAGATAACATATCTTATGAATTTATCTTTTAAAAAGTCATAATCTTAGTTGAATGGGACAATGAACAGTTAATGGTTAAAAGGTAACCCTGTCGAGACTATGAACGTTTGCGGGAAGCAGAGGCAATGCCTATGACAATAGAGTATATTATCAAAACCAAGCTTGAAGAAATCCACTTACTTCATTATTAATACCAATCAAAGCTTAAGACAACTCAAAATGTTTTTATTCTCAAGAAACTAGAAAGAGATTGTTAATAATTTTTATTCTTTTTCATAAAGTTAGATTTTATTTTTGATTATCCTAGGATAATTTTTATTTACCTTTAAAAATCTTTACTTACTTAAAGATATAGTATTCATTCTATTTTTCAGAGATAACTGGTTCTTTCAAGTGAATCGCCAATTGTTGTACTATACAACAACCCTCCCTTTTTCTAAATTTTAGAAATAAAATTTAGAAATAGGGTCCCTTTATTTTTAGAAATAAAACACTTAGAAATAAAATTCATTGTTTTGAAATTTCATATTCAAAAAACTTATAGTCCGATCTAATATAAAAGGCATTATCATAAAAACAAATCAAAGTTAAAAGCTCAATCGCAATCGGAGAATCGGAGATAACACTCATTAGAAATATCATATGCCCATTACAAATCTTCCGATGCGATTAGTCCAATCGGAAAATTCTAATCGCTGAGAGTTTAAAACAATTAAACAAAGCTTCCGATGCGATGCGGTCAATCGCAATTGATCAATCGGGACAATCTTTAAAAAACTCTTTACGCTTAGTTGAAATTTCCCGATCCGATGTGCATTTGATAATAAGCGCTTTTAAAAGAAAATCGAACATTTGTTTTAAAAATATGGTAGACCCCACCATCAGAGATCGGAAAGATCTGCAATCGCAATCGATCAATCGGAATAAACGTATTGTGATACTCATTTGCCATTCGAAAAACTTCCGATGCGATTCATCTATTTTGCATACGAAGATTTTTGTTGAATATATTAATATATCACAAGCGCCAAATCTTTATTGGTACGAAAGGCATTCAATAACGAATCAAATGAATATGGTTTGTGATTTGGTGTTAAATACTTAAGTGTGACCCAAAAGGAGCATTTACGCAACATACGAAACAAATGAATGAAAACCATAAATTCATAAATCATTCCGTTTGAATGACTTGTTGAGCACGACTGAGAGTTTATTGTCTTGCAGAGCCAAAGAACACCAAGTTCTTTCATTCACAGACAAAGAGAAGCGGTAGCAGACGTAGAAATGTCAAAAAGAGGAAGAAGAAATAAGACTGTTCTACCAGTGAAGTTTGCCGAGACTCCTACAGCCTCAAAAGAAAAGCCCGTAAAGCTAAGGCTAGTCACAGATACATCATGCCAAGGTCTTGGAAAAATGACATGGGACACAGTCTACAACCTGTTGGAAAAATTAGACCCCCAGGTCACAGTGGAGAAGGCATCAGTTCCAGACGAGGATAGCTCGGATTCCGATTCTGACATCAACGAAAGAACACTTGCAAATTCATTTCTGCATCGAATTGCAGCTAGAGCAAGCATCATGCCTTACTATGATGCAGTTCGATGGATTATTGACAGTGTAAAGATAAAAGATAGAATGTTTATTTCAGCATCCGGAGTGCCTTTCGGCTCGTTTAAAGCAGAAGACTTGAAAGCAATGTACCACCTTCCAGACCCACAGAAGGTGTATAACAAGGAATTTATCAAAGAATTTGCCGATGATAACAAAGTCCAATCCGACCCTATCAGAAATTGGAGGAAAAACCCAGAGAAGCACCGAAATGAAGCATCCGGTATGTATTCTGTAGATTCTCTTCTGCCTCCATATTCCTATGCAGCTGCCATGATGTGTAGGTTATTTGGAAATGATAATTCAGCTAGGTTTTCTATACAAATGGTCCCCTTAATCCTAGCAACTGTGAATTCCGACATTATGGATTGGGCTGTTATTCTTTCTGATAGAATGGCCAATAGGATCCTTGAGTACAGACAAGAAAAGGATGCTGGAAATTCTACCCCCTTTTTCTTTTGTGCCTATATTCTTGATGCTATTTGTTTCAATTCTGAATTTCCCTTATTTGGATGGAAATGGACTACCGATAACCCCCTTCCAATCCATATTTATCATAAATTGCTTTGGAAGAGTCATTTCCAAGCTAATGTATATAGAATCTGTCATGGCTTCCTCATTCCCGTTTTCCAAACCATTTTTAATCGCTTTCCCCCTAGGATTTCTGATAAAGCTAAAGCCGACCTGTCTGCAATCGGAGATTGGTTTGGGGAGGAAAAATTTACTTACATCAAAGTTTTTGGTAGTATAGTGGAACCGCATGTTCTTCCGCTTTTTGTCCCAGACAAACTTCTCGCTCAAGAATTTTCTTATCAATTGACAATTGAAGGTATATCTAGGTCTTTGAACAACAGCAAGAAGAAAATGTGGCCTCAATTCCCACTCAATTGTGGTCATTTCACTCTAAATGATTTCAAGCATGCAGAAAAGGAAGTCTTCAAGATAAGAGGTTGTAAATTTGCAACCATTCCTGGAAGACAGTATGATCCAAAAAAGATAGCATTTGATGTCACTGCTTCAGTCTCAATTGCTCGTTTTGAGCATGAACCAGATATGTTCGATGATTTGTTTATCTCATTAGATAATTTTCCTCAGATTTTTGACTTGATCAAGTCTACATTTCAACAAGAGGAAATAAATAAATTTCTCTTATTTAGAAGCCAGAGATTGTTGAGAGTACCTCTAGACCAGCTGAGAACTCAAATCCAAAAATCAGAGACAGAAGGTACATCCGGCCAAATGCTAGTAGAAACATCTACCAGCAAAATCATTACACAATCGGCTGTCAACCAGCCGATTGTACATTCTCAAAAAGTGGTCACTATTGACAAACCTGATGCCCCGAAAGGGAATACTGTGCAAATGATAGACAAATGTACAAATATCAATGATGAGGTGCGTAATCAAAAGGATGGATCAGATGACAAAAGCACCAAGCAGAGCATAGATAAAGAGAAAGAAAAAGAAATAACTAAGGAGATTACGGTTTCCACTAATCTTGATATTTCTTCTTAGCTATTAAATCAATATGATCAGTTTGCTCAACAGCTTGGATTGCAGGATAAAGGTTCAGAACAAATAGAGCAGGATGTTGAAATCATTCCTGAACATCCTACAGGTCATATTGTATTAAAATGTGAGGAAATCCCTCCTTTGGATGTATTCTACAGCCCTAAACATAAGGCTGTTGTCAAGAGACACAGAAAGAAAAGAAAAGCAGAACAGGGCATATTCTCTACTCCATCAGAGGAGTTTATGAATATTGTTTATAAGAACAGTGAAATGAATCCATTTGAAGACCTTACGAAATTGTCACAATATACAGGAGCCTATAGTGCTGCAACAGTTGATAAAGTTGTAGAAGTTTCTCAACTAATAACTCAGAAAGATCTTCACATAACTTCACTAGAAGAAAAAGCTAAGGAGAATCAGCAGCTGATCAGCCAATTGCAGCAACAACTACAGGATCAGATATTCAGGTCTAAAGAATTGGAGAAACAGCTGGCTGAAGAAAAGAAGAAGGTTGATGAAAAGCTTTTAAGCAAACAAAAGCAGCTAAATGAAGAAATTTCTAAGTTGCAGAGTCTGTTACAAAATGAGGAAAAGGCAAAAATGACTCAAGAAAAGGAAGTCCAAGCAACTTTGGATAAGTTTAAAGATTATCCAAAGTTAAATGAATTCAAATCGGAAGCCCTTGAAGTTAATAAATTATTGACTCAGCAGTTAATTGAATTTTGCTCAAAACTGTCACAAGCAGAACCCTTTTGTGAGATTACTTCATCTTCGATCCAAACTATCATAACTCTTAGACAAGAAATAGATGATGCCGATGAAAATATTTCTGAGTTTCTCAACTGGCAGGATACAGAAAAGGGAAAAGAAGCAAATCTTCCTAGGATAGAGGAAAAACACAAAGAAATCCTGTTTACAGAATGGGAACATCAATTAATGAAATCTGATAGAGCAATATCAAGGGCCAGAAATATAATGAATAATCTCACGCAATTCATAAATGACAGCTTATATTCAATTAATCTCATGTCAGACTGTGTTCCTGGCAGTTTGCCAAAGATAAAAGAAACTGAAGACAGGTGGAGAGAAGAAATGGAAAGGAAAAGTCAACAAATCGGCAAACTTCAAACTATATCCTGTGATAGTATGTGGACTCATGTGATCAAGCCAAACAATCAACAGACAGCTATCAAACTTCTATCAAACGCTGTCGATTGTCTAATTCCAGAATTTTCTGATGCCACCTATGCTGGACAGTTGCATACTGAGATGAGTCATCCACCAAGACTCCGAGATATGTTGAACATTTGCAACTTGGCTTTATCAAGCGAAGGAGAAAAACAATGAATCAGTTTTATTCAAAATAGCATTTCAGTTTTAATTTGATAGATTGTAGCAATAGTTTTAGGATTTTGTTATGTAATTTATTATTTAAATCCCTCTCATGCATTTAGAGAGGGATCGGAAGTTGTAATATATGGAGGATTTGGAGCTAACATTTCTGTACTTCATTCCTTATTATATTTCTATGAAAGATCACATCTGGTGATTTTTGTGCTCAAATTATCTTTGAAGTGTTGCATTTTTGTGCCTTTGGAGTTAATTTTACATCGGAGTTACTAGATCAGAGTATCATACTTCGTTTGACAGTGTGCAATATGAATGAGGTATTTTTATCTGTTCATTGTTAATTGTCTCTGTTATATGGTATTCGTTTGAAGAATTTGCTATCATTTATATATTTGATTTTCATAATATTTCCTCTTTATATTATCATTTCTGAGTATAATTGGAATATTATCATTTAGATACATATATGAATGATATATGATGATGAATGCAATATGCTAATATAACTCTGTTTAATTTATTAAACAGAGTTATCTTTATTCGTTTCTGCACATTTCAATTTAACTAATAATACATTTTCATGGTTATTATTAGATTGAAACAATCCTAAGTTGTATTCACATATTATTACCCGGGTTAAAATTAGAATTTCTTTATCAGCATTTAGTTTAGATTAGATAGTTTTATTATTCTGTCAATTTAGTCCCATTTTCACCTATTCAATTCAATCCATTTAGTT